>CM053561.1:75591919-75633468 GCA_028646485.1 Cryptoprocta ferox | reverse complement strand
CCGGCGGCGGCCCGAGGAGCGAGGGACCGAGCCGGGAGCCATGCCGCGCTGAGGGGGGGCCGCACAGCCGCCGCCACCGCCACCGCCGCCGGGTGGGGTGGGAGGGGCGGGAGCCGCCGCCACCGCCGCCGCCGCCGCCGCCTCCCGGGTGGGCGCCCTTCGCCGTGGACACCGGCGGCCCGGGACGAGGTAAGCGGGGCCCCGGGGGAGGGCTGCGGCCGCTGCCGCCCCCGCCTCACCTGCGGCCGCGGGCTGGGGGCGCCGCGCCCGCGCCTCACTGCGCCACTCATGGGGGGGGGGAGGAGGAGGGCGAAGGACACGGAGCCGGCATCCGAGGACATCTTTGGTCTGCGCCCCCGTGTCCCCGCTCGGCGCCCGGGGGTGGGAGCCGGCCTGGAGGTCGCTGCCTGCCGCCCCCCGCCGCCGATCGCGCCCGCCGGCTGCCGTTTGCGCCAGGATTTTTGTTGTTGTGATGAGAGTTGATGAATGCGAAGTAGGCGGTCACCTTCCTTCCCATCAGGATTGGAAAAAAAAAAAAAAAAGAAAAAAGAAATCCCGAGCGCGGCGGCGTCCGGAGGGCAGCGGCGGCGGCGGCGGCGGCGGCGGCGTCTCGGCGACGGTTTCCTAGGCGCCCCCGGCTCCTGCTCCCCGAGGCCGGTGGGTGCGCGCGCGGGGGCCGCCCGCGACCCAGGCCGAGCGCGCGGCGCGCCGCGGGGACAATACGGCCGGATCCCCCGGGACCGGGAGTCCGAGCGCGCGGGGCCTTAGGCTTTGCGGGGCGGGGGCGGGTGGGAGAGCGGGGGTCCGCGGGCAAAGCGGGGCGCGCGCGGCCCGGGGGCCCCCAGGGGAGCGGCCCCTGCTGGCTGGAGATCCCGCGCGGTGCCCCGGGAGCGCAAGTGAAAGAAGGGAAAGGAGGCGAAGTGGAACCCTTTTGTTTTGCCGGCCCCGCATTGTTGGCTCCTCCGGGCAGCCGGGCCACATCTGCCGCCGCCGCCGCCACTGCCGCGCCGGGCTCGGCCCGCCAAAGTCGCAGCGGGGCGGGGGCTCGGGGCTGGCCGGGCGGCGGGCGCGGGCGGGGGCCGAGCGGGCTGGGCATTTCCTCTGCCCGTCCGCGCTCCCCGGGCACCACTTCCTCCTCGCCCGCCGCCGCCGCCGCCGCCTGCTGCGAGCCCGGTCCGCCCGCCTCCCCCTCCCGGGCTGCACTTTTCGGGTGGGGCGAACCAAAAAGAAAAAGTTTCGCAGGAGGGGCTGGCGAGGGCGCGCCCCGGGCGGCGGGGACCGGGCGCTGCGCAGCGACGGCCGGGCCGCCGCGGTCGCCTCTTCCTCCTCGTCCTCGGCGGCGCAGGACTGACCCGCGCGGCCGAGGGGAAGCGCCTTTCTTTTCTCTCCCTCCCGCTCTGCCCGGCGCTCCGGGGCAAGTTGGGCAGAGGCGCGCAGGAGCCGGGGCGCGCCTGGGCCTTGCTCCAGCGGGAGGCCCGGTGGCGTAGCTGGTTGCCCGCAGCCCACGCAGCGTCCTGGCGCTCGGAGGCCGCGGGGCCCCGGAGCTCGGCTCGGTCACCGCCGGCCGCGGCGAGACACACGCGCGCACACACACCCTCCGGTGGCTCGGCCGCGGCGGATGGTCACGGACACGGAGCGTGCGTGTGCGCGCGAGGGTGTGGGGTGCCCGCGGCTCCCGACCCCGAGTACTTTTGCCGGAGGCAGCCCCAAGCAGTAGTTGGCCCCAGGGGTCCCCATGTTGAGTATTTTACAGGGGAAAGGAGGAATGTTCCGTAGAAATCCCCGCTCGCTCTGCGTCCTTGGGGTGGAGGCTGCTGGCAGTGGCCTACGTCGTCATGCCGGGCTCACTTGGCCCTATCCAGGGTAAACAGATCTTTCTGGATTTTTTTTCCCCACCTTTTTTCTTTAAAGAGTGGAGATCAGGTTAAGTTCTTAGAGAGTCAGATGTGAGTGGCTTGAAGGGTAGACAAGAGAATTGTATTCTATAAATATGCATCGGGAATTTAAAATGCTAAGTGCCTTATTTGCAATTCTGTTGGATATTCTAGAGACTGGTATATTTTTATCTGACATGGATAATTTGGAGGGGACGTATATTTTGGTTAGTTTACAAAGTGGTTCTGCCTCCCGACTTTGGCGAAATATTAAACTCTCCTACTACTCTTTCAAAGAAGATTCTCTACGAGGTGCTTGGGTTCAAAGGCAGTTTAAAAAAATTACCTCGTGTTCAGTACCTAAGACTGCTGTTCTTTCTGCCTCTAGGGCTCCCAGAGTAGAACTAGTTAGTTTCCGTGTACTTCGGAGAATTCCACTGTTTTGAAAAAAAATTTTTAAAATAAGTCCTTTACATTTTGAAGTAATGGTACTTTAAAGGATCTTGTTTTTATAACCATTTGATTTCAAAGAGTACTTCTTACAGCAATTTATAAAGTGATATTCAAAATGCTAATTAAACCCTTTTAAGTCAGAACAGCTTTAATATTGAAACAATTTCTTTTTTTTTCTTCTTTTTTTTTTTTTTTTAAGTAACAGGGACCAGGTCCTGGAGTTGAAACACTAAAAATCCTTTTGTCTGCCATCAGATCTCTGAACTGCTGTGACACTCTCCTGTAAAAAAAAAACAAAAAAACAAAAAAAACCAACCCCCAACAACCCTGGTGCCCTTTTTATTGCCCCCAAAAGGAAAGTTAATGAGATGGTAGGTTTCAAGCAAAAAAGCAGGCCCTCTTTCTTGCAAAATATGCTTACAGTTGCCATTGAAGTTGTATGTTAGCCGTGAATGCACTTGCCTTTAATGAAGCCAGTTTAATCGTTCACACTTGATCAAGTATAACAGGACCAAACAAAGGAAATAAGCCAGCATATTTCTGTAGAGCGTTGAGGGGTTTAGTGTAAGTGTTGATGTCGGGTCACCCCCTCCCCCCACTCTGCCCCCAGTACAAGGGAGTGAGGGTTGAAGGCAAAGGGAATTTATGGCACTGATTGGTTTTCTGTGCCCCAGGGGTAGGGGACCCCAGTTTGTCCCTGTAGAAACCGGTTATTAGAGGGGATTTTAACATCTTGGCTTTGGAGCCTGTTTTGAACCTGGCAAGGTGCTTTTTGGTTTAATCCTGCTTCCTGTTTGGGAAGATACGGCTAAGGGGGACTATGTCGTCTCCCTCCTTTCTAATTGTACCTTAATAAGGCTGAGTGGAGGGTGGCGCGGCTCTGCAGTTTGAGCTCCAAGCCCTGTGTTATTTATGACTTCATTTGGGATCTTTTGAAATTGGCCCTCCAATGGTTGTTCTCCTGGGGGAGGGGCAGGGTGAATTACCTTTTCTTAATGGTGATTTTTCAAAATACCTCTTTGTCCCTAAAATGTCTGTCTTTGCTGGGCACAAGTTGCAACTTCTGTCCGGGACTGCGTCGTCAACTCAAGGAAGAAATATTTGCAAAGTGTGTCTTTTTAAGGCTAAGAAAGTAAAAAAAGTTTGGCTACTTAAAAACACCGCTCGCGTTGTAAAAATACACCAGTGACATACTTTGTGAGATATTTTGGCCTTTTAAGACTCAGGGCACACCTGTTCCTGCCCCTGCAGAGTTTGCTTTCCTTGGCATTGTTAATCTGTCGTGTACACAAGATGAAACAGGAAAACTTGCTATCTGTATAATTATTAACTAGCCAATCAGTTACCCTTTCAGGGAATAATCAATAACTCTACTCTTGACTTTTAAAACTCCGAAAAGAAACTGTATTTGTAAGTCTGAGAAGTGTTTTTGAAGAGAGATGAAGCAAACAGCCACCACCACAACAAACAAAACTACAGAATAAACCTGCCACTCTTGGCAGTGTTCTGAGTAGCCAGCGACGAGGTCAGTAAATGATGAGTATATAAAATAGGTCCCGAACAAGCAGTGCTCTGGGTCTGAAAAGGATATTGTTGGGAACTGTTGAAATACGAACGCAAAGGGAGCTCAGGATAGCTCACACCACTTGAAATCCTTGAGACTCGAGATTAAAAACAAAAAGAGCCTGAGTCTCAGGAACAGCCCCTCCTTGAGATCCAGCCCCAGAATGCCATTTGCTCCCAGTCCCTTCCCTTCGCGAATCAGCCCCCTTTGCATTTAGTGCTTTTCCCTAAATGGAAAAAATGTAAAGAGTTTACAGCAACGGTGGAATGGCCACCCCAGTTGCCATTTTTTACCACTGTCATTTCAGTATAGAAGGGCTGTCATCATAATGTATGGGAGTGCAGCTTGGGTCCCTCTGAATAATCTTTCCATCAGTGACAAGCAGTGGGCTAAGTGTCCCATGCATATATACACACACACACACACACGTATGTGTATATATATGTCATAAAGTACATGATCAGGAAAGGAAATGTATCTGTTGGGCAGAGCACAACTTGGGCACTATTTCCACTGTCTGGCTGATAGTTCCATTAGAGTCTAGAACCCATTTGTGTAGTAATTGAAACTCGGGAGTGCAGTTTGTCTGACCCTTGGAAGAGACGTACTAGTGTTTAACGGAAGTGACACCTTATAGTGAAGTATCCGGGGGCCTTACTCCTCCGAGACCTTCCTGTGAAGCTGAGGCATGCTCGTGCGGACTTCTAGTAGGCACATGAAAATGCTGGAATGGATACGTTCCGAGGCTGTGATGCCTGGGCAGATATCAGTTTTCTCCCTACAGCTGGTGAGCGTGTCCTAATCCACACCGCTGAAGTTAAAGCCACAGCACCCCGGCAAAGGAGGGAGAGAATGCAAGGCTTTCTCCCCACGTACAATCTTTGGAAGTTAATTTTTTTTTATTCGAGTCTGTGTTTGATGGAATATGTATCAAAGACTAATGAAAGGTATTTTTTTTAAACCCTATCTCTGGATTTGGAGAATTATACTTAATAATTGCTAAAACCTTCAGAACCATTTTCAAGGTGTTCAGGGTTTTCTTTTGATCATGATTTAATGGATGGTCTCCAGAAGCCATCAGGGTGACTCGAATGATCCTCACAAATTAATGTTTGGGCAGAATCTGTAGTTTGCTTTTAGCTATCATGATTGATGTTTAAAGCTCGAATTTATGGCTGCACTTGGGCATTCAGGACTTCCCCAGTGAAAAGAAGGACTTTGCACATTGTGCAAAAAAAAAGGGGGGGGGATTCACAAATGAATACAGAATGTACAATAGGGAGAGAGCCAGGCCATTGTTCGTGTGGAATGTTGACAATGGACGCCAAGGGGGCACTTTGGGCCTTCATTCTTCCCACTGCTGGAGAACACAGAAACTTCAGGAACGGCTGGCAGGATGGGAACCCGGGGCACAATCATCTGTCTTTGCCTGGCATGGAAATCTGGGCCGCCGGTTTACTCCCTTTCCAGAGTTTTCTTAGAAGATGGTCTTTTCTGGACTGCTGGGGAACTTTGTGCACTCTTCTCAGTGATCTTTTTTGTGTGTAAAGATTCTAAAAGCAGATAGAAGCGTTCTTCAAAGCCGAGTGTGAAAAACAAACTTTTTCTCCCTTGAGCGGAATTTTAAGAAATCCTTTTCACCCCTCACCAGAAATGGAGACATTGTAAGTGGCAGGAAGCTGCCGTGTTTGTTTTTTATTGCTCCTCGTGCTGAAGTAGTTTTTACTCTGTAGTGTTAGGAAAGTACAGCTAAAGGGAGTGTTTGTTGGGTTTGGGGGTTTGGCTGTACAGATGCTGCTTTTGCTGAAAACGCCTGTCTCTGTGTTGCATCTTCCCTCCCCAGGCACAAAGCTCTCCTGATTTCCCCGTGGGATCTGGGGTTGCAGAAGGGAGCCAAATCGATAGTTGAAGTGGCAGGCATTATACTGTGCCCTTTCTCTGTGTCCCCTCCCCCAAGCGGAATCGGGGTGGACATTGACCACCATTGGGGGCGGATACCTGTTGTGATTTTATCGAGGTCTATACTTGGTGAGAACTTAGGGGCCAGTTGACCTTTCCATGTGTATCTTAGCCTGTCCCTCCTTGAGTGAATGGTTGAGACATGATCTACCTTAACTGCTTCTGTAGCTAAATTCAACAGATGGTTGCCTAAAGTTGGCTAAACGTTCACCAAAATTCTGATAAAACAGTTGAGTCCTTACTCATGGGGCAAATGACGCTTTTGATTGTACGGGGAACTGTGACTTCAATTCTAGATAGTAACAGAGCCTTTATTTCTCTCCATGGTGTTTAGAGGATGTTAATCCCCACTAGCTGTTGTTGTCTGAACTTGGCGGGCAGGTCTTTGGTGGTGGTTTTGTGGAGGTCCAGAGAAGTCTGGGGGTGGGGGGTGGAGGTGGGGGAGGGCAGTGCTTTTCATCCTTGGAGTTCATAAAATCTTCCCCACTTGCAAAATGCAAAGAAAACAAAAACCCAAACACCTTCCTTTGTGTTGTTGCTTTCACTCTCTTCAAAAGCAATCTATTGATCAGCAGAAATGTGCTTTTTGCATTAAAACAAATCCTTAATTATGACTTGAAAGATACTGTTAACTGGCTTGAAGATTGATTGGAGATGGCGGCAATATTTCTGTCTCTCATCCCAGGCTACGTTGTGGCAGGGACTTGGAAGGGCCTTTTTACAAGGTGTGGAACGTAGATGACAGGCCAGTGGGTCTTCCAGCAGGGTGGGGGCTAGCCAAGGGGCTGTAAACTCACCGCTGCGCTCCAGCCAGGCCTGAAATCTGGCCTCCAGCAATCTGTCCGAGCCCAGGACAAACAAAAACTTCATTATGGAGTCAAGGAGTCCCAGGAAGTTTCTTTGGAAGGAACCCTAGATCAAGACCACAGAGGTCAACTCCTCTTGCCTGGTGGGATGCCCCTCCCCCAAGTACAGCAACTTAAAAAGCCTACCTAATTGTTGAGGCCTAGCAGAGAGCCAGCCGATTGGTGTAAATGACCCCAATCAACCTGGAAGTGGTAGGATTGTACCTGCCCCAGGTGTGTGGGAGGGGGAGGGAGGAAGGAAGAACAGGTGAAGTTCCTTGGCTGTAGGGGGTGTGAGGCCAGGAAAGGGTTTGTGCACCTTTCCTGTCCAATGAACTCTGCCTGGGACTTTATTCTTTTGCTGATGGATGGCTTTAGGGCCGTAGGCCTAGAAAGCACAGTCACAGTTCAATCACAGTCACAGTGCCCGTTCAGGTGGGGGGGGGGGTAGGGACAGTGCCCACGTGCTCCTTTGGATGGTGGAGAGCCTGCTGAGACAGCAGGGAGCAGGGAGGGTGGGGGTGGAGGGGCTCTTAACACCCTGTCCTGGAATGGTTGAGGGGACTGGGAATGTTCCGCTTGGGGTGGGGGTGGGGGAGGGGGAGGAACGCCTCTCTTGGTCACACGGGCCTGCTTTGCTGGGAGGGATGGAGTCCTGGTGATGCCGGAGAAGCTGCCAGGCCAGGTGGGCCACATGGGCTGAGCTTGGCTAACCGCTGCGTGGAGTTTGGGAGATAGGTGGGACAAAGCTTCCCAAACACCAGAGACCACCAGCGCAGCCCTCACTTGGGGGGTACTTGCCCTAATGAACTGGGTGGGCCGCATTTTCTTCCCAGTGGGGGTGGCGAATGTTTGTAAAGTGTCTTTTTCTGTCCCTTCTCCAGACTTCGCTCCATCTGCCCTTCAGGGACTGGATGGAGCGGGAGGCCCAGCAGCGTGGACGTCAAGTGGGAAGGGCATTTCTATCCAGGAGCAGTCGGGGATGTACCGTATTTTTTGCAGCGCTTTCTGGTTACGGGCTAGAAGTCACTCCGGGAGGGCGATGAGTAAAGAGTGTGTTCTGCTGCACAGCTATCAGTATGCACATATAAGTGCCTACAACTAACATCTCAGAATGTTTTTGATCTTAAAAACATTTCACAGTCATTAACCTTCACGACGCTCCTGCGGGCTAGGTAAACAGTACCATTCGCATGTTACCCGACGGAGAAACAGTGGATCGCCTCCCCCAGCTCGTAAAGAGGCTGGCGGCGGTCTCTTGTTTCCGCAGCGCGCGGGTTTGGGGGCCCCGGGAACCCCTACGTCCCGCCCAGACTGACCCGACTGACCCCCAAGGCCGACTTCCGGTCTCCTGCTTGACCTTCGGAGGCCGGGAGGGCGAAGTGGGGCCCGGGCGGAGGCCGACCGCCGCACCTGGCCGCGCGCGACCTGGAGGGGGCGGGGTCTGGCCGCGCTGCCCCGCATGCGCGCGGACGGCCGGGGCGGGGGGGGGGGGGCCCTAGACCTGGGGCCCGCGGGCTTGCAGTCTCTCCTGAGGCTCCGCCCCCCGCAGGCCCGGGTACCTGGCGGTCCCTCCCCTCCCCCTCGGGGGCTCGCATACCTGTTCTTCCCCCCCCCCCCCCGCCCCCCGCCACTTGACGCCGCCGGGAGCGCCCCTCCCCCGGCGCTGGGCTTTTCACTTGTAAATAGGATTCGTTTCCCGCTTTGGGGAAGTGATCCAGAGGTGCTAGAAATGGCCCCTGCCCCCCAATGCCCACTTCCTCCTTCCTCCACCCCCCCCACCCCGGCCTTTGTGCGGGACTCGACCCCGGGCGGCGGGGGTCCGGCACACCCGCCGGGTTGGCGGCGCCCCTCCAGGTCCCGGGGCTGGACGGGAAAGGAGCCATGAGACCACGTGGGGCCCGGAGGTGGGCCCCGAACTCGCGCCCAAGGCCCGGAGCTGCACCAGGTACCTGGCTGGACCGTGTACCTGGCTGGACCGTGCCACAGCCCTCCCCCCCCGTGATCGCAGATGGAGCAAGCGGTAAACGGCCGCATCCTCACAACTTGGCCGGCTCGGCATCCCGTCCCCCGGGCGGTGTCGCCGCTCCCTGGCCGCCTTCCCCAGTCTGGGTGTTCTCGGCGGCGCGGTCGTGGGTGCGGCTGGAAGATGCGAGGCCTCCCGGGCCTTCCTCACAACCCACCTCCAGTGACCTGGCCCCGAGTCACCCTCTGCAGCACTTCCCCAACCGGGGCGGGCCGGCGGGCCAGCGAGTGTAGAGCCAGGACCAGGGCCTTTCTGCGTTGCGCCCCTCTCCTTGGGGGGGGGAATTTTTGTGTGTTTGGCCCATGCTGCCCTTGCGGGCCTACTGTGATACTCAAATCCACCCAGGCCTTTTAAGTAGTACTCTTGTTTTTGTTAACCTAACAGAATAACTGCCATTTATTGAGAAATTACTTAGTGTCTTTGCCAGCGCCCCCCCCCCCATATGTTGCATTTGATCTCCACAGTGAGGTGGCGTCGTGCCAGGCACAGGAGGCACTTGGGTAGCTTGCCTATCAGCCCCTGCCCGGAGTGGCAGAGCTGGGATTTGAACCAGGCGGTTGGCAGTGGGACTCCTCCTGCCTTTTGAGCCTTACCGGTCTCGCTGAGAGCAGAGGGGAGGTGAGAATTCCAGGCTCAGCCCCGTGTGGCATGTTCTCCCCAGGATTCCGGTGGCTTCTCAGGAACCATCCTTTCTCTCCCAGGATTGACTTCCAGATCACATGGGGCCATGAAAAGTCTAGAAATGTTTTCATTTCCGTCTTTGATCAGTGATCTCTTGTCAGGCTCTCACACAATCTAATGCCAAGGAAGAATTTCTAGATGGTTCCCTGGACCCAGGCCTGTTTTCAATTCCCTACACTTTTTGGGTTAATGAACAGCATGGCCCCTGTTGAGAAGCCTAAGGCAGGCTCAGCAAGCAGACCGGGGCTCCCCTGGATGCATGGGGAGGGTTCTGTCCCTCTGGGTCACAGGCTGTGTCCAGGCACAGGACCGACATCCAGAAGGACTCCAAGAGCCAGGCACAGTGCTCTTGCACCAGCCACGTTCCTGTGTTCACTCTCATTCCCTCTTCGAGGTGGCGGTGATGGTGGTCGTTGTTTCACCAGTGAAGAAACCGAGGGTTAGGAAGGTTAAGTAACGAGGGAACCGGAAGTTTAGTTAGTTCCCAGTCCATCCCGAGCCGGTTTCTCTGTAATTGACTGAGACTTTGGGGTTTTGATTGGGATTTGGGTACAGTTGGGGATGGCTTTGCCACGCTAGCCAGATTAGACCCCTTCTGTGCTCTTGATCTCATTTTCTCTCTTGCTTCCATCCAAGTGTGTCTGATGTAAGCACCCGCTCCCTCTCCAAGACACACACACACACACACACACACACACACACACACACACACTGGGATTATGTGGGTAGCTTTCACAGCGCTCAGGGTTTCTTTTGTGGTAAAATTGGATTTGGTGGCCAGGTATCATTTTATCAGACTCACATTTCCAAGTTTGTGGTCTAGGTTAGTGATCTTAGAGTTTTTTTTTTTTTAAACCTGCCCCCCCTTCCTGGTGTGTGCCCCTTTCTAGGGGAGGGGCTGGAGGCGGGTGGGATGCCCCCCCCCCCCCACTCTGGCTGCTGCTCTCTTCACCGAGATTCATTATGCACGCCTTACAATAGAAGTTGATTCCTATGTTCGACTTGGGGGCATCTGGGAAAAGAGACAGGGAATGTGGGGAGGATTTCACCTAATTGGAATGGGCTGTTTGCACCATTCCTGTAAAAACCGGCCAGAAACTTGATTCTGCTGGGTAAACCTCCTTTGGGTTGCTGCCCTGCGTTTGTGTTGGCCTTAGAAAGGAATTTGAATTCGTACTCCTGAACAAAAGGAACAGCCTTCTTTTCAAAAGTCTATCAGAGAATTGAAAGGGAATGGCACAAAGTTGGGTGTGTCCTGAAATCTGGAGAGGAGCCTGCTTGGGTGATTAACTCACCTGAAAGGCACCCAGAGCAGGTGACGCGAGAGCTCTGACCTTGGCTTCCTTTAGGGAAAGGTCCCCACAAGGTGAAGATTTTCCTGAAAAACAGGCTTTCCTTTACTTACAAGATTCCCTTCCTGCCCTGCAGTGCTGCGGTTCCCTCCGTGAACGCGTGTGTGCTTGGGAGATCCCGGATATCTTTGCTGGTGCCCCAAGGCCCCAGTGGGGCTTGCGGGTGGTCCGGGGGTGGGGAGGGACTCTGCGTACACCCCCTCTCATTCAGCCTTGGGATGGCTGAGGGAAGGGGCCAGGAGAGAGGGGTGAGCCCCAGTGTGCTGGCTCAGCTCCAGTTTAGGTAATGATGTGTATTCTCTTTAAGTTCCTGTGCAGTTTTCCAACAGGTCTCCATTCTACTCCCCCCCCCCCCCCAGCCCCCGGTGGGACAGGAGATGGGAAAAGCTGCTTCCTCCCAGCTACGCTGCCTGGAGAGGGGAAGGGGCTGGGTCTTAAGGCATCTGTGTACAGACACGCTCGGACATCCTTCGGATTTGTCAGCCTTTGCCTGCAAGTTTTTGATGGGAACCAGGGGTGGCAGGTGGACTCAGAGCCGGCCTTTGATCTGTGGTGTAGAAGGTGTGTGTCCCTGTCCTGTTCTGCCCCGGACCCTGGCTCTGCAGAAAGGCCCTGAGATTGGCACCCGGGCCCCTCCATCGGGACACGAGGGCAGTCTGATTAGTGCCCCGCATGCCCGTATTGGTGTTGGTGCCCTGGTGAGCACACCCGGGGTTTCCTGAGACCCGATTTTTCTCCACCTTGGCCTCTGCGTAGACTTCTGTTTATTCTCCTGTCCCTCCAAGATGCTTGTTGCTCCCCAGTCAGGGCTGAGGATTTTTATTTTTTTTTTTAAACACACATCCTTTCTTCTCATTTCTCCACTAAGCCTGGGATTAAGAATGTGGCTTCAACTGACAAAAGCCAGGAGATTTCAGAATTAAAGTTGGAATTCTATCTGTAATGATGTCTTCCTGAGTATTTAAGGAGGACTTTGAACTGTGGGTAATTTTTTTCCCCCTTCCTAAACTGGCCAGATGTGCTCCAAGTAGTGGGCCGAGGAAGCATTTCTACCGGATTTGAGTTTTCTTTGTGATAATTGTGAGCTTTGCCTTATTTGAGGCCCCTGAGTCCCGGGGGCATGGAGGGAGAGGCTCGTGACTGGCCGATGTTTGGGTCATGTTCTTCCTGTGTGTGTGTCACACAGGCCCGAGATCTTCGAGGTCCCCGGCAGCCCCTACCCCAGCTCAGCAAAACCACTTGAAACACACTTTGCAAGTATAGCTCTAGTTCTTGAAAATGTTTCTCCCTAAGGGAGATTAAAAAGTTGGGTTTTGTTTTGGTTTTTGTAATTCCTTTCATCATGTGGGGCCCGGGGTGGGCAGGCAGGTGGGGGGGACAGCGCGTGGAGGGAGGGTGACTGGTTGGAGCCTTGTCTGGGTTAGGGGGGCAGGGGGCGGGGCCAGTGCAGGGACCACTTTTTGGCCCCTGCCCATAGCTGGGAGTTTTACAGCCTGGTGATCATTTGGCGGGGCTCCAGGGTCAGATCCAAAAGCTTTGCCCTGGACCATCCCAACGGCCCACTTCCGAGCATTGGGTGACCTGTGTTCTGTGTGTTGACTTTGGTGAGGGAAAGGAGCGGTCCCATGGAGAGGTTGGGGACAGGTTGGGGACGTCTTCCTTCCCAGACTGATGAGGGGCCCAAGGAGAGCTACCCTTGGCCTCACAGACCTTGCAAGAGGCAACCAGATAAATCCCCGCCCACCAGATGGAGAAGAGGCATCAGACTGGACAGACTGTTCGAGAAAGTGTGGCAAAGGAAGGTGGAAAAGTTGCTGGACTGCGTTTGGGATTTACTGAGGCCCGGGAGAGGGCTTCCGTTTGTGAATCTAAAACGAGGGTAAGAATTATAAAGTGCATAGAACAGCCTGACGCACTGTAGGTATTTATGCAAAATAAACAAATTAGTCACTTTGGCCCCCAACGTGCCGTGTCCGCATTGGAGCAGGTTTCCTTGTGTGTCCCTCACACCATCTGCGTGGAGATGAGAGAATCTTGACCTCGGCAGTGGAAAGAGGGGTTCCCCTCGGGTGTTGGGGGACAGGAAGAGAAGGCTCCCTGGGCCTTGATTGCTCACAGGGTGAGGGATGGGGCTTGCTAGCCCCAGGTGGAAGGCCCCAGTCCTCAGGGAACAGACCCACCGTGAATGGGAGGTTTTTTACCCTGTGCACGAAAAGGACGGATGAATTTTAGGGAGGCTGGTAAAGTGCCAGGTGAAATGGTGGGTAGTGAGTGGTGTTTGAGGGTAGGAGATCCGAATCCTGGTGCCGTCGAAAAATCTAGGGAGTTTGTGGTGCAGAGAGCAGGGGAGGGAGGGTGGTGGCTGGTCAGGTTAGGGGGCAGCCCATCTCCTTGTGGATTCCTGGGGCCAAAGCGATGACCCCAAAACCATTCAGATTGTTTTTAGACCTGAATGTTACGCTGCATGCGGTCACTCTGGGAAAGGCCCAGGAAAACGCTTACTTTCTGTGTAAGAGCGGGTTTCCCTCACCAGAGAAGGAGGAAGGAGTGGTGGTTGGGTGCTGCCTACCTCTGCCTGCGGAGGGGCCACAAGGGGGCCACTGGCTCCAGCCGCCCTGGACAGGTGGGGCCCACCGGAGAGGCCGCTCTGCACCCTCTCTGCAGAGTTAACAGCCCAGCGCAAGGGGTCACATTCCTGGGGGAATTTGTGTAGGAAAAGGCACTGCGCCTGCCCCTTCCCTGCATGCAGTTGTCTGCACGTGCTCTCATCCCATCTCCAGGTCCCGAGCGGGCAGTAGAAGGGTTGGGGTCTGTCCCTGAGAATGGCTTGTTGGGTTTGCCTTTCTGGCACGTGGTGGTCACTTGGTCAGTAGCAACTCTGGTGACTGGCCCAGGTCCAGCTGGGGGGCCAGTTGGCTGCGTGAGTTCCCCACCTTCCCCCTGGATATAGGCTGGTTCTTGCTCATCTCCCAGGGCATTCATTCACCCGTGGGGACTGACTGGGGGCCCGCTGGGGCCAGGCCCACTGTGGGCGTGGACATGTCCTCCCCAGGCGGGGTTACTGCTCTGAACTTTGTGCTGGGCTACGGGTTCGCCTAGTGGGGTCATGCAAGTACCAAGTGGCGAGGTGGGGCCTGGGACACTGTGTTTGGGACGATGACTGTCCAAGAGACAGTTTGTTGCCTTCAGGGTGGACTGGTCGTTTTATGGACCAGCAGTTTCTTTGGGTACAATTCATGCCATTAAAAAAAAAAATCTCACTGGGAAAGCAAGATGATCCTTGAAGGGGCGCCTGGGTGGCTCAGTTTGTCAAGCATCTGACTTCAGCTCAAGGCCTGATCTCAAGATTTGTGGGTTCGAGCCCCACGTCAGGCTTGGAGCTGACAGCTTGGAGCCTAGAGCCTGCTTTAGATTCTGTGTCTCCCCCTCCCTGGTGTCTGCCCCCTACTCTCTGTCCCTTCCCCACTTGTGTTTTTTTTCTCTCTCCTTCTCTTTCTCTCAAAAATAAATAAATAAACATTAAAAAAAAAAAAAAAACCAAGCAAGATGATCTTTGAAAATGCCCTTGGGAGGCGTCTGCTGCTGGAATGTGAGGGCATCTCAGGGATCAGGGGCCAAAATGTCATATTTCCACATGTGCAAATCTAGGGAGTGCAAGCAGGAAATAGAGGCTGATGCATGTGAGACGTGGTCAGTGTTAGCTGGTGGTAGTGTTGGTGGTGGTGGTGGTGGTTATATTATTACTGTTGGCGGTGTTGGTGGTTGTGTTGGTGTTGGTGTTGGTGTTGTATTATTACTGTTGGTAATTGGTGTTGGTTGTATAGTTGGTTTGTTGGTGTTGGTGATTGTACAGTTGGTGGTGGTTGTATTATTGTTGGTGTTGGTGTTTGTACAGTTGGTGGTGGTTGTATTATTGGTGGTGTTGGCTGTATAGTTGTATTATTATTGGTGTTGGTGGTGGTTGTATAGTTGTTGGTTGTATAGTTGTTGGTGGTTGTATTATTGTTGGTGTTGGTGGTTGTACAGTTGGTGGTGGTGGTTGTATTGTTGGTGGTGTTGGCTGTATAGTTGTATTATTATTGGCGTTGGTGGTTGTATTATTGTTGGTGTTGGTTGTACAGTTGGTGGTGGTGGTTGTATTGTTGGTGGTGGTTATATAGTTTGTATTATTATTGGTGTTGGTGGTGGTTGTATAGTTGCTGATGGTTGTATTGTTGGTAGTGGTTGTATAGTTGTTGGTTGTGTTGTTGGTTGTATTGGTGGTGTTGGTTGTATTATTACTGTTGGTGTTGGTTGTATAGTTGTTGGTGGTTGTATTGTTGGTGTTGGTGGTTGTATAGTTGGGGGTGGTTGCATTGGGTGGTGGTTGCATTGTTGGTGGTGGTTGTATTGGTGGTGTTGGTTGTGTAGTTTGTATTATTGGTGTTGGTGGTGGTTGTACAGTTGTTGGTGGTTGTGTTGCTGGTGGTTGTATTGGTGGTGGTTGTGTTGGTGGTGGTTGTGTTGGTGGTGTTGGTGGTGGTTGTATTATTACTGTTGGTATTGTTGGTGTTGTTGGTGGTTGTATTACTGTTGGTGGTGGTGGCGGTGGTGGCGGTGGTCTAAGAGGAGTGAGAGCGGTGGTGGTACCTGGTGCTGTGCGGTGTTAAAGTAGGTGGGACTGCTTTCCCTTCTGCCTCTACCCCTTCCAAGCTGCGCACTAGGTGTTCCCTACATCCCTCTAGATCGTAACTTTGGAATTGGAGGCTTTCCAGGAACATGGAGAGGTCCTTTGTGCCCTGCACCCCTCAGCCCACCCCTACCCCAGGCCCTGCCCCTTGAGCGGAGCCCAGGCATTCGGAGTGTGTGTGTCGCAGTAAGAAGCTGGCTGTGGGCTTGGTGGTTTTCACATGGCTGGTTCTTGCAGTCCCCAGGGAAGGGACTGTGCCCAGGTGGTTTGAGAGGGCGGCTTCCGGGGCACCCCTGGGGCACCCCTGGCCTGGAGTCTGCCTCCTGGAGCTCCACACACCATACCGTCGGAGAGGCTCCAGTTGGGGCCAGAACATCTGTATTTTCAGCAAACTCCTCCAGGTGGCTCTTAACGCAGCCAGCCCAGAACCTGCCAACAGCGCGCAGACTCTTTCTGAAACACAAACCCCTCCGCAGCACGCACCCCTACGCTTGAGTCTAGTTACTGAACATTTGGCCTGACAAATGATGGACTATCTTGAGTAAGCCCCTCCCCCTCAAAATCTCAATGAATAGATTTGAAAATGGAAAATGGATTTCTGCGGGACCTAGTCTCTCTCTCTCTCTCTCTCTCTCTCTCTGTTTCTTTCTCTCTCTCTCTCTGTTTCTTTCTTTCTCTCTCTCTGTTTCTTTCTCTCTCTCTCTCTCTCTCATTGTTTAAGAGGGATTCTCCACGCCCCTAGAACAGGGACACGAGGGAAATTTCGCACGGACACGCGAACCGTGGAGGGTTCCATGTTCAGATGTACTTGACATTCAACTTTCTCTTTGGCCCAGTCAGCGGTGGCCCCTAGGGGGGGGGGGGGCCGGGCCATGTCCCAGCATACTGGCAATGGGAGAAAGTGTTTTTGCAAATTAAATTTTAGGACAGGGTCGGCCACTTAGGGAAGCCCGCTTTGGGAATCTGCGTACACAAGTCAGGGATGGGTTCAGTGGAGCTGGTGATTTTCACACGGGCCTGTGTGAGCAAGAGCGAGGAGGTCGGCACCGGGCACATCCTGCAAGTGGACAGGTCACTCCCCAGGAGCTCCTGTATGCCGACAGCATTCTTTCACGGTGTTGCCAGACACAGATTCGGGGGACGGCACCTTCTGTTTTGGAAATGCAAGTAAACACATCCTGTGGCAAATCTTTTTTATCTTGATTAGTGAATTTATTAATTGGTGGGCTTCGCTGAGGCTGATAGCTGATGTTTCCATACGGACGGCCGCTTACCTTTTTTCTGTTTATAGAAACGCTTGGTTTTTCGTAACAACCCGGAAAGGAGGTAGTGAAGACGTGTGGGACTTGTCACTTGTGGGATCGGCAGAGGCGTCTCACAAGCCATGTGGATGGGCTCTCACAGTTCATAAATGGGGGAGCCGGGTCTGGCCTGCTGTGTGTAGAGAGGTTGTGTGCTCACACGGCCCAATTCTCAGAATGAGGGGTGTGTGTACACATTTGAAGGCAGGGAGGGGCGTGGGGAAGTCCACCCAGTTTCAAGAGTCCGGAGCCTTGGGCATGCTTGAAGGCGAACCTGAGAGGGCGTGCATGGTATCCTCAGATGAGTGACTTAAGGGGCCCCTTCTGCTCCTTGATCTGAGGTTCACTGCGGTCTCGAGCAGAAGGGATTTGCCCTTTCTGGTTTGGGTAACTGCTTCCTGGGGGAAGTTTGGGATCCCTTTTGAGTTGCACGCAGAGGCATTTGCCACGAGAGAAATTCCAGCCCTTAACCATTACCTGGACCAGTGGCACAGGACAGGTCTCGTGGCCTGGAGCTACGTGTTAAGAGGAATTCCGATTCTGCTCAAATACAAGAAGCAAAAGCTTTTGGGTCCTACCAGCCTCTTTGGGGGGCTGCTTTTGGACTTGGGTTAGCAAAGAAACGACTTGATGATTTATGGTGTTTATGAAGACTCGCGCACCTATCTGTTTTCACGTAGACATCTTAATAGAGATTAAATACAAAATAAAGCAGAATGCGTGAACGAAGATATTCCCATAAGCAATATTGTGGTGTTAGGCAGTGTAATTATGTTTTGTACACTTCCCAATTAAGCAGTTATGCATTACTGGAAAAACCACCTTTAAGAGATTTAGGAAAGCTTTCTAATTTTGTAGATCACATAAAAATAGATGGATCATATTTTATGCATAGGGTTTGAAAGTTTTACGTGATATGATAAAGTAACTCCGTTGGGATTGATTTGTGGAAATTTAGGCAGTTGACGTGGAGATGAATGTGCTTTTTCTGAAAATTGTTCAACAAAGATACGCTGCTTCAGCAGGTAGAGCCCCTACTGTGCGCCAGGCTCCAAGCCAGAGCAAGGAGGGTTTATCCCTAAAGTTCAGCAAAGCTGTGGTGGTGTTGTGCAAGAGCTGAAACCAGGAGCAGGGTTGGGGGGGTGGGGAGGCGGGTCATTCCCAGGCTGAGGGGGCGGGGAGGGAGGCTGACCTGCTGGAAGAGCCCAGAAGACAGTTGCTGCGCTCTCCTACGACTGCAGCGCTTAAGAACATAACTCATAACCTCCAGACGGGCACTTCCGTTCCCAGGACCCCCGCCTGCCGCCCTCCCCAGGAGGTCCTTGGGAAGCGACCCCACTTCCTGGCGCCTGAGTGTCTTCACAGCGACGTGGTAGGTGCGCAGGGTATCCGTGAGGATTAAGTGACTTCACACTTGGCGAGCCTTGACATGTGCCTTCAGCGTAGGCATTATTACTACTGTTCTCTGTTCTTGTTGTAGAGAGAATGAGGGGTGGGAGTGGGAAGGACTCTGGGTCTGAAGAGGCAAAGAGAGGGGCAGAGGGTTGCGGGCTGGCCCTGAGTTCAGATCCCCACGTCCCCACGGCCAGACATGGCGTTTTCGGGCATTGGCCATGATGCCTGGGGGACTGGACCGGCTGTGGCCTCGGTGGGCAGCGTGCGGGCAGAGGGCCTGTCAAAGGAGGGTGTGGCGCTTGGGCTAACAGGCCCAGGTGCCTGATGAGTGGTGGAGTGGGGAGGGGAGGGGAGGGGGCCAGTGGGTCAAGTACACCGGCCACATGGTGGGTCAGTCACTGGGGGTCTGTCTGCTCAAGTACACGGGCTGCATGGTGGGTCAGTCATCCTTGTCACCCACTTACACCAGAGCTGGAGTGTCTGTTCACTCTGAGCTCCTGGACATGAGCCTGCTGTGTCTCTCCACAGAGAAGCCCAGGTGCCAGGATAGGGCTGAACGGCATTTTGTCAGTGTCCCTTTATCCTCTGCCCCCACATAGGTCATCTCCAGGGGCGTGGGGGGGGATCGGTGATCCTCTCAAACAACAGGGCCAGCAAGGGAAGGCTCAGGTGTGGTCCTGGCTCTGCCCTTAGGTTGCTGTGTGACCTTGGGTGTCCTCCAGCGCTGCCCTTCTGTGTCCCCTTCAGTTGGGGGATCCCTGCGTTCACTAGGGTCTGAGCGCCTCCTGATGGGACTTGTTTAGCTGGGCGTGGCCTTGGGGCACTCACAGGGCTGCTGGCTTGCCCCTTGCACGCAGGCCCCATGCCCCCCCCAGGATGGCAGCGGCAGTCTTTAGCAAGGGGAGACCCAGCCCCTCTGGCCATCTCCCCGCAGGGAGCAGGGAAGGGCTGCGGGGAGCCTGTCCACTCCTGACTTGAGCGTGGAGTTCGATTAAAGGGTCTGTGATGAGTCTAAACGGGACAGAGGAGACCTCAGGGTGAGAGCCATCAGGGAACCGTACTTGAGGGGAGTCTCATTTCTCATTTCCTGGCCACTAAACTGCGGAGGTGACAGAGGTGTTCTCCCTGGCCAGACTGTTGAAAGTGCAGCTGAATTTCAGGGAGACTGGCCAGTGTGCGGCGGGGTCCTTCATGCCGGTGTTAGTGATCGGGATGGGGGTGATTTCCTGGGGTCACCCCTTGGCCGCAGAGGAACTGAGCACAGGGAGAGCTGTGTATTAATCATTTGTTTTGCTCTTTCGCGGGGAACAACTTTTCAGCGTTTTTACAGAGGTGTAACTTACGTACGGTAAAATCCACCCTTGCAGCCTGCTCTTCTGCAGGTTTTGACAACAGATCCTGTAAACACCACATGGCTTCAGAAGCAGTTCGGTCACCGAGGAGAGTTGTCCCATGCCCCTTTGTGGGTCTGTCTCACCCCCACCCGCCACTGATGAAATCGCCCCTTTTTGTTAGTAGAAAGGCCGGCCTAGGACATTTGGGGTTTCAGGTGGCCCAGGAGGATGCTCCAGTCCCAGCAGATAGGCGCGCTTGAGACCCCGCCCGGGCCGTCCCAAGGACGTCTGTGACTTCCGGCATCGGCCCCAGGTTGGCAGGTTGGATCAAAGGTCAGTCTCTGTGGTTGGCATCTTGTCTGTCCCATGGAACCAGGGGTCCCCGAAGGGCCCCTATTCCCCCTATCCCCCAGAGGATGCGGTTCCAAGCCCATATGTACAGGCCTGGGGGCTTCTCAGGGCCTTGTCCCCAGGCTTCCCGGGGACACGCACACAGAAGCTGCTCACCTCATCCACACAGTGTCCCGCCAGCCCTTGGCAGGTGCCCGGGGACAAGTGCTTCTCTGCCCACCCTGGCTGCTGGCTCCAGGTCCCCAGGGGTTGGGAGGAGCGACCACCTGTCCTGGCTGCTTTCTCCTTTCTCCTCCTCAGGGGAAGTGGCTTTGGAGCAGGCAGGCAGTGTACCTGCCGTGTGCGGCGGCCAGTCTGTGTTCTGAGTCCTGGGGGCACGGGGCACGGGTGGCACTCAGGGCCCCATTTGCCTTCCTGCAGGTGGAGGCCAGCCCCCTTCCTGTGGTCAAGAAAGGTGTTTCGGGGAAAGCCTGGAGGGAGTAGAGGGCTTCCTTGTGAGAAGGTCAGTGGCTGCCCGAGCCAGCAGAGGGCCACCCAGTTGGTGTCCCCGTGTGCCAGATCGGGTCAGGGCCTCTCTGAGGACAGGGATTTAATGAGGCGGGACAGGACGTGCCGGAGAGCCCCTGTCACGCTACACGGGGGCCGAAATCGACTGGCTTTCTCTGTGGTGTTTAATATTCTCCTGTTTCCGTTCAGTGGGGGGAATTTTATGAAATGAGCCTGGGAATTTTTTAAATTGCTAGCTGGGCAATGCTGCATTTACTGATTTTCTGGTCGCTGCTGGAAATGTCTCCAGTGTTGCTTCTTTGCTTCCGCACTCGGGCCCCAGCACTTCGGGCCGGTGAAAGCGTTCATCCTGCCAAGGGGCTTGTGTCTGTTACGAAAAACCCTTTGATGCCTTGCGAGCTCAGACTAAACCTGGCCTTGGTCCTGGCCTGAAATTCACGTGTGAGTATCTATCCTTGGCCTCTTGGGGGTGAGTGATGGAGACTTGGACACTGGCGTATAGGACTTCAGGGGGGGTTCCACGTGCAGGGAGCCTGGAGCCTGGGGTTCGAGGCAGAACGGTTGGCATCCCATGTCCCCGAAGGCTTCAGGGACCCGTGGGGCAAGGGCCCGTTGGAGCTGGCGGCCTGGACCCCGGGCGGGAAAGGCGTGTAGCCGTCAGTCCCGCTCTGGTGGTTCCCATTTGGGAGGCGCCCCCACCACAGCCAGTGGGAAGGCCCGATCTCTCCTGGCCTGGAAAGGTTGCAGGATGTGGCTGTGGTGAGGGCCCTGGGCGCACGCTGCCAGGACAGCCTCGTCCCACCAGTTCCTTGCGTGACCCTCGCCAGGGGGAAGAAACTTGCTCAGATACTGGAGTTTCTTACGGGGAAAAGTTGAATGTATAAACACGAGAGAGAAGAGTGTTTTGTGTCTGGAAGGGTGTGCCACCTACGGCCATGAAAGTACCAGTGGATGTGCTCCCGGGACTGTGTGGTGCACCCTGTGAGCACAGTAGGACCGCCGTTCTGGGCAGCCCACGGCCTGTGCCCTCCTCGGGCTCCAGCTCTGTCTCCACCGTGCACATTGTGTAGGTGGGAGCCGCTCCCTCAGGTGGATCCTAAAATTCTAGCTGGTTGGAGGGAGGCGAACAGGGAGCCAACCCCTCTGCTGTGCTTGAGGGGTGTGCGGCACACAGTAGCCCACGCCCGGGCCCGGCTGGAAAGTAAGGAGAACGTTCTTGAAGCGTGCACACCTGTCAAATGTCTATTTCAAAGGGAGCCAGTTAAGAAAGGTCTTTGCCGTCATTCAAGGATATTAGAAACGCATTTCATTTGGTGGAAAAGTGATAAGATACCTGCTTTTACATCGAGTACCAGGAATGTGCCAAGCGGGGGCGAATATAAAAGTAAATGTCTTTGGGGCATCCATACTAGTAACAACTAAGTGCCTCTCCCGGGCTCAGGGCAGCTCAGTAGATTGCAGGGACACAGCTCTTTGGGGACAGCCGCTCACGGGGACCTCAGCGGGACTTGGCACAGAAGCCCACCCCTTCGCAGAGCTAACCAACCAGGGGCGTCTGTTGACCTGCACAGGTACCTCTGGGGTTCCCGAGCTGTGTGTCTCCCACCCAAGAACCAGGGTCTTGCGGTCAAGGGTCAAGGCTCTAGAAAGCTGCCAGGCATTTCAAGCGCCCGATGCCTTCTGAAGACCTGCATTTTCATTTACATTTGGGGTAGTGGTTCCGGGCCTAATTTTTTTTTTTAACCTTTTGGCATGGAGAAATTTTCCCTCTGGTTATGGTAATTTTCCTCCCCTGATATGTAAATTGATTACAGCCTCACTTTCAAGTCTTGCACATTTGATTATCCACGAGCCTCCTTCTGTCTCTTATTTAAACTTATTTTTAGCACAGTCCTTGAAACCTCAGTGTGAGACTGTCCATCTTCTGTTGTTTCTCAACTGCCGAAGGTCGTTTTAATCAACCCCATCCACCAGTTGCCTTGCTAGCCGTGCCAACATGGGAGCGGGGCCCCCCCGGATGAGGCCTGGGTCCGCTCTGAGAGCGAGCTTTTCTTCCTTCCCCTCGATCGGGACAGGGATGAGTGAACTTGGCCAGCAGCCGCCTGCATCCTCAGCTCCGTCAACACCGGGGTTATAAGGGCAAGAGGCAAACTCAGGCATTGTCATTGTCACCGGCCTAGCCCAGGTGGGAGGACCCGGAAAATCAGCCAGAGTACGACCTTGTTTCCTAAGGTGTCTGTCTGCCTGTCTGTCCGGGGCTTTGCGGACGGCGCGCCCTGGATCCGATTAATGCTGAGTCCCTGTCTCCGGTTTGTAAAGCCAGCCTGGGTTTGGTAAATCAGGGAGGGCAGCGTGGCTGCGTTTGGGAGTGCAGAGGTGTCCCTTGGTCTGGTCCCCTGGGGCCCTCTCCACATCAGATTCTTCTCACGAGCGTTAGTCCATGGCCTGATGGCTCCCGGGCATTTTCGGAGCCTTACTTCGATAAGAACAAAACTCTGTTGTTTTTTTTTTTTGGTGCTTGATTGGATTTGTTTGCTAGAAGATTAGTACAAAAGCAGGAAGGAAAAAGAATGTGTGGTGGAGGTGATTGCTGGGGACTGGCAGAAGGTTATTTACAGATTTCTGCTGACAATCCATGTTTAAAGGACTTCCCTGTGAGATTTATGAAGCCTTTCCAATTTATTGTCTTTCCGAGTAAGGTAAGCAAATAAATAGGTAATTCTCTTTTATTATAAACCTAGCCAACGTTAGATTAAAAATAAGAGGAAACAGGGCTCCATTTTTCCAGCCCAGTGTGTTTCTGGAATTTGGAAAGCATCTTGGAAAGGCTTTTGTTTTTTTTTTGGCTCGGGCATACTGTGCATTTAAAAGATAAAGTCTGACCCTTGATATTGTGTGCGCTGTTCACCATCCTTGAGGAGAACCGGCTGCTGCCGAAGGAGGCTGGGGACGGAGACGGTGGGGACGAGGGGGACGGGGGGCTGGGCGTTGAGGGCCAGCCCGCCATAGTCAGCAAGGGTCCCCGAGGCCCTGCTCTGGGTTTGGTCAGTGCGGACGCCCCCAGAAAGGGGACACCATCTCCGTAGGCCCGTGTGAAACACGGAGCCCATTCTGATCGAACTGAGCTTTGCCTCCTAGACCTTTCTTCTATCATTTTGATTTCCCTGTCCCCCTTCTCTGAAATTGTTGGGGCTCTTGACGTTTTGGTGAAATGTGGTTTGGGCATCATTGGTATGCGAAGACCCAGATGGAGAATTTTTCCTAGATTTTTTGGTAATCAGGAACAGGAGACCTTGTAAAGAATCAAGATCTTGAAGAAAGAATCAAGATCTCATGATCTGGTGGTGACGTCAGTGCTGAAGATTTGGGTGGGCAAAGTTTGGGGACCTAGCCCCCCCCCCCGCCCCCTAATGCAGCCCCCGCCCCCTTGCCTGCCCAGAGCCCATTTGAAATCACCCTGGGCTCTTTCAAGGCCACGGGCAGCACCACTGGGGAGACCTCCTGTTATGATTTGGGAGAGGGCGTGTTGTATGTTTCTGTCCCTAGATGTCCGTGGTGTAGTGAAGCTATTTTTGGAGGGATTAATAGTCTGCATTTTGGATGGTACCTTATAACAGACTGTGGGCTCTGAGCTCTGAGTGCCTCGCCCCCAGGCATTTGGTAGGTGCACAGTGTGAGTTCAGGAAATTAGTCGTCTGTAGCGGGTGGTTTTCAGGAGTAAATCACACTTGGAAGGTGCTGAGAACATAGTTCCCTAGAGAATGGGCTCCATGGGGTTCATTTTCCTTCTTGCCTCTTCCTTCTCTGGGCGCACCAAGGGGGTGTGGACCTTCCTCATCTCCGGGCCAATGAGCTGGAGGGGGCAGGGCAGGTGGCACAACAGTGTGGCCAGGGGCCTGCCGGGTTTGGGAATGGCGGCCTGAACAAGCCTGACCTGATCCTGCCTGCAAGGAACAGACCACACAACCAGAGGGCAGTGAGCCACCAGCTGAGCCAGGTGGTGGTGGTGGTGGCGGGGAGCGGGCGGCATGATAATCCCTGCACTGGGAGCTGGGCTCCCCCTCTGGGAGGTCAGGGAAGGGCTCAGGAAGGCAGTGGGTGGGCTGTGAGTTGGCCGTTGCAGGAGTTGGGGCGTTGCAGGTTGCGGTGGGGAGGGGGCTGCCTGAGCTCCCTCCCTCCAGCTCGGCCTCCCTGGAGGCTGCCCTGCCTCCCACCCAGCTCCCTCCCAGCTCCCACCCAGCTCCCTCCCAGCTCCCTCCCAGCTCCCTCCCAGCTCCCTCCAGCCCCATCTTTCTCATCCCTGTCTGGACCTGACATCACCTGGGAGCTTTGGAAAAAGGTCTAAGCCCAACCTCACCCTCAGAGGTTCTGAGTCAGTGGCCTTGGGGTGGGACCTTCTTTGGGTAATTTTGAAAGCTCTCAGATGATTCTAATGGGCAGCCAGGTAGAGGGCCGCTGCCCAGCCCAGCAGCCCTCAGCTGAGGCCACTTCCTCCTTCCTGCCTGGGGGCCAGAAGGCATGGATACCCAGACAATCAAGCAAGTCCTGCCTTCCCCACCCCACAGACTGGGCACAGGGGACAGATGGACCTCCCCGGGAGCACAGGTCCTCAAACACGTGTCCCACGTGACAGGTACACCAGTCCTGCAGGGCCAGACACCAGGTGACCCAGAACCACTGACCACCGAGTGTCCTAAGCAGGAGTCACGGGCAAGTTTCCCATCCACAGGTGAGGGTCTTTGGGGCCGTGCCATTTCCTCTGCAGGGCTCGCCTGGAGCGCAGGTGGGGTCAGCTTAGCAGGACAGGTGTCTGTGAGCACGTGGCGGGGGGGGGTGTCCCATCTGCCTCGGGGCCCCTCCTGCTTATAAGTGAGGGGAGCTGTGGCTCCTGGCCCTTGAGCAGTAACTCCGGGAGCGTTGGGACCTTCCTGCCTCGGTCAGTGGTCAGCGGGAAGGGAAGCGGGCTGTTGCCTAGGAAACAAAGCTGGAGGGCGGGCTCAGGCCGGTGGACCTCTGGGGGCTTCATGCCTGGTGGGGGGTGGGAGCCCCAGAAACGGCACTGGTCAAGGGGATGGGGCGGGGAAGGCCTTGTGTACACAATAGGGAAAGAATTCAGCTCTCGATAGTGCTCACAGCAGCCTGGGACTAATGCTGTTCAGAGCCTCTGCGTGGGATTCCTCCGTCCTGTGAATTCGGGGTGGGGTGGGGAGATGTGTTCTGCTGGGGAGCGAGGGGTGCGGCGGGTGCTGCAAGGTGAACAGAGGAAACCCTGGAGAAGTTTCTAGAACATGTCTTGCTTACAGGTCATTGGACTTCGGTGAAGGCCCCGGGGTGGGGGGCTGAGGGGTGCTGGTGCCCCCCTATGTAGGGGGAAGGGAATGCCTGATAACAGTGGGATCCCTGGCCCAAGGAGAGGCTGTCCTGGCTGGGCCAGGTGGGTGGGGGCGCCCCAGGACCTCTGTGGGGTGCCATCTAACTGCCGCCCCTTCGTCCTGAAAGGGAAAGGGCTTGAGATTTCTAAAAATCACACACAAGATCCTGGACCCCTGAGTGGTGATGGGATGAAGCCCTAAGGGGTTAGTGGTGGGGCAGCGGTAGCGGACCAGCAGGCTGGGCTGAGAGGCCTCAGCTGGGGTGGGGGTGGGCTGTGCCTCACTCGGCTTCCAGGTTGGGGAGGGTATTGGGGGAAAGCCCCGAGGTTCAGATGGGACGAGCCCCCTTGTCGGGGCCTGTTGGCTGATTCCCTTCCTCGAGCACTTGTGGGCTCAGAGGTGGCACCTGAGGGTGCTGGGTGCGTCCTCTCCATAGCTTGGGGCCTCCTTGCTGTGCCAAGGCGTCTGGGGCTGCCATGCCAGGGGGCACGGTTTTCTAGGTGAGTCTGTTGTCCTCTTTCCTCTCCCTTGGGAGCTTGGCCAGCTCCCCCAGCTCCCCCATCATTGAGTCCCCAGTAGATGATGGGCCATTAGGATCACGGGGTCTTGCAGATTCCCCAGTCCCTGCCTGCGGTTCCTGGATGGGCCCTGAGCTCAGAGCTGGGACCGCGGGGTGGCAGGAAGCAGAGGGTCCTGAATTCACCATGGGGGTCCCTCTTGAAGCCTGACCCCATCTCCCCTCATTCCTCCTGCCCCGTTGGCCTTCGCCGGCCAGGTCACGAGGGGTCTTCCGCGGGGCACGCTGGAGTCGGGGTCGTCGGGGATGTCTGCCTTTGCGGCTGTGGACTGGGGCATGAGGCTCAGAGCCTCCCGGCTTCCCAGTCACGAACTGGAAGTGATAACAGTTACTTGATGGAGAGGCTGCTGGACCGGAATAGGTGTTGGATTCAGGAGCTGCAGCTGCGTGGGTCCAGCCACGGGGGCTGCCTTGATCGTTGGCCGCACAGCAAGTGGAAAATAACGTGCTTGTGGCTTTTGAATGCTTGTATTTGCTCCTGCTGATGACAGGCTTTTAAAACCTGACCTTGTTTCTTGTTTAACATCACACCAGTGAAGTCTTAAATGTTTTTATGTACCTTTCTTTTGGGAACCAAACTTCATTGCCCATGCCAAAAAAAAAAACAAAAAAAAACCCCAAAACCAAAAAAACTGCTCCTCTGACCTTAGAGCCACGGCCAGGAAGGATCTGCCAGACCCTCAGAATTCAGTTAGTCATGTTGATTCCCACATGATAGGCTCTGGGAGGAATGTCGTAAAGAGGCCGCACTTCCTCGTCCCCACAGAGCTCAGAGACGGGTACACTTGTTTTTAAGGAAGCTCTTAGACTTAGGGGTTCTTTTTGTAAAAAAATGACTCTGCATTTGTTAATTTTGGTGTATTATTTCCAAGGCAGAAACATCGTTTCTCACTAGACCAGGCTTTCTATGGTGGTGCACACTTGACAGTCGCGTTCAGATGTGTGGCGGGGCGCCTGACTGGCTCAGTCGGTTAAGCGTCCGACTTTGGCTCGGGTCACGAACTCACGGTTCGCGGGTTTGAGCCCCGCGTCGGGCTCTGTGTTGACAGCTCAGAGCCTGGAGCCTGCTTCGGGCTCTGTGTCTCCCTCTCTCTGCCCATGCTCTGTCTGTCTCTCAAAAATAATAAATATTAAAAAATGTTCTAATGACAGCGTACGGAGGACCACCTCTGTGTTCAGATGGGAAAGACGGTGGGGGTGGGGGGCTCAGATGAAGGTTGCCCAGATACCTCTCAGAAGAGACGGCCCTGCCTGCATCCTTGCTGGGTGTGTTTCCCTGTCTCCTTGCTCACTGCCCAATTCAGTTGAACAACGTGCCAGTAAAAGTCACCGCTGAGATTTAACCTGGGTACTTTTAGAGGGACAGTAAGATTCAGGCACAGACGATGAGGCTGCTGGGCACAGGTGAGCGGGGCTCCGGACGACTCTGGGCCTGTCTTGGCCTGTGTCCCATCTGCCTCCCCGGACACTTCCTGCACTTGATGGTGAGGGCCCTACAGAGACGGATAAAGAGGCAGGAGCCTGCCCTGGGCAAGCGTTTGACCGGAAAACTGTGCGTCGTCTTTGACGGCTGACGTCCCTGCCGTATGTGTATTGGCTATGTGCCAGGCCCCTGGTACCAGAATGTGCCCGGCAGTTTGAGCAGGATCCAGGGGTCCAGACCACCTCTCCTTCACTCCCCGTCCAGGGAGCTTGATACGGGCAGCATGCCAGGGCCAGGTTCAGACCTGCCAGCTGTAAGCGGACCCTTTGAACGGAGTCCTCCGTTTGGATTTTTCTCTTGTGGTATCTGTCCCTTGCTGGAAAGAGTTCGTGTGCCCGGGCTGTCATTCAACGCTTCGTTTTGTACCGTACCATTAGGATTTTCAGACTGTTTGCTGATTTGCGTTTATTGAAACTAAATTCATTAGGATGATGTGAAAATAGCGCTTAACTGTTTACCAAATCGGATTCTTGTTTTTGATATTTCCGTACATCATCTGTTCTCACTTGAATGTTGTGGAATTTGTTGGTAAAGTGTTATGCAGATGAAAATCCATATTTTAGAGGAGTGTTTTTTAATTCAAATGAGTTTATAAGAATATTCTATCCAAGGTGCTTGATTTGCCATCTGAAGCAGAGTCTGTATGGATGTGAGGATATTGGAGCCTGGTTTGCTCTCTGAGGCTTTTCAGATGCCCTGGGGTCTTGACGCACAGGTCAGGCTGGTTGGAAACCCCCCTTCCCAGCTGGGTAACCTCTGGCGGCGGGTCACCCAGCCCAAGACGGGGGCTGGGGACCCCTGTCTGTGAACTGGTGATTCCTGTGTTTCTTAGTAGGGTGTTGAGAGCCTTCAAACAGAAGCCCCCTTATTTCCTTGGTTTTCACTGTTTGAACGTCTCCAGGACTGAGTCGTCCCCACGTTGATCATATGCTGTAATTTAATTGACAGTATTCTTGTTTGTCTTTCCTAGTGGCTTATAAAATACTTTATATTTGATGGTATCTTAGACATGGTGGACATGAAAGCATTTTTGCAAACTTTATAAAGTTTTAGGGTTGGGCCTTTTCCATTAAAAGGAGAATCGCTCAACTTTTTTTAAGTTGATCAGTGAAAGTCCAGTTGTGACCAGACTTCCACTTTAATGCCGTGGTTGTGTGGCCACAGAAAAATTTAATAGATGGATTTCTAGATGTAGCATCTCTTTCCGGGTTTGGTCCCATGGTCAGATGACCCTGGATTCTTGTGTTCAGAGCACGCAGAGGCCTGTTTTGCTTCCAAGATGAGTCTTTTCCTGCGACAGAGTTGGCAGGTGCGTGTGGTGGAGGTGACCAGATGTGCCATGCTCCCCTTCACTGGCGGAGACTTCGGCCGGAGTGGCTGCCCTGCTACCACCCGGGCATCTCCCGGAAGCCCCAGGACCGTTCTCGCCGATGGAACACTGGTCGGAATAGGTGTCCCTTCCTGGCAGAAGTGGTTAGGAAACAAGCATGCTTTACCTACTTCCCTCCCACCCCCCCCTTGAGGGTCTAGCAGAGGATACCAGGATCCCAGGTCCCTAAATCGCCCTGGGAAGAGCTGCCCATGATCAGCAACCCTGATCTTGTGATAACAGGAATAAGCTTATCATGTTGAGCTGATACTCCGTTTTGGATTTGTTTGTTGAAGCAGCGTTACTATCACTGATACACTAGTTTGGGTAATCGATTACCTCGAGAGTCAACCCTGCCTCACCCCCGCCTCAGTGAGAAGGTGGCCCCTTCTCCCGATCGCCGGTCTCCGTCTCCTGGTTTTCACGTCTCCATCCACACACGGCCACTTCGGCACATCCTCTGGGAGATTCCATCTCCCACCCCCATCTTGTTTGCTACTGGGGGAGAGGGTCGCTCCTGCTAAGGCTGGGAGCTCCCTGAGGGTGGGCATCCTTGCAAGGCTTCCCTTCACACCTGCCAAATGCCATCCACCCCGGTGCTTTGGGTGCAGCCAAAGTGGTCCCGTGAGTTGATGGCCCATCTTCAGAGAAGTTGAGAATCCAGTCTTGCATGGTAAACCTGGAGCAGGGACCTGGTACGGGGTCGCAGCCATGAAAAGGTGCCACTGCGGCATCGCCTGCTTCTGGTATTGGAATTGACTGGTGGCCCCAGCTGCCGCCTTCTGCATCTGAAATCTAGCATGGCGCTCACCGAGCCTTGGCTCCCATGGACTGCCCCCAGCCGGGGCCTGAGCACAGCGGGGATGCCAGGCTCTTCCTGGAAGACTTGGGTGTCCTTGTAACAGCCAGCTCACCACGCCCGAAAGTTCCCTCCGGCCTCGAACTGCACAACAGGCGGGGATTTCTCCCACCCGGACTCCCCCTCTCCCTGTCTCCGGGGCAGGAGTCAGACCCCCCCCCCCCCGCCCCCGACTCCCTTTTCGTGTTCCCCTCGATGTCTCCTGCACAACTCCTCTTTTCGTGTCAGGCTCTGTGTTTGAAGGACCCAAACTCTAACACACGTGGAACCTCATAAAATGCAGAGGGATGGTGCCCAGGAGTTTCTTCCAGTTTGGGCAGCGAGCTGGACCTCCTGTCCCGGCGCGGTTTGGCTGCCTCTGACTTGCGAGGCCTGTGCCCGGTGATTTCCGGGAGCCGCCCGTGTCCGAGCTCGAGGGCTCCTCCAGGGTCGTGGCCCTGTTACACCTGCCACACTGTTCCTGCCTCTCGGTGTGCTCGTATCGCAGTCTCCCCGCCGTCTGGGCGAAGCGTCAGGAGTCCGAGTGCGGCGGGTGGCCTTCCAGAGGGTCCGCGTGCTGAAATTCACCTGGGAACTGGCATGTGGTTTCTGTACTTAATACTTTAAAAGCCTCTTGAGTGATACGAGAGGCTGGTAAGTGCGGCCTGCGTGTGACCTGCGCTGGGGACACACCTTGAAACCGAGGAGTCCGGACTTTTATGGGCTGTGTGACCCTTGACAATGTTGTCAAGGTTGTGTGACTGTGTTGCAGTCCTGTGGCATTTCGAGATGTGTCTCCAAATGGGCCCCCGGGCAATCGTTTCGCTCTTAAGGGAGCTGCTATTTGTGGCCCGAAGGCTGTACCCCCTCTCCCCTCAAAGAGGCGTGGAGAGGGAGCGTCCCAAATCCTGCTGACTGCTTTTGGGGTCGCCCCTGCCTCCGAGCTCCGGAACCTGCACGGTGCAGGTGCGCCCCCTTGACGCTTTATTCAGCGGCTCTTTCCCCGTGCGGGGGTGGGAGGGGGCTCCTGTCTTTTCAGCCCGCGTTAGCGCACAACCCTCAACCCGTCCAGGCCCCCTTGGCCCCCTCAGTCTGCTCCTGGAAAGAGTGGGTGTTCGTTATTTGGGTGCACGCCATTCCCACACTTTGGTTTCGAGCGGATATTCTGTCTGGGCGGCCGGGATTTCTGCTCGTGGTGGGGAAGCGGCACCTGCTGCACGGGGTTGCTGTGGCCCTCGTTCCAGAGACGGGTCTTGCGTGGCTCGACATGGGCAGCAGGCTCACAAGTGGGTGCTGCCCATCCCCACCTGACTGCTGATGCTCTCTCCTGCCCTCTGCCCCCGCAGTCTGCCTTAGTTGGCAGCGTTTCTTGGCTCCCTTTCTGGATCCTGCTCACCTTTACCCCTGAGTCCCTCAGCATGTGCGTCTCATTACCTGACACTGGCTTGTTTGTGGTTCCTTTTGGTTTTGCTTTCCTTTGAGGTAAAGCTTAGGGGAGGTGTTCGGGGGGGGGGGGCATGCGGTGAAATGAAATGCGTAGATCCCAAGTGTGCGCACACCTGTGTACCCCAAGCCCTCAAGATCTAGATCATGTCCTTGCTCCAGAAATTTCCCTCCTGGCCCTTCCCAGGAAGTCTCTGCTCCTGTCTCTCTGATCACCTCCGGCAACCCTAAGCTCCCCCCACCCCCATGATTACTTTTGCTTGTTCTTGAGTGAAATACTATGTAATATACGTAGATACATTTCTGTCCTGTGTACCCGTATTCCGGCACATGTACCTTTTTGCAAAAGCCTTTTCTAATTCAACATAATGGTTTTGAGATCCCTGAATGCTTCAGCCTGGGTGGATCACCTGTCCTTCTCGGTGGCTGTGTAGGATTCCATTCTAGGAATCTGCCACCACACCGTGTTTACCCATTTACCTGTTGATGGACTCTTGGGCTGTTTCCAGCTTTTGGCTGTTTGAATAAAGCTGCTGTGAATCATTCGTGCACATGTCTGTTTTTTTTTGTTTTTTTTTTTTTTAAACGTTTGTTGATTTTGAGAGCGAACATGCATGTGCTCAAGCAGGAGAGGAGGAAGGAAAGAGGGAGAGAGGGAGGGAATCCCAGGCAGGCTCCATGCTATTCACGTAGAGCAGATGCGGGGCTTGATCCCACAAACTGAGATCATGACCTGAGCCGAAATTGGGAGTTGGACGCTTAACCGCCTGAGCCACCCAGGTGCCCTCTTGCACCTGTCTTTTTATGGACCTTTCTCATTTTCTTTTCTCTTGGGTAAATTCCTAGAAATGGAATTACTGGTCATAGAATAGGTGTCTGTTTAGTCTTCTAAAAGAGGAAGTTTTATAGTGCTATCAATCATAGAGGGAAACGGAGTTGTTCTATTTTATTTTTTGAGAGAGTGTGGGAGGGAGGGGCAGAAGGGTGGGGGGGGGGAAGAGAGAGAATCTTAAGCAGGCTCCACGCTCAGTGCAGAGCCAGGTGCAGCGCTCGATCCCATGACCGTGAGATATGACCTGAGCCAAAATCAAGAGTCAGATACTTAACTGACTGAGCCCCCCAGGTGCCCCTGGAGCTGTGTTTTAAACCATGCGACAGAAGGCTGGCTTTCCACCTGAGGGGGGGGTGGGTGGGTTGGAGGAGGGATGGGGGGCGTCCTCCCTTCCCTTTTGCCCCTCTGCTAACGAGACCCATGCAGCAGAGTCTGCATCCTTTTCTCTGCTGCCGCTGGGCTGTGGGGCTCACTCAGTCTGGAAGAAGTAGCTGTGCTCTTTAGACGGGACCTGCTTGGCTTTCCCTGGATGTTAAGAATGATCACGGGTGGCCCTTCGCACGCCTCTCCTTTGCTCTGTGGTCTCCCTTCACCAAATACTCTGTTGGTCAGTGAAGCGTGAGCATCAAGGGTTTTACTTCCTGGTTCTGAACAGTCGTGCCTATCTGTTGGCATTCATGATTGTCAGAAGGCCATTTTTTTGGAGCCCACTGATACCTAGAAATACCTACCATGTGATTATTATTATTTTTGGTGCAAAGGTCCTGGCTAAGTGGGTGTTCTGGACACCTGCAGATCTGCTACCTTGTGAACTGAACCCTCCAAATCCCGGCAATCTGGGTATGCTGGTTTCACTGGTCTTGGAGGAAAGCTTCTCGAAGTGTTTGAAGACCTTGTTTCCAGCGCTGCTTTGCCCTTGAGTGGGTTCCATTCACTTCTTTATGTCCTCTTTCCAGAAAATACTTTGAGGACTAAAAAAAAAAAAAAAAAAAAAAAAAAAAGGCTTCTGTAAGAGGGGATGAGATTGGGGAGGAGCCAGAGTTGATTTTAAAAAAATGCGAATACAGCGACCATAAATTTCAGGACAGTTGGCTATGAACAGCTCTGAGTTTAGGGAGACAACGTGCGTCTTGAGCTGCTGATAAAGAGAAAGGCTCTGTTACAGGGACGTGGTGCACAGGGGATAGAGAGTCCTGCCATCAGCCGAGGTCTGGTAACAAATGTCAGGCTGCAGCTTGTGCCTGGGTCCGCCAGAAAAAGAAGCACCATGTTGAGGGACAATTTAGAGGAAGCCATTCTGCGAGGAGCCCTTGGAAGGGTAGCCATTGATTTGGGATGGAATTCAAAACGCTTCAGGGACTAGGCTACTTGACCAGGGGATTGGACTGGGTCGTTCTCCCTTCCAAAAAAAGGTATTAATTCTTTTGGGCTTTTAAGAGGTGTTTCAGAGTTGGTGATTTGGAGTTTTTACTTCCTGCCGAGGAATTGGTGTACAGGGCTAACATAGGGATTACTTGCCAGTCTCCCAGACGTAGAGGCGGGCAAAGGTAGAGGCTGACCTGGTTGGTTCCAGTGACGCAAACATGAAGTCGGGGCAGAGTACGGGTTTGACCTGGTTGGAAGCAGGAACTCCGAGTGGTAGGGTAATGATGTGGGTGAGCAGAGCTTGAGAAGCACGCGGACATGCCCATGGGGAGGAAGTGTCTAGAAGGCAGGTGTCAGGTGTACCTGGAGCTCCTGGTGGGGACTGGCAGGAAGAAAATGGACTTGGGAGCACCCGAATGGGAGTCCTTAAGCAGAGTGGCGATCTCTCCTCTTTCCCTGGCTGCACTTAGCATTCTGTTCTTGTTCCTTGTTGGAACTCCTTGAAGACAATGTTACATTTCCTTTATTTCCAAATCTGCCTCTCTCAATAGTACCTGCCTCACAGTTGGTCCAGTATCAGAAGGCATAGAATGGGGGTGTGTATATTTCATTGAGGGGGGGAGATGATAGATGGCAGCTGAGAAAGGGCTGTTTGACCATCGGGAGTCCACACCGGCTTTTTGGGATGGCTATGTTAATATATATGGAAATAAGTACATGTGCATATGTGTACAGATATGTATACATTGGCAGTGGGGGAGGTGATAGGAAGGAAAGCTAGACAGCAAGGCTCATAAAGCAGGTGGGGCCCCAGAGAGTGACTGGGGGGCACTTGGCTGATCCGTGGGCGAGGCGTGGGGAGATGATGGGAGGGCGAGGGGTGTTAACTGGGAAGGTTCTCTTAGGAAGAGGCGAGGGGTGCAGGAACCACACAGAAGGGCCAGTGTGGCCGAAAAAGGATCAGAAGTCTCCTCTTACTGAACGAAGGGCCTGGCTTCACTGCGCATTTCAGTTCTCCCATATTTTCCAGCTTCCCCATTGGTGCCACGGGTCTGGTTGTGGGGTCTGATCTCACGGGTAGGGTTTCCTGATCCTTTTCATCTGTGCGGTGGGGTCAGAGTTTGCTGCCCAATGAAGGGGATTTACCAGAGTCTAAAGAAAAGGAGAAATACCCTTCGCAATAACTCTTCCTTTTCCACACTCTTGATTTCTTTCAAGCCCTTGAGAATTGGCTTAAAGTTTCACAATCGCCTATTTTAAATGGAATCAGAACTTGAGTTAGAAGGTCTTGGTGTCTGTGGGTGGCATTCTTCTCCTGTACCTGGGAGAAGATGCTTCCTGAGGGGCGAGGTGACTTGCCTACGGTCACACGGTTGGACAGGGTAGGAAGGTCCCCACGGGAAGGATTCCAAACTGCAGCCCAGGTTTGGGCTTTGGCTGTCCAGTGTGTCCCGCTCACCCTGGTCCTCTCCCAGACTGCCCACTGCATTTGCCGTCTGTTTGCAAGGCTCCCCTGGCTTCTCACTTACTCCTTTCCCCGCCCCCTATTCCCCCTCCCCCCAGAGTAGCTTTTCTTTCCCAAGAGGGACCAGCACGGAGGTATCTGTTATGGTGCTGGCTGGGCTGGGCTGTCTTCTGTTTGGTTTTTCAAACCCTCTGCCTTGATGCTTCAGAATGATCTTAGGATCCTCCTCTAGCGTTGGCTGTGGGGAGCTGATTCGCCCATGCCTCATCATATTTGGGTGAGATACCAAGAGATCAACAGTGATCTCTCTCAATTTCTGCCCTTACTGTAGTCTTAGAACAGACTCTGGGAGCTCCTTGTTTCTTTTGTTGTCTTCCCTGCTGGCTGTGAGATCATTTGGGTCAGTCCCGAGCGCCACGGTTCAGCAGTTAGGGGGCCTTTGCATCCCCTTTGGGCATTCGGTATGTGGCGTGCTTGTTACCCACGCTCTACTGACTTGAAGTCATTGAATCCGTTTTCTTTCTGAGGACTTGCTATTTGCCAGCTGTAGGGGAGGCGGGGGCAAACCAGCCTTCATTTTCTTGTTGTGCCAGGGGTAATGCTGCTCACATTGACGTTCTACAGACATGACATTTGCTACCTTCTTGCTAAAATAATGGAGACAGGGACCACTCTCTTGGCTTCCGAGTTCCACAAACAGTTGATGTGGACAATGTTTGTGTTCCTCAAGTTGAGAGGAGGGCTGGAGTAGAAGGCTTCTCTGTGTCACGAATGTTTCAGAAGAAAGATACATCTGTGCTCTATGTTTAAATATAGCGTGGTGTTTGCTACGGAGTTGGAGAATAAGCAATTGAATATGTAGGTCATTGACTTAGGAGAATGAGTTCGGAGTTTTCTTTGCATCTGATTAGCACGGTCTTAACAATTGGGCCCTTGATGCTTTGCCAAAATTGGGTTAGACAGAGTTCAGCAAGATATCTGGGAGAGAAACTATAGGAATCGTAGGAAGGTACCTTTGCCCCCTTAAGACGTTAGGGGTGTGACTTGGTGCCGAGCCCTGTGGTTTGGCGCCTGCCGCCGTGGCACCGTGTCCCTAACCACGCCGGAACAGCACGGGGACCTGACGGGACAGGACAGGCACTGGGCTCCTGAGCAGGTCCGTGAGAAGCAGGGGTGCAGAGGCTGTACTTCTGCAGGATAAATGCCAGCGGTGTGTTTTAATACATGCTCGATTCAGAACGCACGGCTTTGGAATTGCATATTTAAGAGGAAACTGCCATCCCCTTTTGAAGGTGTGTGACATTTAAAAGATCTGTAGCAGAAGGTACGTTTGACAGCTTCGAATTATATTTGAAAGAGTTTTTCTTTGAAGAACGACAATGATTGCTTCTATTTTAAATGTCATCACAAAGACATAAACACGTTTAATCAAATTATATATTTAATTTATGTAGAATGTAATTTTTTATTTCCGTAAAAGAGTTGCCAGTTATTTCTGCAGCAGCTCCGAAGCTGGGCAGCGTCGATCTGAGAGACGTTCAGCTTTTTGAATTAAGTGGCTATTTGAGAGTGGATAGAAGCTGCAAAAATAGGATTATTATTGAAATACTTTTCCGTCTGTACGCTGTATCTAGTGGCACATTTTGGGGAGAGGGAGACATTAAGGATAAGCTCCTGTCGAATGAATCGGGAAAAGTGTAACCCTGAAGACAATAAAAGCAGAAACAGCAGAGATGCTCCTGTAATTTTCTTCGTTGGGTTCTTTGAATCAGCAGGGAGTTAGCGGCGAGGGTGAGCGAGTGTGCCAAGCTCCCCTTAAAAGGGAGGCAGCGGGGGATCTCGGAGGACAGACAGGACGCCGCAGAAGACCTTTCGGTTCGGTTGATAAGACCTTTCGGTTGATACGGGGTGGCTGAGTTTTGTCGCGGAGAGCCGCCGTGCAGTTTCAGGGCACCAGCAGGGTCCCCAGGCTGCTGGAAAAGCAGGGACGGAGCTGTGGGTCTGCACAGGCAGGTGGCCCGCCCGCCCGCCTCTGGTGATCTGCTAAGGACACTGCAGCTCCAGAACTTTCTTTGAGCGAGCTGGGTGTTGGAAGGCGGCCAGGCCAGCGTACAACCGTGTGTGTCAGCCGGGGACAGTCTTGGCCTGTTCCAGCCCGCTGCCTGTAGTTTCGATTTAGCCAGGCTGGGGCAGGGAAGCCTGGATTTCTCCCCCCACCAGGGTGCCCGCTCTCCTGGCACAGACCCGCCCTGGGAGCTCGTTTTCTCTCTCGTCCTTTCTGGGGCTGCTACGCCAGGGCCCCTCCGGCGCGTGTGACCTGGGGAGGGGGCCCCCTCCGGCGCGTGTGACCTGGGGAGGGGGCCCCCTCCGGCGCGTGTGACCTGGGGGGGGCCCCCTCCGGCGCGTGTGACCTGGGGAGGGGGCCCCCTCCGGCGCGTGTGACCTGGGAGCCCTGGGCGCCCCGCAGCAGCGGGCAGAGAGAAGCCAGTCAGTCGTGCCCGTGCCCAGGAAAGAACTTACGTAGCAAGCATCTTTGCCGACTGCCCTGGAGAAGGTCAGGGTTCAGGAGCTCGGAGCTCTGGCTCTTGAGAGGCAGCCTGGGCTCCTGGGCCGCAGGCAGCCAGAGGAAGCCGATCCCAGCGGACTGTGGAAATCCTGTCAATGGGGTCGGCTCCTCGTGGCTCCTTCCTGTAAACACCCCAATCCGCAAAAGAAAGGGATTGTCCTATGTGTGGTCAACATGAGTCCAACTAAACAAACCAAAAAACAAAGGGCGAACCTAGTTATTTTTGTAATTCAGCTTATTTTGAAGTAATCCTAGAACCACACGCAGTTGTAATAATACCCTTATCTGGTCTCCCCCAGCGGTAATAGCTCGCAAAACAATAGCAACAATTATACCACCAGGAAATGGGCATTCCGATCCCACCAGTGTTGATGTGGTCGTTTGGGTGTGTGTCCACCTCTGTGCCGTAGTGTCCCCTGTGTCGTCCATTCCAGCATGCACCACCGTGGTCAAGATACAGAGCAGTCCCGCTGCCCAAGGACCCCACCTGGTCACCCACCGACAGCCACACCCTCTTCGAGTGGCCGAGACCATTCACAGTCAACACCCAAGGTTGCAAGCAGGGTGGCCCGGCTCCTAAGACCTAGCTTGCTCAGAGAATCTTCTAGAGTTGGAGTGTCCCGCCCCCTTCCCAGTCCCCAACCCTGAGAACCACTAATCTGTTTTCCCGTCTCTGTAGTTTTGTGATCCCGCAGAGGATGTGACAAATGTGGAGTCCGAGAATACACGGCCTTTCGGGACTGAATTTTTTCACAGCATAATCCCCTTTGAGATTCACACAAGTTCTTGCGTGTATCACTGGCTCCCTTGTATTAACAAGGAATACTCCATCCCAAAGGTTTCTGACCCAGGCTTCGACCAGAAGTGGGTGAGCAGAAACTCACCGTGAGGACCCGAGTGCTGAAAGCCGACCCCCTCCTCCTCCACCCCTCCTGCTTGAGGGACCGGGCACCGCCGGCCTCCCCTGCTCACCGCACGTCTCTGTGACCGTCCGTCCCCGGGGTGACGTGTGTGGTGGGCTTTGCCGTGTTGGCCTGCCTGGTTCTGGAAACCAGCAGAAGAGCGGCCCTCCCCTTGAGATTGTTCATCTGTGTCCTGTGGTTTTGCGTAGTGCTTGTTGGCCGTGGTATGTGAAGTGACAGAACTGGGGTCCCTGGACCCTGCGTTCTGATATTCCGTTTAGTGGCGGGCATGCAGGCATGCAGCGACAGCACGTGGGGCTCAGGCCTGGTGCGGGAAGGAGGGGAAGGCGGTGTCAGCGTGACCTCCTTCAGGAGTCGGCGCTGGCACCCCGGTGGCTCTGGCCTGCTTTCGTGACCCCCGTAAAGTGACAAGTCCTGGGAATCTGACTTCGGAGCGACCTGTTTGAGCCGTCGTTCCTTCAGGAAGCACGCTACGCCCATATATGTGTGTGTTTACACACCCATCTTCTAAGAGGGGATGGCACTTAGGAATCCCTGCCCTCGCCACCATCCGTGCTGAAGGCGTGTCCGTACTTCCGAAATGGATGAAACGCAGCTGAGTAGTTAGGTTGGCGTGGAAGTTAGTTCAGGATCCCGTGTTACTTACCTGACCTGTGTGAATCGATGGGTAGTATTTACATGCTTTTCAGGGGCTCCTCTGTTCCCTTTTCTAGATAAGACCGTCGGTGCTCGGGACGGGGGTCACGCAGCTGGGGGAAGGGGACACGGGCTGGTCTGGTCTTTGGCTTTTCTCTCCTCGTTCTGGATTCTTCGGGGTGAGGGGGTCTGACCACTGTATCGGGGATCATGTACCTGGGTGGTCTGAGCCCGGGTCAGCCGTGTAGAGGCCGTGGGGCTGTTCAGGGACTTGAACCCACGGGCAGGAAAAGGCGGAGCCGAGGTGGATTTTGCCTGTGTCTCCGAGGGGCTGTGTGATCTGGGTCTTAGTTTCCCTCCAAGAACATCTCTGGCTCTGTGATTTATTTATTCTTAAAAAATAAAGCTTGTTGCCGCTAGAGGAAATCCGTAAATTAATCCTCAGTGAGACCTTTGGGTGCCTCCCTCCTTCATGTTTGTATTTGCGGAGTTTCCCCATGTGCTGTCCTCTGTGACCTGCCCAGCCTTGTAAATGTTTAAAAAGTAAAGTCACTCCTCTGTTGCAGGTACCACAGCTGCTCCATTTGATGGCAGTGATGTACTTTTACACTAAAAATCTTCCCTGAACCTTGAGGTTCGGGTTTGAATAAATTTCGTTTGAAATAAAACGGAAAACGAATTTCCCTTCAGGCTCCCCCCGCCTTCTAGGATTCTGGAATCTTGACTGTACCTAATCATGTCGGTAAAGAAAGCATTTGTTACATGAGAGCGCTATTCGAGTGCGGCCAGTGTGCCCGGCACCGAGCCCTGAGTACTTTACGGCCTGCGGTGTCGCGTGAATCCCCGCAGAGGAGGCACTGATGGTCACATCCCGGGCTCCTTGGAGGAGGGCATTCTCGGGCCGAGCAGCGTTTCCAGGACCACACACAGTCTCCTTCCTAGGCTCGTCCCCGTTGGTTGGTCTCTGAGTTCTGCGAGATAACGGTCGGATTGTGTCCCTGCCGGCCTGGAGCTGACCAGCTAAATCAGCCACAAAGCAGGGACGGCACCAGTTGCCTTCTACGGAATATAAAGGGGGGAGGGGGGCGGACGCGGTGTGGGAGAGACCTCTGAGGGGCTGTTCCGTGTCCACACGGATTTCACCCAGCATCACCGCCCTGCTCCGTACTCGGCCCGGAGCCTGTTGTGTTGATCCATAGTGTTGACACTGAAAGCTGATTTCTTCTCGTAAGTAGTTTTTAGGGGGTTGAGGACTCCAGTGTCTCGCTGCCCAGCGCTTCTCTGTTCCCCTTCCGCAGGCCGATCGGTAGCCAAGAGCTTGGCTGAGCCTGCCGAGAAGTGTGCCCTGTTCTCTCCCCGCGAGGGCTGCGGCGCAGCCTTAGGCTCCAGCGGCTCGGGTGCGTGGGGGGCAAGCTCCCCACGGGGGCCCAGGGATCCACAGTGTGTTGGTGCCCCCCACCCGCAGCCCGCTCTCCTCCCCGGATCCTTCCCGGCTGCCTGGCCACTGGAATTCAAACCTCTGCACCGGAATCCCCAAGAGGGACACCCTGTTACAGATTGAACGTGCGTGGGGGTGGGGGGGTCCCTTACTTCCAAACCCACCTCAGTAGTTGAGCCACGACTTGGGGAATCCCATTCTCCCAGCTTCAGCATTCCCCTGCCCCCCCCACCCCCGACACAAGAGCCCAAGGTGTCTTCACTGTGCATTTTCGAGATTGTAGGAAATGGAGACTATAGGAGAGTCTGAAGAAAATTAAATGGTTTTTATGATCTGAAAGGCTTATATTGAAACCATCACCTTTAATCTTCGCGTAGAGAAATTACACTTCGGATGTAATTTCTGTACGTTAAGTATCTACAAAGAAAGGAAAATAACCATTTAAAGAATACCTGTGAATAAAAATTCACTTAAGATTGGATTATTCTAGGGGCGCCTAGACTGGGAGGCTCAAGTGGGGTAAGCATCCGACTCTTGATTTTGGCTCAGGTCAGGATCTCCTGGTTTGCGGGTTCGAGCCCCACGTCAGGCTCTGCACTGAGTATACGGAGTCGGCCTGCTTGCGATTCTCTCTCTCGCCCTCTCTCTGCCCCTCCTGCGCACGCTCATTCTTTCTCTCTCTAAATAAATAAACAACTTCAGAGACTTTTCTCTGAGGGGGAAAAAGGATAGGGTTATTCTACATATTTTGTATTTCATTTCCCACTTGACCTATAAGTATTTTTCCTATGTTAAGTATCTTGTAAGTTTTTAAAACTATATGATCTGTTGATAACAGGTATCTAGTGCAAGGCGTGTAGGTGTGGATCAGCTGTGTACCAGGAGAGACCGCCTCCAGCTATTGGGGTGGGGGCGCATCTTAGAGGATCTC
>CM053561.1:75531853-75591419 GCA_028646485.1 Cryptoprocta ferox | reverse complement strand
TCCCCCCCCCCCCCCGAATTCTTTGCCTGCACCCGGCCTGATTAGCAGCCCCCGTTGACTCATTCGCTCTCCACGCTCCTTTCTGCAGTTGTTTCCAAGCATCCCCCCTCCCCGCTGCCTGGCACCCTCCTGTCCCTGTTTGTTTTTCCAACGGAAGAGCCACTTAGGACCGAGCATTTCTCCAGCACGTTGAAGCCCAGCGGATGCTACAGGGCTGTTCCCGGGCACCGGCCCTGCCTCAGATCTGCGGGCTCTGTCGGGGACATCCATAAACCCCTGAAAACGGAGCAGAGAAAAGGGACAGTAATTGACTGCATCTGAGACAACACTGAGAAAATATCCTATTTTGTTTTCCTTAAAAAAAAAAAAAAAAAAAAAAAAAAAAGGCAGCGTTCCAAGACTTCCCTGACAGTTTTCCACTGGCTGCCCTTGGATTTAAAGACCAGAGTTCCCGAGCCTTGGCTGTTGGTCCTTTACTTTCTGAAAACTTAAAACCAGCTGAACGCATTTAATATTACAAAACTTCCATAAACATTCTCCACAAAGAGTGTGTATGTAAAGTTTTTGCCTGGAGGGCATTTTTCTTATTGAAGCTGAAACTCCGGGGCATCGGGGGAGTATAATGAAGTGTTGATTTGACCTTAAGTGTCTCGATGCCAACGTGGGCTGTAGGGGGACCTGGAAAGAATTAGCTTTCAGGGTTTTTTTTCTTTTTTTTTTTCCCCCTCTTCCCCTGAATAAAGGCTAATTGTTTCCAGGCTAATTAATATGGTTTATTTATTATTAGCCAATAGTAAGTGGAACTGAATCCTGGGGAGGAATAACCTGGCCGCGCTGAGGTGGCGGCGTCTCAGGTCACACCGTGTTAATTCTGTCTTGTCCGACGTGCAGGGAACATTTTGCTCTTCGGCGGACATCGGCCTTTCCTCGCCTTTTCCCATGTAACTGCTAAACCAGAATTCTGACCTGCATCGTGCCGGATGGGCTGGGCCTTTCTGGGGCAAGTTACAGTCGAGGGCTGGACGGGCGTGGAAATGTGTGTGGAGGGGCGGGGGCGCCAGCCTGGGCTCCCCGGGCTCGTGTGCTGCAGAGCTGAGCCCACCTGTGACCCAGCACCCTCGGAGGCGGGAGGCTGCAGCCCCCCCAGGCTTGTAGGTCGGCTGGCGCTGCCCGGTCTGCTGGGGGAGCCCTGATGCCATCTCCTTAGACTTGCTGGTTGTTTTGCTCCCCCCCCCCCACATCCTCAGGGTGACCCTGGAGAGCGAAGGCTGACTGGAGGTGGAAGGTCAGGGAGGGCAAGGTCACCCTCCAGGTGAGAGACAAGTGGGAGAGGTGGCCAGGGTGTGGACCAGGGGCCGGTAAGTAGGACTGGGGGCCAAGACAGAAAACCAAGCGCTCTTCCCCTGTCATTCCGTGTGTGTGTGTGTGTGTCCGCCTGGCCACAAGGACGTGCTGATACGGGCAGGCCAGTTTTACGAGGCGGGCACTTGGTTTCTCCGTGGACGTCGAGGTTCCACATCTGCCTGAGGCTTTTCCCTGTCTGTCGCCTTTGAACTTGAGACGGTTAAGAGGATCCGCTGTGGATGCGTGGGAAAGCCCTTGGAGCCCCCTTTCCGTGCCCTCACGTCCCTGTTGTGGCCCTGTCACTAAGGCTTACTGCCATCTCAGACAGTAGCCCCTAAACAGTGATGGGGCTAGGTCTGCAGCAGTTGGGGAAGAAGAGATTGAGACCAGTCTTGTGTTGGGGGTGAGCCCATGGGCCTTCGGGTCATGATGGGATCCCATCCAAGGCCCTTGAGAGGTGGGGTGAGCCTTCTCTGGAGTTACGGCTTGAGTTTTGTGTGGGTCCCTCTTGGAACAGCCCAGTGGGCAAGTTGTTCCTGTGGCCTGGGCCGCCCTGCCGTGAGGCCCAGATGGGCAGCCAGGGGCCACAAGGTGGGGCCTTGCAGCGGTGGGAGGTGGGCAGTTCCTGGAGTGCCAACCTGTCTTGTTTGCACGGCTCAGTCGTAAGCGTCCTAGCATTGGGTGCCCTCTTGACGGCACCGGTCAGTGGCATCTGTGCCAGGGGAACATTTATGAGAGAGAAGGCTGGGGTTCTGGATGCTTCTTCAGCCAGTCGTTTTGTTTCTTTTCTGAACACTGTCTTGTCTCACGACTCTCACCGAGGTGGGGGACGGGCTGGATGGGAGGCATGTTGGTGTCAGTGACCCAGTTAGGAGTTAAAGTTTATTTTTATTTATTCTGAGAGACAGAGAAAGAATCCCAAGCAGGCTCTACACTGTCAGTGCAAAGCCCAACGCGGGGCTCGAACTCACAAACCTTGAGATCATGACCTGAGCTGAAGTCAAGGTCGGACACTTAACCACCAGAGCCACCCAGGTCCCCTGAGGTGGGTTTAGTTTTTAGAAGGTGCTAATGATGACAACCTGGTCCTGAAGTCTTGTGCCAGGTTGGATGGTGACTAGTATTCTGCGTACTTGACGTGTGCAAGTCCTGGGCCACGCTTCCAGATCTCTTCGAGAGGGCCCTCTTCCCTGTGAAGCAGGTGCAGTCTCCATCTTCGGGCAAAGTCCCGGGTCATCTTCACCCACGGAGCTTCTGTGTGTGTCCTGCTAGCACTCCGTGCCCTTCCCAGTGGCCCTCTATCGCAGTAATTTCATGATTGCCTAAGGCACGGTTATGGCGGACTACTCTCGGGCTTTCTGTCTGAGTGGTAAATGTTGATGGGGGTCCCCTGGATGCGAGATAAGGCTGTGGACGCCTCGAGCAGGTTCCAGATGAGGCTGGTGCTCTCTGCGCACCTGGGCCGCCTGCTCTGTCCACATCTGCCGCCTGAGGCTCTTTTCCCACTGTAATAAATGCCAAAGCTGAGCTGCCGGTCAGCTCCCTGGCAGCCTGGAGACAAGTGGGGGGAGCCCCACTGGGAAGCAGCAGGTAAAGCTGCCCTCACCACCTATGGCAGGACAGTAGGACGGGCATTTTATTTATTTTTTTATTTTAAAAAAAATTTTTAAGATTTGTTTGAGAGAGCACGAGCAGGGGAGGGGCAGAGAGCGAGAGAGAGGGAGACACAGAATCTGAAGCAGCTCCAGGCTCTGAGCAGTCAGCACAGAGCCCGACGCGGGGCTCGAACCCACGAACCGTGAGGTCATGACCTGAGCCGAAGTCGGACACTCAACCGGCGGAGCCACCGAGGCGCCCCTAGGACTGGCATTTTAAAGCCTAGATGGCCCAAACGTGAGTGAGCCAGGGCACAGGGAATCCAGGTGGGGTCAGGCCGGGCCTCGAGTGATCGTGAGAGCCCACACATCAAAACCTTAGATGCCAGAAGCAGCATTAGAAGTAATTCACACGGAGCAGGTGCACGTCAGTGGGTGTTTTGTCCCAGAAGCGACGCCCGCAGCAGGCGGGACGCTGGGAGAGCCCAGGCCGAGCCACCCGGGGACCCTCGCCTCCCTGCGGTTTGGATGGTAGAGGGCCTTCGGTGCCCCGCAGGGCACAGGAGCCGTGAGGAAGGCTGAAGTTCAGGTGAGAGCAGGCTGGGTCCTCCCGGAATGATCCAGAACAGAGCCTCTCGGCTGCCATCAGGCCTTTTTAGAGCCTGGCACCGGCTCTTCCCAGATTTTCCAAGATGCTCATCTCATTCCCTTTCCGAGAAGTGGTCTCACGAACTAGGTACCTAACAGTAGTTTTCCTGTGCCTGACTTCAGGTAAGAAACTAAAACTCCAGGAGTTGAGAATCCTTCTAGGCAACGTGCCCTGAATTGTCTGCTTCCGGTATGTAGAAAGCCCCGGGACGTGGCCCGCCTGAGGCTCCTCCCAGGCCTGGACGCTGCTGTCTGTCCCTGGTGTGGGGACATGCACACCCCTCGTTACCCTCAGATACGGGCGGAACGCGCATGCCTAGTGATGGCAGATAGGGTCGTCCAGGTTGACTGACGGGACAGGCCAAAAATGGGAGCCCTTCTCCCTGGCCAGACGTGGGAGGTGACGGGCGTTGCTCCGCCGTGGCCGAGTCACTCGGTGGAATAGCCCCACTGGGGCTTCTGAGATTGCTCGTTGAGGAGCCGTGGTGGTTTTAATCAGCTGAGTCATTTCTGTATCTTGCTGTGTACTCCTAAGTTCTTGCAGAATCCTGGTGGGCAGGCACCTGGGGGGCTCGGTTCGTTAAGCATCAGACTTCGGCTCAGGTCATCTTGCGGTTTGCGGGTTCGAGCCCCATGTCCGGCTGGAGCCCCGCGTCGGGCTCTGTGTGGACAGCTCAGAGCCTGGAGCCTGCTTCGGATTCTGTGTCTCCCTCTCTCCTGCCCCTTCCTCCGTGCTCGCTCATGCTCTCTCAAAATCAATAAAATAAATATTTAAAAAAAAATCCTGGAGGGTCTGCAGGGCACTTTTTCTTGCACATTGTGCTGTGTTAACAAGGGTTTGTGGATTTGTAGCCTTTCTGCGGCTCCAGTATTTTGAATGTACTTCTTTCCACCTTCAAGTAACAGTGGGCCTTGGCTTTAAAGATTCTGACAGTCTTCCAAGCCTTTTAATATTCTTAATCTGCTAAATAAGCTCCCTGTTGGCTTGGGTGGTCTGCAGATGCTCCCAAATTTGTCCCCTCCTCTGTGAAGGCTTCCAAACAGGCAGAGTTGTCCGCTCCTTATTTCATTAATTTTACTACGAAGTGTCTCAAAGTAAGAATCTGTACCCACCAGTAAGGTTAGATAACTGTTAACATGTTAGTACAGTTCTTCTCAGAACTTTGTTTAAAAACCAGAAGTGGCTGTGTGGATACTGCTCAATTTCACTTCACCAATAACTTTTCCTTTCCTCCCTCCTTTCCAGAAGGGACCATTTCCAGAGTGCCCGGGTGGCACTCCAACTTCGGCTTAGGTCATGATCTCACAGTTCGTGAGATCGAGCCCCGCGTTGGGCTCTGTGCTGACCGCTCAGAGCCTGGAGCCTGCTTCGGATTCTGTGTCTCCCTCTCTCTGCCCCTCCCCTACTTGTGCTCTGTCTCTCTCTCTCTCTCAAAAATAAACAAACATTAACATTAAAAAAAAGGGACCATTTTCTATTATACAGTTGGCCCTTGAATAACATAGGATTGGGGCATTGGACCCCACCTCCACCCCTGTGCTGTCAAAAATCCGCATGTAAGTTTTGACTCCCCCCCAAACTTAACTACTGATAACCTATGATGGGCTAGAAACCTTAAATAACAATATAAACAGTCAGTTGACAGGTGCTGTATGTTATTTGTATTATAGACTGTATTATAATAAAGCAAGCTAGAAAAAAAGAAATTGTTAAAATCATAAGAGAAAATAGGCTTATAGGACTGTATTCTATTTATTGAAAAAATCCGTGTGTTATGTTGACCCATGCAGTTCACACCCATGTCATTCAGGGGTCAACTGTACGTATAATTAAATTCTTTATATTTTTTGAAATGCCTTGTTTACACGTATATGTGTCTTTAAACATTTGAGTATCTGTTGTGCAAAGCATTGGAAATGGAAAGAAAAAGGAAGCCAGTGACCTATGAGGACAAGCAATCCTGGACCAAGGATGTAAATTCTATTCTGCAGTTAGTTAAAAATTTGATTTTTCTGCTAAGTTCCAGATCCGGAGAAATCCAGAGAGGAATCAATATACAATCAAGACGTTTAACATTCAAGAGACTCAGGGGGGTGCCTGGGTGGCTCGGTCGGTTAAGCTTGATTTCAGTTCAGGTCATGATTTCACAGTTCATGAGATCAAGCCCCACATCAGGCTCTGAGCTGAGCGTGGAACCTGCTTGGGATTCCCCCCCACCCTCTGCCCCTCACCTGCTCACGCATATTCTCTCTCAAGATAAATAAAAATATAGTTAAAAAAAAAAAAAGAGAGAGACTTGGAGTTGGTCAGGGTATGTAACAGCCTGGCAATTGGGGCAGGGAAGGTGTTACAGAAGATGTCTAAGAGATGGGTTTTGAAGGGTGAACAGAAGTTTGCTAGGCAAGCTTTTGTCTCCTGAAAAGGATGGTTTCTCAATGGGGTAAAGGCTTAGTTGCTAAACATGAAACTTAATCGTGTCTTAGGTGCTTGGCACTACCGAGCAGGGCTGAGTGCCTCTGCTGCCTGCTCTTCCCTTCCCAGCACTTAATAGCCCCGCAGGTCTCCGTCCCCTCCCCCTCCCCCCTCCTTGAGTTGGAAAGTTTGTGGCCTAAGGTAGGGTGGGGGCACAGCCGGGATAACCCTGACTGAGTAACTCTGCGGAACCACTCGAGCCTGCCGTTGCCTTGGTCCTGGTTTTGGTGTGGGAGCCTCCTGGCGTCCGAGCGCTCAGGTGCTCTGATGCATTACACTGGACGGAGAACACACAAGTGTGGTTTCCTTTGAATGGGGAGTGGGCGCACCTGGGCTGTCCGGTGGTTCCTTTCTCTGCCTTGCTGCACAGTTGGGCAGGTTGTGTCCCAGAATTAGAGCCCAAGGATGACCTCACTGTTTTAAAGGAGGAGAAGGTGCATAAAGAGACCCCTAGCTTCCTGAGATTCAAATGGTTTGGAAAGTAGAGGGTAGCCAAAAGCTGGATTTCTGTAATTTCATACACTTTTTAAAATATTAACCAACCGTTTGAATCCTGATTGATTAGAAGGTGGGCCTGGGAGGGAATGGTCAGGTTTGGCTGCGACGGTTCGTTTCCGGGACGCATTCCTCTGCATTCTCACGGGGCGTGAGACCGACTTCCTCGAGACGTGGACAGTCCGGTTTGCATAACACCTGCGGTGTTGCAATCGTGTCCGTCCTTCATGGGAAAGCCACCGAAAAGACACCTGGACACGCTTGCCCCGGGTGCTTTTTTTGGCTTTTCTGTCAGCCAAAGGAGCACCTTCCCCACCTGGCCCTCTAACGGCTCTGTGCGAATAGGAAGTGGTTCAGATGATGTGATGGGGCCATATAGTCCCTCTCCATTCCTTGTATAGTAAAATAAATGTGAGTGCTGTTTAATGCATCACCTCGTTTCATATTGCATTTGCCAAGAAAGTGCAATTTTATTGAACATTAGGATTGAATTCTTAACTGAGTAATCAATTTCAGCAGTAAGTTAAAATGCCTTCTATTAATGGTCAGCTGGAACCGTTAATCAGAGTTAGAGTGGATTAACAGTTGTCAGCATTTATGCTAATAGCACTTATAAACCATGGGCTTATGAATTGCACTTTATACTTCCATATTTCTCAAACAGTTGGTAATACTTTTTGCTTGAAGGTATTGATTGTTTTGTCCCTTTGCTTGCTACTCGAAGATGTAAAGAGATGTAAATGATATTTTCATGGAGATGACACAGTATCACCTTCTGGTCTTGCACACTTGGCTTTGTGTCAAAATAGATGGAAAGGGTTCATTTGTTCTGGTGCTCTACTGTTTAATTTGATCCGGTGTGTGACTAAAGCAAGACAAATAGTATTTTTAATGAAACCATTTAATAACCTCTGGTAGCTTAGAATCGAAGGCATCGGAAAATGCAATTAAGGAATGGCTAGATGTAAACAACAACAACAAAAAAACTCACTGCTTCAGCTCCACTGACCCAATTCATTGTGCTTACAGAGTTTCATCGCCTTAAATGGTTTTGAACCAATGAAGCTGGAGTCCCTTAAAAAGACAGACGGCCCATCGTGCGAACGATAGATTGTGGACAGATTTATATCGGTGAGTTCTTGTAAAATATCTCCAGGTAAAAGTTCCGGTTTTCTAAGACCCCTCTGGAATGCGTTTTCAATTAGTTGATGACTGCGGATCGCCAGCAGGCTCTGGACGTTTCACTGGGATGTCTAAATAGCAGGATCATATTGATTGTCTTTCAATTAATTGCATCTGGTATTTTCATTTATCAAAAGCAAAATACATGTAATTAACTCTGAAGCAATATAGTTCAGTGTAAAGTGATTGTTTCTGCTGCCGCTGCCGCTGCAGAGATAAGTCAACGGAAATTATACTACTAGGAAACTCAAGGCAGAATGGAAGTCGTGTTACGACTTCTCGACGTATTAATTGCAAAGAATAAAAATGAATTAGGGAAATAGTCTCATGCTGCCCCAAGAGGCCCGAGTAAAAAGGTGGATAGACGTCTTTAGAAAGAAAGCGGCTTGCTGATGAAGGCACATCTCTAAATGAGCTTAGATTTTTAGAGTCACCAACCTCTAGGATGTCTTGAACACGTAATGATTTTTTTCTGGTGGACTTGATTGGGGCTGCGGGTGTGCGCAGAGGAGACCATTATTCAGTTTTGCCTGCGCTCGTCTGGAGTGTGTCTGAGAGGGTATCGATCGATGTGTTTCAGTCCTTACCCATGGCAAGCTTTGGAGGTCCGGAGTCCGGTTGCCACATGCCGTTAGCCGTTTTTCACAAACGCTGCATCTTACTCAAAGCCTCAAAATGGCAACTTCTCAGAAGTGATTGATTTTTATCCTGCTGGAAAAAAATGTTTTCTCCTTGAGCCAACAGCGTCCTTTCAAAGCAAGAAAAAGTGTGAGAGCAAATCTTCTCCGTGTCCTTTCTGTCAAACATCTGGGCATGTCCCCCAAGGGTTGGATCACACCGAGCCTTCGGTTTGGAGAAAGGGCAGGTTCAGCCCTGCAGGCTCCGAAGGAGGCTGGGGTCAGCGAGAGACTTGCAGTCAAGCAGTCCTCCGTGAGCACGGGCAGGCAGGAGGCTGAGCGCTGTCACAGCCTGAACCCAGCTAGCTGAGCGGGTCGTGGCCCGGGGAGGGGTCTCCCTGAGTGTCCCCGTGAGGTGCTAAGGTCAGGTGGAGATCTTGCTACAACCATCTGGGTCTCCCAGGCCTCCCTGGCAGCAGTGACCTCTTCCAGGCATTTGGAGGTTTTATTTGTGAATCAGTAATTGAGCAATGATGGTCCCGAAGACGCCTTGCCTTTTAAGATTAAACTTGGTCTAGAAGTCCAGAAACCTCTCCCAGGCATGACCCCAGAGGGCTTGCCCAACCACAGGCCACAGCAGAGTGTGCAGTTCACAGGATTACTTACAGAGGGATTCCAAATTCTCGGAACAATTCTAAGAATCTTAGTGCCAGGGAGGACGAGAGACTAGAAATCTTGAACGTTCTTTGGGAAGAAATGGGTGTATTCATTAGTAAGTTATGATGGGCACTCTCAACCAAAGACCTTGAGTTTTGCCTATCAAGGCCGACATTTCTTTCTTTTCTGGCGCTCAGCCATTCTTCTTCTAAAAGAAACCTTTATTTTAAGACCCTGTGTGCTGGAGTCTGATCCGGGATTCTTAGGCAGAGATCCTGTTGTTACAGAATCTTTGTGGGTCTGGGGTTGGTGGGGTGCTGGTTTCAGTACTGGGTGTGGAGGCCGAAGATGTTTTCAGTGATGTCACCACGGTGACAGTGATGGCAATTCATTGGACTCCCACGGGCGTCCAGTTCTGCGGCCAACTTCTGGCTGTGCCTTATGCCCCAGTCCTTTACTGAAAGATGCTTGTGGCTCACGTGCTGGTCGGGGAACGTCTCCGTTGGATAGCCAAAGCTTGTGAGTGACATTTGGTACATTTATAGACCTCGTAGGTTGGAAAACGATTTCCTCTAAAGATAAGTGTGTGGGAAATCATACTATAGGGATGAAATGGACTTTTTATGTATCTACTTTTATGTGTATAGATATAGATCTATAGATACATAGATGTAGGTGTGTATGTATAGAGAGATATAGGCGTAAATAGATACCAAACGTGGTTGAGGAACCACATTTTCATTTCATGCAACCTGATCATTGAACCCCTGCAGACTGCTGTTTATCGGTGGTCTCGATCTCAGAGAGATGAACGTTAATGTGGGATAAATGCATCTGTACCAGAATGAAATTGCAACACAGTTCCTGGTAACAAATTTTTCCCAAGAACCGAGGGTGCTCAGATGCTGGCCGGATATACTGGTTCCCACTTCTGTGTTTGGGGCATAATTTTGGGTGACACCTTGGAGGAGCTTGAGATGTTCAGTACCACCTGGGAGCTGACCGTAGTTAGAGCATCGTTCCCGTGCCAGGAGGGTGCCTCTCTGCCTCCAGCTGGCCATGGTGCCCCCAGCGCTGGGCATCCCGCCACGGGGCTTTACCTTTGCCCCGACCACCCTCCCAGATACGGAGTGGAGTCCCCACACGTGCCTAGAAGCATGTTTGCTGTTGGACCTCTTCTCGGTGGCTCGTCGCTGTGACCAGGAAGTTGTACCTCCCTTTTTGGGTGGCTGCCCATTCAGCCCCACCTGCAGTAGACGCACCGCAACAGAAGAGGGAAATCCCGCGGTGTAGCCCAAAGAAGGCCCGCGTGTTGATTTCACCCGGTAATTCACCTGCTGACGTCTCTGGTCTAGACGGATCTTGTTGAATGTGGGCAGAGGAGAAGGACGTCGACGAAAAGCACGAAACTCCTGAAAAGGCTCCAAGTGGCAACCCTGTGAGGCTCTGGAACAGTTGATAACGTCGTTTTGGACCTCTTCTTCATGTTTTTGAGTTATGTCCTCACTTAAAAGCATTCTTTGCCTATTATGCTAGACTTCGTGAATTTGGTTTGTGGCCTTGTAAAAACAAGCTGCAAATGACACATTTAAGTTTTCTCCTCACAAAGAGGCTCTTCCTGTCACTATGAGTGAATAACGACGTGTGACGCTGCCACCTTGCATTTCTGTTGTAGTTTTTCTGCTCTTCGTTCTGGATGTCGTTCCTGGTGAGAATGAAAACCCAGTGTGCCTTCTGCTGGTTTGCTGACTTCCCCCGGAACCAGAGTTCGTTCTCTGTCGACGGGTCATTGTTATCTTTGCACCGTTTTGTCACTGAGCATCAGTGTTCCCGGCAGCACCCAGTTACCTTGTGACAGGAACAAAAGTGCTAGGGCCAAAAAAAAAAAAAAGGCACTTTTTGTTAAATGCCTACACATAAGTGCAAATGCAAATCAAAGCTCTTGGCCTTTATTCTGTGACGTGATAGCTGGGCAGCAGTGGCTGTGGTGTGGCAAAGACACATGTGGCAGTGTATCCAGTGGCCTGTGTGCAGAGAAGCTGGTGCACAGTGTTATTTTGACAGATCACGATAATGATGTGAACGCTCAACCCACTTCTCAAGCCCCCCGCCCAGAAAACCACAAGCTGAGGTCCCCAGGGCTCTGGCGATGTTTGTGCCTGGCAGGGGTGGCGGGCCTCGCCTGGTCCGCTATGGGCCCCAGGCGGGGCTGGCCATCCGCAGTGCGGCTTCGGGGGGCCAGCAGCCTTCTGTGACGCCCTCTGCCTGGTTGTTGGGGCCTCTGCCCTATTTCCGCCAAGACGGATTTCATTCCCGAAAAGCAGAAGGAAAATACTGCCCAACTCTAGAAACCAATAGCTTACACCATGGGGGCCGTCCGCTGGTCCTGGCACTGGGGCCCCCCGGGGTCCTCCTGAGCTCTTGGCCTGCGCTAGGGACGAGCGATCCTGCTCCAGATTTTCGGCTAGAGGAGAGACTGCCAACATCGGAAACCACAGTCCAGAAAAAGATACGCATGGCTCTCTGTCTGGGGGCGGGGAACTCTCTAGATGAGAAACAGCCAGGAGGCTGAGCTGGGAGGGGGGGCGGTGGGAAGATGCTTCTGGGGTTTCAGCTGGCTCTGCGGAGAGGGCAGGAGGCCCCAGCTGGGCTCTGGGTTCTTGGGCCTCGTTGGGACTTTATTCCTGAGCCGCACATCCAAGCTCCCATGGGAGCCGCTCTCTGGGACGTATGGACGCAGCCCTTTTCCTTCCTCCCGAGAGCCTCAAAACCCTAACCCGGCTTCTGGGCAGAACCCAGAGATCATGCACGCAGGGGGCTTCCGTCCCCGGAACTTTGTCCTCATCCACGCGGGTCCAGCCTCCAGCCCCCGGTGGGTCGGTGTTCTGTCCGCACTGCCGCCCATCCCCGACTCCTCAAGACCCCTGGTTCTCATCACAGCCACTTAACCAGCCAGGGGGGCGCGGAACCAAATAGTCTTAATTTTCACTCTGTCATCCGTGTGTCCGGAATAAGCACGCCCGCCTGTGTTTCCTGGGGTTCCCAGCCAGGGTGGGCCTCTGCCTAGTCGTGCCTCTGATGGGGCCCCAGCTGGGGAGGGCTGGCTGCCCGCGGCCATCTCCCCGGGTGGGGCAGGAGCTGTGACATGGAGCACACCGTCCTCGTGTTTCCGCTGGGAAACGTGGATGTGCGGGCCACCTCCCTTTCCAGTCTTATTAGTGAGGAACTTGATGATCAGACGGCTGTGCCGGCACGTGGGGCCTGTGAGAGAATAGAGCCGGACACCCCGACCAGGGAGCCCCAAACTCCGGTCTCCCCTCGTCCCCTGCGCAAACCCTGCAGTGGTGTGACTTGCTTCACCAGCATCACAGGACCCTTCGGTGGCTGGCGATGACTCCTGGGGTCCGTGGCTGTTCTCAGGCGTGGGATGAGTCTGTCTGTCCCTACCCCAGGCACTTGGGTATGTGTGAAGTGGGGGCTGAGCGTGGGCGGCTGCTTGTCCCTGCGGGTGTGGCCATGGTGCGGGACTCGTGCACAGAGAAAGCCCCTTTCCTACCTCTGGTCTCCGCAGCGGAGAGCCGAGGAGCAGCCCAAGTTCCGGACGACTGATCCTTGCGTTTCCGCGAGGCTTGACACATGGGTGTGAGAAGGGGAGGAGGGGATGGAGACCATGACCTGCCCCAGGGTGAGGGCCCTGCTGCTTGAAGGAACTGATACTTTAAGTGTACAACAGGTTTCATAATAGGGATTGTGTATGTCGTTGTGTGAGTGGGTGGGGAGTGCGCTTTCTCTTACAAATAACATTAGGATCCTGGGGTGCCCGGGTGGCTCAGTCTGGTTAAGCGTCCGATGTCGGCTCGGTTCATGATCTCACAGTTCGTGGGTTCGAGCCCCGTGTTGGACTCTGCTGACAGCTCAGAGCCTGGAGCCTGCTTCGGATTCTGTGTCTCCTTCTCTCTCTGTTCCTCCCCTGCTCGTGCTCTGTCTCTTTCTTTAAAAAAAAAAAATATATATATATAAATATATAAATAAATAAAATATAAATATTTATATATTTATATATTATATATATAAATATTTATATATATATATATATATATATATAAACAAAAAACTAAAAAAAGTTGGGATCCCTAATCAGGCATTCTGAGAGTGATTAACAGGAAAGGAAAAGGTTATTGTGTGTGTGTGTCACCACCGGTGACCACTACTTCTAGAACGCATTAGGCCAAGAACTCTTTTGTAACCTGGTCTGACTTGTAAGTAGTCTCTGTTGCTCCCCCATCAAGTTTTTCATGTTGGGATACACGCCACATCCCCTGGTTCAAGTCTAATCTGGCATCACTTTATCAATTTTGCCATGACTCCCTCTGCCACAGATGCTTAAGAAATACGCCACATGCGGTTCGGGAAACAGCCCGTGTGACACTGAAAGGGCTCCGGATTTTCTGCGTCCTGATTTAAGCGTCTTCTGACACGAGGCTTTGGGTGATGGCCGAAAGTCCAGTCATCTGCGGAGGAAGTGGCGTCCCCAGGCCTGTTGTCTGTGGCCCCTGTCTAACTCCCAGCAGAACACTTCTGCTTTGCTTGAGCGATCGATTCCTTTATTTTTGGCAAACTTGCTAACTCCCACCTGGCCCCATGCTGTTCAAAATCCAGTCTTCTCGGCTAACTGAGTACATTTGCAATTAATCCTTTCTAGTAGCAATTAAGATAATTCCCCTAGACTTGTACCAGTTACGGATAAATAGGAGGTTTGAAGAGAAAACGCGGTGTAGTTCATCGGTTTTTGTGTGGGGACACGTGGATCATATGTGGGAGCACGTGGCACTAGTGGACTCCGTGCAAGGGGGAGAAATGGAGCACTTTCTTGTGCTTAATCCTAAGAAGCAGCCTGAATGGTGACATTTATACATATTTCATAATGTGGTTTCTTTAGGCACGGGGAGCAAACAAATCAATTTCTCAGCAGTATACTATTTAAAAGACCCAGCAACAGCCTGTGGGGTAAGTTGGGGATGCTGTTAGAATTAATTATATATGGCAAAAAGATAGAACGTTAGGGGAAAAAAGTTAGTGTGCGGAGATGAAAAACACAAACCGTGAAGGAGGAGCGGTTTTCCGAGCAGCCGATCCCAGAGTTTCATTCCCGTTTCTTCATAATTGTGCGCGGACAACAGCGGCTCCCACAACGGGGACCCCGTTCCCCAAATCCCGGGCTTTCCCCAGGCGGGCAGGATCGGGTGTCTGATCGGATCCGTTGGGAGCGAGCCTTGATTTGTCAGGCTGTGTTGTGTTGTCTTCTCATATAGGAGATTGGCAGAAAATGAGTCTTGGTGGTAAAGCTGTGTGATTCCTGTGCCTTGTAACCCAACACCCTTTCTGTGGTCGCCTTCCCTCCTTCCGGTTCAGCTATACATTGTTTAACTCAAAGGAAACCTTTGTTGGCCTGGACAGGGTGTAACCTGCACCTCCTTGAAAAATTCAGCCAGAACAGGGCAGCAAGGGCGATCGGTTTCCATCAGGTGCGGGGTGGGGCCGTTCCGCTGGCTGATGCGTTTGCTCAGGGCCACCAGAGCCCCGGGACCGGCCTCACCCCTCGGGGGGCAGCTTGGGACGTGGGCTTGGCAGCGTGTAGGTTTACTGGCCTGCCCCTTGGTTCCTCGAGTCGTGGCTTTCTGTGCACTGAAGACCTGTGTCGCTCCCACAGGTCGGCGAGACTGTAAGCGCTCTGTGGGAAGTGGTCTGGAGGGCGGGCTCTGTGTTCTGGGAGGTCCAGACTCAAGCTGCCCTTGACCCCTTGGCATCTCTTAATCAAATGATCATCTCTTGAGATTGGCTTGAGTCCTCACGTGGGTTGCCTGAGTGTAGGAGGTGGCCCGGGATCTGCCCTGAGCCCTCATTGATAGCACAGATTTTACCGGGGATTTTAGTCTCTGATGGTGCCAAGCCTTCTGACTCTGTCAGGGTGAAATGACATAATAAAGGGTAAAGAGCAGTGCTCCGGGGACGCCTGGGTGGCTCAGTCAGTTGAGCGTCGGACTTTGGCTCAGGTCACGATCTCCTGGTTCGTGGGTTCGAGCCCTGTGTCGGGCTCTGTGCTGACAGATCAGAGCCTGGAGCCTGCTTCCGATTCTGTCTCTCTCTCTCTCTCTCTCTCTCTCTCTCTCTCTCTCTCTCTCTCTCTGCCCCTTCCCCGCTCACGCGCATGCATGCGCATACGCTATCGCGCGCTCTGTCTCTTTTGAAAAATAAACATTAAAAAATAAAAAATAAATAAAAAGGAGCAGTGCTCTGTTAACATGGAACCTTCCAGAGTGATAACTGCAGGCTCCCGAGGCAGAAGCCACGGCCCCCTTCACTTTCTGTACGTGGTCCGCACATTGCGGACTCCACGGACTATTTGTTGAATGAGTGAGTGGGTCCCAGACTGCGGTGGGGCCAGCGAGGTGTGGACTGGCTGGGCTCATGCTGGAACCATCCCAGCATCTGTCTGGAAGGGCAAGGTTGATTCTGTGTCACCTGGGGGAGTGTATTCTGCAGACAGAAGGCAAGCCAGCACGATACGCTGCCTGCCTGGGAGGAGGTATATGCTTTCTGAAATAATAGAGCCATGTTCCCGAGCTTTCTGTGCACAGGCTGGGTGGGAGTTGGAATTCCGTGTGGCTCACAGGTCCAGCTGCACACCGCTGGCCTTCGGGGTGCCGCGCCTGCAGGAGCCTCGCGAGCACGGGGGGCTTGGGGTCGAGCTGCCAGGACCACACTGAGCAGGGATTTTGAGGACAGCAAGAAGGTCCAAGTGGCTCCCAGAGTCTCGTGGCTCCTGGTCCCTTGGGACTGAAGGACAGATGGCCTGCGTATCGCGTTTCTTCGTGGACCCAGCGTGGCGGCCGCCTGCTTTGCCTGCCCGCGGGGGTTCGGAAGCCGGTGTTACCTGCGTGTGGAGCTGTCGGCCCCGCCCCGCCCCGCTCCGCTCATGCATTTGTTGAGGACCTTCACTTTTGAGCGTCCTGACGTTTTCATAATTCAGTCGAAACTCACTGCTGCTTCCTAATTACAGCAGAAGATGACCTCTAAACCACGACATGGGGTTGCAGCTTCCTCTAGGAAGGAGGATGCGTATCGATTTGTACTCTGATCTCCCACGGGCTCAAGTGGCAGCACCGCAGAGGCCTGTTTAAGGCCGGAAAGCCTTCTGCCTGCGTGTTTAAACAGGGCAGATTGATGCAGCGTTAGGCTTGGCCGGGAAGCAGCCCAGCTCTTTAGCGTGGAGCTGCGTCCTCGCAGCCGTGCCACCCCCACCCCCGGCAGCCCGATGGCTTTGGCACATCCTGCGCGTGTTTGCACAGGGCAGGTAACGGAGGAGGCTGGTTGCAGAGGGAAAGACTTGGCCGTGACCCTGGCGATGGGTGGGAGGGAAGGGTCCTGATGGCGGGGCCAGGCGATGCTTGCAGCAGTGCCCTCCCCCCACCCCCTGATGGTATTGACCTTGGGCAAACCGGAGCCTCCTGTGCTCCCTCTGTCAGATGGGCTTAATGTCCGTTTGGGTGTTCGGTGAAATCCTCATTGGGGTACCTGGTCCATGGTAGGGGCTTCCTACAGGGACTGCTGTTACCTGGTCTTTGGCAGTGGCAGTAAATGAGGTAGCCATGCCCTTGGCTGGGGGGCGGGGGGTAGCCCTGGTGACCTGCCCACGGCTGGAGGACACCCCGTACAGGGTGTGTCTCTACAAGCAGGCACCTGCAGTGTAGCTTATGCGAACATTTCAATGAAAGGTGGCTAGAAGCCTAGACTTCCTTGCTCATTACAGTTGTGGTTTTCTCCTTGGGACTTTGGAAATGGGACACACCCCCCACCACTGTGATTCTCACAATGACGTTTCTTCATCGAGAGATGAGAGAGATGAAGCGTTTAGGGTCCCCTAAAGTCTTTTTCATGTATTGCACGTTGGATCTGAGTTCTTATTTTTGGGAGGGGAAAGCTGATCTGAGCCACAGGGAGGGGGAGGTGTTGGAGGCTAGGTACTGTGCCCAGATGTGACAGGCCGCCTGGCTACCCGTTTAATGATGTGGTCTTGCACTGGGACCGGTTGTCACTCCTCCTGTCTGTGGCCCGGGGTCTCTGCAGTTTGGCCGAATGTGAAGTGTGACCCAGCGTGACGCATGAGGCCAGCAATGGCGGGTCAGCCGTGGAGAGGTCCACGCCCGGAGCGATGCCGGGAGAGGCCGGTTAGCACGGCCACTTGCCAGGAAAGTCTGTTCGATTCAGGTCACCAGGTTTGGACTCCTGCGTTTTATGGCAAAGTCTGAAAATGCAGATTTGTAGCAACCAATGTTAATGAATGCAGACTGTTTGAATTTCACACTGAATAATGGCTGGAATTATCAGAGCCAGGGGCTTATGAGATCCTTGGATCGTTGTAATCTTTTCTCAAGATTCAATTGATAGCATGATGTAATATCACATTACTTTTATTAACAGTCCCGGTCATAAAAGAAACACACCTATTAGGATAGGAGAATTGAGTAAAAATAGTGGTAATAACAAGACAATTTGGAATATGTAATATATTCAGTAAATTTCAAAATGCCGCATCTCATTTGAAATGCAGTGTTGTGCCCGCAGATATTGAACACAATACCTCCATACCCTAGGGCTTCCTCTTTTCTACATTAAAAAATATTCTATTTAAATGCAGATTTTGATTCGCAATCTAGGAAGAAAATTCAGGAAGTATGGGAAGAAGGACAACTCTGCATCTATTAAATCAATTTTGGTCTCATGTTATTCTTGCTTTTACCCTGCCTGTGCCTTTTCTCCCCCACCCTCCCCTCCCCTCCCCCAAAAGGTAGATTCTAAATACACAAGTAAGGACAACGCACCAAAGTTTCAGAGGATAATAGTGTTGTCACACCTTTGTCTGCCTTAGAATTCTCTACCACCCACACCCTCCAAAAGCCAAGCTCAAGGAACACAAAGGCCCCCAGATTTCTTCACAGGGGCAGAAGCCCGAGATTTTCTCCCTTTATCCTGAGCTAATTGTCACAGGAGGGAATGAACACGTATCCTAGGAGTCTGTTAATACGTACCCACGTTGGTGGCGTCGAAGGCGTCTTAATTTCAGAATTTGCTGCGGCTGTTTCTGCATGTGTGCGCGTGTGTATTTGTTTCTGTCGCTTTTCCCCCCTACGTTCCGAGTACCTTTCCCTGGAAAACTCATGGAACAGCCCCACGGGCGGATGCAGATGTCGAGAAGATGTTAGGGTTTCCCTTCTCAGCACAGAAGTGATCTGTTTGATGTCGAGCTTCGGTTACCCAAGAAATGGATTTATAGCCTTTGACATTCTACTCTTAGAATTAATTAGGTGGCTCATCATTATAAATACCGTTTTCTTTTCCTGTTGTCCCCATTTAATAGAGCGTCTTCTGCTCTGTGCACTCGTGAGTTTCAAACTGAGTGTTGTGTTCGGGCTTTTATGATGGGCCAAGCGGAAATGAAAGTAAATTCTTTATAATATGCTAATTGATCTATTTGGGAATTTTTAGATATAGACAACATCTGTGCTTGCCACTAATACAGTAAATAGCTTCCGTTCCTCAACGTAGGAGAAGGTTTTCACGGTCTGTATGTGACCTTGCTGAGACATACTATGTCTTCCCCGGGGCTTGGTGGTGGGGAATTTGGGGGGGGGGTGGCTTTTCCAGGTGCCTTGGAACTAGGCCTGACCCCACGTAGAATCCTATTTTGGGGTGTCTCTGACCAGAGTGCACTGGGATTGGTTCTGGAAGAATCCAGGATGGCTGACCCTGGTCTTGGGCCCCCATAAACCCCCCTCCAGCCTAGACCAGACTGGCTGGAGTGATAGGTTCAGGGCAGGTCACCTCGGGCCCAGGTAGTGCTTAGAACCCTCTGCCCTCGCAGGCCGTCTTTCCTGGTAGCGCCTTGCCCTTGCTCCCCCCGCCTAAGGCGGTGATTGATACAAACCTGCAGGTAGTTTGCGGGAGGTGCACCTGTCCATGCTGTTGGCAGAAGATGCTTCCGGTTGAGGTTAATTGACTTCTCCAGCGACTTGGCGGGAGCAGAGATGGGATTTGAACCCGGGTCCCGGATTGGTCTGCACACCTAGCATGCTCTGCTCCATCAGTGTCTCCCTGGACAGTTCAGACACGGGGCATGAAAGGGTTCGATATCGAATGTGCCTGAGCAGCTGTTGACTTGGTAGCTGGTCTGTCATCTCTATCCATCCCCAGTTTGCTTACAAACGAACCATCTCTAAGAAGGGGCGTCCCGCTGGGGTAGATGCCCCCGGTCACGGGAGCTTGCTGCATTTCGTGTGTGGGGTTTGGCGCTCCATTCCCCACAGACTGAGCCCAGCTAGGGGGTCGGCCCCAGACCCGGGCAAGCCCTTTGGACTTGGCAGTAGCCAGGCAGGGCAGCTCCAACCCCAGAGTGTGTGTGTGTGTGTGTCTGTCTGTGTCTCTGTTCAGCAGAGGCAGGCCCCCGGCTGGCTCAGTGGCACAGAGAAGGAGCAGCTGGGGCGAGGATGAAGCGAGGCTCTTCTAGCTCCTCTCCCACCCCACCCCTTCCCGGCTTCCTCCTGCGCTCCCCCCCCGCCGGCTGTTAAGCACGAAGATTCCAACTCAGTGATGTGTTAAGGGCCAGCCACGTCTTGGCGCTGTGCTCAGTGCTGTGTATTGTCCTGTCACCACTAATTCTCAGCCACCGGTGATGGTGTGTGGAAGTGTCCTTACCAGCGCAGGTGAGGATCAGGCTCTGTGCGCACGTCTGACCTGCTTCATCTCTGGCCGAACTTGAACAGGTGCTCCACACACGTACACCGGGGGGTACGCACCCCACATGCGGCATGGGTGCTCGCCCTCGACGCCCCTCAGGATGGGCCTCTTCTCAGCCTCCGTGGGCGGGAGCTGAGGTCTTAAGACAAACAGCCATCCGTCTTCGCCGTAGGCTGGAATGTTCATAGAAACAGAGCTGGGGGAGGGATCGTTCCTGGCGCTGCTGCCTTCTTTCCCCCAGGTTGATGAGTGGGGTCAGTTTCCTTTGAGACCAGCGAATTTTGTAATTGGATTTAAAAGAGGGAAACGTGTGTCCACAGTGACTATAGTGGCAAGGGGGGACGCTCTCATCAAGTGTGGATCAGATTATTTTATTATGCCAACATTAATATTGGGAGCACACACATAATCTGGAGTCAGCAGGTTCACACACTAGTATCTCATTAAATTTTCAGGCAAAAGCTGCAAAAATTAATTGGAGGCGTGTAATAGTTTAGAATGTGAGCCGGCTTATGGTAATATAAATTATAGGAAGAGAAGACAGTTTTATATACTGAGAGGGAGAAAACTGGTTTACTTTAATGAGAAGAGGCAGAAACGTAGAGCTATTTTTTCATTACAGATGCACTCTAAAGTGTTTGGACTTAGTTGATGAATAGAGTTAATTCGCTGCTACAGTTCCCATAATTCATGTTGCACAGTTTAATGACTTCTAGATAAAAACAGGATTGAAATGTTAATTTCTCTGAAGAAATTGGGGCACTCTTGTATATCAGGCTTTCCCCCCTATTAAACCACTAGTGAATTTCACTAAACAAGTCTCTTGGAGATATTTCATGCTACATAGACTTGTATTTCTTACCTGAGTTAGCGTCCTTCCTTTTTTTAAACCTTAATGTATATGATTGTCTTAGATGAGAGGGTTTATCAGGCAGAACTGTGTCTGATAACTTGACCCTAGCACAGGGTCGGTCTCTCCACATTCAGCTCTGTAAACAACCACAGGCCTTGATCTAATGGCTTAATCTGGTGGCTAATAACTTTTTTTCTTTGCTTTTTATTTGGCTTATGGGTTTGGGTGTGGATCTGTTGTTCCTGCCGTTGATCTTGGAGGTAAGCAGTATTGATCAGTCACTATTGCGTTCCTGAGGTTTTTGGCCTCAAATCACACAGGAGTTTTTATTGTCATCACTCTGATGTCTTATTTTGCATTTTTGTTTTCTTCTCTACTTTTCATAACTGTGGCCTTTGGTCCCCCCCCCCCCCCCCGTGGTGGAGATTCAAACCTGGGTTCACTGTTCTTTCTCTTTAACCTACTTTCAGAAAATGAGCAGAAAATATTCACTGTAGTAACAAAAAGTTAACTAATAGTGGTGCTGTGTAATTAAGGAATATTCAGATGTTCTTATTTATTCCCAGATTTGTTATGATAACCATGTTGTGGGGTTTTTTGTTTGTTTTTACAGCGGGGACAAAGCAAAGTCACAAGTATTTAAAAGGGGTGGACAGAAGTGATCCCCACCTCCTTTCTCGGTTCTCCTGGTTTGCCTCTGGATGCGATGTTCATAGGGCTTCAGGACAAGACTTCAAGAGGGTTGGGGGCATGAAACCTGCAAGACCGAGACTTCTAGGGCACTTGGGTGGCTCGGTCGGTGAAGCGCCCGACTTCGGCTCAGGTCATGATCTCACGGTTCATGAGTTCGAGCCCCGTGTCGGGCTCTGTGCTGACAGCTCAGAGTCTGGAGCCTGCTTCAGATTCTGTCTGACCCTCTCCTGCTCATGCTGTGTCTGTCTCTCAGAAAGAAATAAACTTAAAAAAAAAATTTAAAAGACCGACTTTTCACTTCCAGGGGGATGCACGCATCCCTCCTCTCCCCACCCAGTTAGTGACCGTTGGTCCCTGATGAGACTATGTCCTGAGATTTGGGACATCAGACTGGTAGATGCTGGTGACTGGTTTTAGGATCTTAGCTGTTGAACTTGGCTTTCTGGGACCCTCCATCCCTCACTTGGCCTTTGTCAGGGGCTTTTTTTTTTTTTTTAATTTAACATATTTTTTTAATTTACATCCAAGTTAGTTAGCATATAGTGCAACAGTGATTTCAGGAGTAGATTCCTTCATGCCCCTCACCCATTTACCCGCCCCCCCCCACAACCCCTTCTGTCACCCTCTGTTCTCCAAATTTAAGAGTCTCTTATGTTTTCGTCCCCCTCGCTGTTTTTATATTATTGTTGCTTTCCTTCCCTTATGTTCATCTGTTCTGTGTCTTAAGGTCCTCATGTGAGTGAAGTCATATGATATTTTTCTTTCTTTGACTAATTTCGCTTAGCCTGATACCAGTTCCATGCACGTAGTTGCAAATGACAAGATGTCATTAAAAAAAAATTTTATTTTTGAGACAGAAACAGAGCCCGAGTGGGGGAGGGGCAGAGTGAAAGGGAGACACAGAATCCGAAGCAGCCTCCAGGCTCTGAGCTGTCCGCACAGAGCCGGACGTGGGGCTCGAACCCACGAACTGGGAGATCATGACCTGAGTAGATTCAGGTCATGGACGCTTAACCAGCTGAGCCACCCAGGCGCCCCAAGATTTCATTCTTTCTGATTGCCGAGTAAATACTCCGTTGTATATACCTACCACATCTTTATCCATTCATCCATCAGTGGACAGTTGGGCTCTTTCCATACTTGGCTGTTGTCGATAGCGCTGCCATGAACTGGAACTGGGTGCATGGGCCAGTTAGGGACCTTCTTACACGTCGGGGTTTGGTGCTCGTTCTGAGATTTGGGTGCAGCTGTACACAGCACGGCTGGGCAGTGGAACGTAGACTGTGCACAGAGATACCCTCCCCCTTGCCCCTGAACGTCCACCCAGGTTCCTCTCCTCCCCGTCCCATCACCATATGATGTCTGGGAGCCTCTGCTTCTGTGTCCTCTGCACAGGACTGTGGGTCGGGCACTGGGTCCGATGGTCTCCGGGCCTCGAACACACGGCGGTTACTGAGCTCCTCCTCCGGGGCAGGGGGCTCGATGCACTTAGTTGACTCCTTTGTTTTGTCTCCACCTGTCCCTTTCACATCGGTGAAGTCTCTTCTGTCCCGTGTTGGTGACAGATTGATTAACTTGTGTGAAATTGACCCCAGCTATTTCTCAGCATTCCTATTCCTTTGAACTTCCAACTTTTTAGTTTCGGACTCCCTTCAGGCAGTTTCTCAGCGTGGCACTGCTGATCCTTCAGACCAGGGCACTCCTTGTCGTGGGGCTGTCCTGTGCATGGTACGGTCTTAGCAGCCCTGGCTTCCACCCACGCTCCTTCCCTGCCCCTGTGTGAGCACCAAAAACGTGTCCAGACATCACCAAACGTGCCTCGGGCAGAAAGTGTCCCCTGCTTGAGATCCGTTGCTTTAGAGGCAGGTATTTCCTCCGTGCCCGTTGTCTTGGGTGTTTGAGCCACACAGACCAACCCAGATCACAGCGGCGCTGCACCCGGCGCGGCTTTGAACTCCCCTTACAGCCCTGCCCGGGGCCGGTTCTGCCGCTTTCTCTCGGAAACGCGTGCCCCCCACGCCTGTGCTCGCTCCCGTCTGTCCCGTGTGGAGAGGTAGGGCCCTGTGCACGAGTGGCTTCAGACAGAGGCGGGCTGCTGCCTCCCCAGTCCATCAGACTCAACATGGGTGTTCACAGCCGTGCATCTGACAGACGGATTTGTCACCTTGTCACGGCAGCAGGTTGGGGTGGCTTCACTGCTCGCGTGCCATCGATACTGGGCTGTCTGAAATGGGGACAAAGCATCCTTCGGTCTCCACCGAAGGAGCCTTCTCGGCACCAGGCATAACTTACCGCCTGCTTTTCCCTGTTTCTTTAACTTTTAATTGAAACCATTTAGTTACCACCCCTGCTGCTAGGAATCTGGGGACAATTAGGAAAGTCCCATCTGTCCTTTGAACCACATTCTATTGCTTTTTTCCTCGCGATCTCGAGAAGACTGGCGGGTTTGAACAGCACTGTCTTTGCTCCCCACTGGATGGCTGTTACCTCAATGAGTTACGGCAACTCTTTAATTCAATTATTTTCCCCAGCACAGGCTTTGAGATGATTTAGATGAATCAGAGGCCCGGGTTTTCCAATGCAGGGCGGCGACTCCACGCGGGCTGTGGGCGGACCGCAGAGTTTCCACGGCGAGCGAGGACCAGGTCCCGCGCTGCCCCCCGAGCTTCCTGGCACCGGCCCCTGTTCACCATTTCAGAGCCTAGATTGGAAATGGCAGGTGCCATGGGCTTTGCCAGTCTTTCCCCCAGGCAAGGAATTATCTGTCCGGTGCTATTAGGTCAGTGAATTCCTCCCCAGCTGTGTCTGCGAGGAGGGTGGCGGTCGGGAAGGCCATTTATAAATCTATAAATGTGCTGAACAGCCCACTCTCCTGCTTTGCTATTTGACTTTGAATTAAACAAAGTGTCATGAGTGGGAGGTGTATCTCACAATGATTTTAACCAATTTGCTTTCTAATGTGGAAAATCTGCCTAAAATAGGACCTGCTCGAGTGCTCGTCCCATATACGGAGGGGCGGTCGCAGTGGCCGGGGCGAGGAGGGGCGCCCCGGGCTCGCACCTCTCTGCCGGGAACTCGGTTGCTGAGTCTGTCTTCTGTCTTCCTTGTGGGCCCCGGGCTTCCTGGGGGTGGCCGTCCCCGCCCCCCACCCCCAGAGCGCGGAACGCGTGCGGTGCAGGTTTGTTGTACCAAACACCAGCAGAATTTCTCTGAACCCAGTCGGAAGTACACACGTGCTGGCTGAGGCCCGAGCAGCCCTTCCAGGTGCACGAGGGGCCGAGGAAGAGAGGGGAGCAGAGACGCCGAGGGACCCGGCCTGGCACTGCCTGGGTGACCGGTGTGTGCGGTGCCACCGAACCCTGGGTGCCATGCACTGCCCCCAGGTGAGCCCCACCACCGCTGCTGCCCCTGGTGTGAGGGTCGCTCTCACGTAAAGGTGGGTGTTTTATTTTGGGGGGGGGGCGCCTGGGTGGCTCAGTCAGGTTAAGCGTCCGACTCTGGATTTCAGCTCAGGTCCTGACCCGCGGTCATGGGATCGAGTCCCGCAGTCCATGCTGAGCCTGGAGCCTGCTTGAGATTCCCTCTCTCTCCCCACCTCTGCCCTTCTCTCCTGCTTGTGCTCTCTCGTTCCCTCTCTCTCTTTCTCTAAAAATAAATAAAATGGGGGTGGGGGGGAGTATGGGAAAAAAAAAAAAAGTGGGCATTTTTCAAGTGCTCTGGCTCCTAAACCCAGGCCGCCGCTTGGGTCTGGTGCTTGTAGTATAAACAGCGGGCTGTCCCAGTGCCTGCTTATCCCGAGGCTGGGCACCTGCTGCTGGGGATGTCACCACCTCTGCTCTCCTCCGTGGCCACCCAGGGCCTAGAACCAAACCCACTAGATCGAGACTCTGCCGTGTGTGCGCATGCGCGTCTGTGTGTCCGTGGGAGTATGGTTAATAAGATTGTGTCAAAGACTGTCACCCTGAACTAATCAGAGTCTTCAGACGGGGAAACCAGTGTCGCCTCCAAAATAGCACACATGCCCTTTGACCTGGTAATCTCCCTTCCCCACCTGGGGCCCAAAAACCCTTCTCCTCGTCAAGATGTTTCTCATGGTTGTTATTTGATGGCCAAAAGATGCCTCAGGCACCTAACAGCGTGGGGGGAAATAGCCACTTCTTTTCAAAACGACGCCTTCACAGTTGGAAAGGACATAAATAGAAGGCTTATCTCAAAGTGGAAAGATTTAATATCGAGTGAACATTTACAAATTAAAACCGTAGAAAATACCCCTGGGAAATCGGATGAATATTTCATAGTGGTTATCTGGTAGAATTTGGGTGATTTCTTTTCCCCCCTTCCCATCCCAGTGTTCTATAATGAATATGTGTTGATTTTTTAATTTATTTTATTTTTTGAGTAGGGAAATAAGTGCTGGGCCTCTGTTTCCAGAAGGATCATATGCTTACCGGAGAGAGGGCAGTGCAATGCGAGATTTGTAAAGGCGGATCTGACTGTCCTGCCTCCCTGACCCTCAAGACTGTCCGTGTTCCTCTCCTCACTTTTCTTAGCATACGCAAGCATTTAGGAACTTGCAGGAGGGGTTTTGTGTTAGGTTTACCGAAAAGAATCCTGCCCTCCTTGAGTGCCATTTGATATGACCGATTGTGCACAGGCATCTCTACAAATCAGGAGCCCCGTCCGTTATGTGTCTTTGATTGTCATAGGGCACGTGTGCAGACAGTTGGGGTCTAGGTACCTGCTATATTTTAGGTTTTTAATCCCCCCCCCAACACACCCCCTTTCAAATTGTCTTTTGTGGCAGAACACTGTATGCTAGCTTCCAGATGCCCTTTGGTAGCTGTGTGGTCTTGGGAAAATGTCTGGACCTGTCTGTGAGCCCTGTTTTGTAGGCTTCTGAAGGACTGAGTTAATGTTGGTTCAGTGGATACTCCAGCACCGGGAGACCCTACTTCTTGTGTGTGTTGGTTTTATTCGCGTCTTCCCGGTCTTGGTAACCACCAGTGACCATCCCCACCGACTCCGTGTTAGTGATCACATCTGTGCATATGGTGCCGTACGCCCGTTCCTCCGTTCAGGTTACACATTCTTTGCATTTAACCGCTCTGATCCCTCATCCACCCACACCCCACCCCTCCAATCCATGCCTTTCACAAAGTCTGTTTTTAAAGGGAAACTCTGTTTTGTTTGTGCCTGCTGCTCTCCCGTCCCCCTGCCCACACAGGCAGACGTGGTCTGTCCGCAGCAGGCGTGCAGAGGAGCAGCGTTGCAGCTGCCCCGGGACGAGGTCATTAACGAGGCTGCTGTGCCCCCAGGTGTCCCACCAGCAGAGGTGGAGCGCAGCCAGGAGTGTTCACGGGGCTGACTTGTGGGGGGCGGGTGCAAAGCGGGCCAGCAGGCCGAGGTCATTCTCCTCCTCCAGCCCTGTCTCACCCAGTATGGGGTTCCCCTGAGCAGCCCTGTTGCAAGGAGTGGTTTCTTTTCTTGAGAAGGCATTTATTAAGTGCCTGCTGTATGTCAGGGGTAGACGTAGAACTCTGTGTCCGTCCATCTGGGAGGCTGCCAGGCTCCAGCCTGCGTTGAGCCAATTGCTTCCCTGCTCATCTTTCTTGCAGTTTCCATCCGCTCCCTCTGGGCTCGGTGGACCCACATCGGGCTGTGCCAGGTGTCCACGTTTAGCCTAGATTCAGAAAACGGAAGCAGCAGAAGCAGCGGCCGGGACAGTTTTCCGGAAGTCTATTGGTGGATCAGGGGCTCTGGGTTGACAAAACTGTCCTTGAATAAACTCCCTGCTAAACCTGTAGTCGTCCTGGGTCAGGCCACCGCGCATCCGTCCCCCGTCCTCCAGTTTGGCCAGCCTTGACCGAATAATTTCACCAATTCTATTGGCATTCCTCTTACTCTGATTTAAAGAATTTTTTTGCGTCAACCTCTGGTTTGTCAGAAACTCCAGCGTTCCAAAACAAAAATCCCATTAGTGCTGTTTGTTTTCCTTCTCAATACTTTCATAAAAAAGCAATTTTTATTCTGGTCTAACGTTTGTTGTCAAGAGCAAATATTTTAAAGCTAAAAAAAAATGTTTTGCTCCTTGTTATCAGGCTCAGAAACATTCTTTGTGGCTCTCTCCTTCTCTGAGGCTTACGTGATTACACTTTGTGGGAGCTTATTCTTACTCCATGAATGTTTAGGGAAGGTGTTAGAACACCACTTCCCAGTCTCCAATACCAATTTTATATGTCGGCAACCAAGCTGTTGAATTGCAGCCTAGGGTAACAGGCATTTTCGATAGGGTATGAAACTAAAATGGCTGATTTGGTATTTTATCCCATCTGGATCATTTTGCTTTCGTGCTGTTGATCACTGAACTCTAGAGTAGAGTGGAAAAGTTGAGTCTGAGGTTTACCTCCCTTCCAACTGGAGCTCCTTATTTGGGGCACTTCTCGAGAGGGTAGATGGGTTTACACAGCAGTGAGAAGTGGCAGTTATGAGGGGTGCACCTGCTCCCTGATTTTGTGTACATTTTAAAGAAACTCTGGGGGTTCCCCGGGGACTCAGTGGGGTTGGGCATCTGACTTCAGCTCAGGTCATGATCTAGCAGTCCATGGGTTCGAGCCCCACGTCGGGCTCTGTGCTGACAGCTCAGACCCTGGAGCCTGCTTCGGATTCTGTGTATCCCTCTCTCTTCCCCTCCCCTGCTCGTGTGTGCGCTCTCACTCAAAAATATCTTAAAAATTTTTTTAAAAATTTTTTAATGTTTATTTTAGAGACAGAGCGTGAACAGGGGAGGGGCAGAGAGAGAGAAGGAGACACAGAGTCTGAAGCAGGCCCCAGGCTCTGAGCTGTCAACACAGAGCCTGATGCAGGACTTGAACTCTGAGCTATGAGATCATGACCTGAGCCCAAGTCCAACGCTTAACCAACTGAGCCACCCAGGCACCCAAAAAAGTTTTTTTTTTAATTTTTTTTTTATAAACTCCACATAGTTAGGCCTTAGAAAGGACTCCTGATTTCTATCATTCAGAAACCATAATTTCTAAGAGAGAGACCCTTTCAGATGGTTTTGACTCATTCCACGCAGTTGGTAAGGTAATGGGCAACAGAAGTCCTGAGGTCATCCGGGTGATTTAGGCTCTCCTGCTGTGTTGATTGATGAACAGTGCTCCCAACGCTGGTTGGTTATCTAGCCACGACTGAGTGGCAATCGCTGACAATCAAAGGTAGGACCTTAAACGGCATACAGGTTACCAGAAGCAGCTGCACTAATGCTTCCGGTCATTTGTTGAGTGGTAAAGGTACCTTGCCTGTGTATTTTAACTCTTCCTTTTGGGTCGTGGTTTTTTAATCTGCCACCGTTCACTCTGCACGTCATCTCCCCTCCCCTTTCCCATCTCGTCTTTGTTACCGACAGCAGAGGACCCCCCCCCCCCTCCACCTTACCAACTTCTGATTCCATTTATCTTGGATCTTTTGTTACTCCTACTAACTGACTACCAGTCTGTGGGCTTGTTGAGAGACTTGGTTGCATCCTTCATACACGGTAGGTGCTAATTATGTTGGAACAGGAATTCATGTGGCTTTTAGTCCTGTTAGGTGGAGGGGGCAGAAGGCGCGTGTGAGGCGTGTGCTCAGTAGACTCTGCAGCCCAGAGTCCCGGGGTCAGATTCCAGAGCTAGGTGTCCGCTGCACCTCGACCCCTGAGGAGCTCACAAAAGCAAGATGAGATGGGGGAATGGGAAGGCCTTTTGGGGACCTGGGACTGTTGAGGAGAAAGGAAATACACCCACTCCCAGAGCACAGCCTTATCAAAGAAGGGAGGCCGGCTGTCCCGGGGGCAGAGCCGGGTGGGGACACAGGGAGCCTATAGTTCTTGTAAACCTAAAGAATTTCAGAAGTAACACAGGTTGCCAAACTGTGATCACGTCAGATGTGTCCTGTGCCCTGGTGAGCTGTCCCACAGGCCGCCTGTCGCAGCCCGAAGGGGTGGGGGGCGGGTTGGGGGAGGCCGTGTCGAAGCATCCTAAAGCTCTGTACCCGGGCACCTCTGAGTCGTGTGGCACACTCCCAGACTCGGCATCTCCCTACTTGTCCAACAGAAAGACTCCAGGGGAAAATAAAAAGAGGGGATGCACGGGGCACCTGGGGGGCTCAGTCTGTTGAGCGTCGGACTTCGGCTCAGGTCATGATCTCGCAGTTGGTGAGTTCAAGCCCCGCATCAGGCTCTGTGCTGACAGCTCAGAGCCTGGAGCCTGCTTCAGATTCTGTGTCTCCTTCTCTGTGCCCCTCCCCTGCTCACACCCTGTCTTTCTCAAAAATAAACATTAGTAATCCATACATACGTACATACAGAGAGGGGATCAGGGCACCTGGTCTCTGGCTAATGGAATTAACAAAGCTACTTGGCCTGGGATCCTTTAGCAGACAGACTCCCCCTTTAGGGGCTGGCAGGACGTCCCCTGTCATGAATCCTTCCCTAGGAATTTCTTCTTTCTGTTCACCTGTGTTGCAAAAGGCCCGCTGGCCCTCACACATCATTCTGTCCTTAACAAGGGACTGCCCAGGCCCATCTTCTCAGGGTTGAGGTTGGGACTGGCCCACTCTTGCCCACAACAGATTGAGCCATTCGTTCATTCAAAACGTGTGCACATGGCTGCCAGGGACTGTCCTGGGCTCTGTGGGTGCGGTAGATGAGCCATCGCTGCCTTATATTCCAGAGGAGAGAATCCATCGTCATGGATTTTCTTGGAACGTGTGTGTCAAGTTGGGACTATGTCTGCGGGGCCACTGGGTGGGAGCGTTGAAATCAGGTCTCTGAGACGGGGCAGAAGTTGCCAGGGCAGGAGGTGACTGGCCATGAGGTGTGGGCAGAGGGACAGCTCCTTCAAAGCCTTCAGGACAACAACCAGTGTGGCCCTGGCTGCGTGACAGGGGACAGCTGTTCGCTACAACCTGCTGGCCATCATACTGTGTCCTGACTCTAACCACCAAGGCAGTGGGAGCCATGCGGAGGGATTTCAGGGACAAGGTGATGTGATTAGATAATTTAAGGGTTTTTTTTTCCCTCTTAAGTTTATTTTATTTACCGGGGCAGGGAGGGGGGCAGGCAGAGAGAGAGAGAGACAGACAGACAGACAGACAGACAGAATCCCAAGCATGGAGCCTGACATGGAGCTTGAACTCACCAACCACGAGATCATGATCCGAGCCAGAAACCAAGAGTCGGACGCTAAACTGACTGAGCCCTCCAAGTGTCCTGAGATTAAAGTTTTGGAGAAAGAGGGGCGCCTGGGTGGCTCAGTCGGTTGCGCATCCGACTTCGGCTCAGGTCATGATCTCACAGTTTGTGAGTTCGAGCCCTCAGTCAGGCTTTGTGCTGACAGCTCAGAGGCTGGAGCTTGCTTCAGATTCTGTGTCTCCCTCTCTCTCTGCCCCTCCCCTGCTCACACTCTGTCTCTTTCTCAAAATAAAATAAAGACATAAAAAAATTAAAAAAAAAAAAGTTTTGGAGAAAGAGCTGAGCCCCAGGTGTCTCTGGAAAATGGTTTGGAGAAGAGCAGGGCCAGAAACCAGGAGACTGTTCGGGGGATGCTGGTAGTGGACGTTCCTGTCTGATTACTGCAGTGCTGGCCAAGGAGGTCCGTGCTCCCCAGAGTGGCTGGCTTGACCCCTGCAGGAGCAGACGTTCCTGACGCTTCCTGCTCGGCGACAGCGCACCCCCAGAACCCCTGTGAGGCCCGAGGCCCTGGTTTCAGAAGAAAAGCTTCCGGCTCCTTCCGGACTCGGAGATGGAAATGGTCTCTGGTTCATGGGATCTTTAAAACAGCTAAATCGTCCACTGAGCACTTTCTGTCACCGTGGGTGCACCTGGGGGTAACCCCCTCGCCGCAAGTCCCCAAAGCCTCCGTCGTTGTCATTAAAGAGTGAGGCGCACATGCGAAGAGCCAGGATCCTGCTGTAATGACTTGCCTGCCATCTTCTCAGCAGCTGCAGTTGCTGTCGGGGCAGCGCAGGAATCTTCGAGGAGGGGGGCTTCCCCGGATCTAATTACGCCGCTGTTGGCACCTTTTCTCTACTCTCCCCGCCTTAGTCGCTACAACAAAACTTTCTCTTGGAGCTCAGCGACTGTTGGCCGTCTTCCTCGGGTTTCCTCCCGCCGAGTTGGTGGCGCGGCCTGGGCGGCGGTGGGGACGGAGGGATCGAAGGTAATTCCTGCCATGCGCCTGGGGGTCCTGAGCAGAGACCCCAGGATGCTGGAGCAGCTCCGGGCCGGGTCCTCTTTGCATTTGGCCCAGTGAGCTGTTGCTAAGGAGAGGGCTTTTGTTTGCATAGAGCCGGGGGGAATGTTCCAGGGAAGTGCACTTTGGCAAGGATTTGCTGACGTGGCCAAGGCCGAGCTCTCCGGGCTTGTGTGTCGAGTCCCGGCGGTAACAGGTGGAGAAGTCCGCACCCGTAGGGGCCCAGTGAGGGCAACCGCGGGGACATGCCACTCGGGATCACCAGGCGCGTTTGCGGGAAGGAGCCCTGGTCCCGCTACAAGGCAAGGCCGAGGGAAGGGAGGAGGTCATGGGGGGCGATGATGGGGCCGCCTCTCCGGTGGGACCAGGGCCATGAGTCCCCTTTCCTCATGGCTGCTCTAGGCTCCACATAGAAGGGTGGCTGGACTGGCGTCCCCTGGGTGCCCGGTGCCGCTGGCCCCTGCACTCTGGGCTAGGGGACCCGCTGAGAATGGATGCGCTCAGAAGGAGCCACTGGTGGGGTGCCTGGGTGGCTCAGTTGGTTGAGCGTCCAACTTCAGCTCAGGTCATGCTCTCACGGTTTGTGAGTTCGAGCCCCACGTCGGGCTCTGTGCCGACAGCTCAGAGCCTGGAGCTGCTTCGGATTCTGTGTCTCCCTCTCTCTCTGCCTCTCCCCTGCTCGCACTCTGTCTCTCTCTGTCTCAAAAATAAACAAACATTAAAAAAAATTAAAAAAAAAAACACAGAAGGAGCCACTGGTGTGGCCGTGCTCCTTGTTCCGTGCAGGACGTGGGGCAGATGACTTGGAATGCCCTGCTGTCTTCTGTCCACCTGAGCGGTGGTTTTGTCCGGGCGTTCTCGGTGTGGTGATGCCATTTCCTTTCCTTGGGCACGTGGGGAAACTGAGCCTCAGAGTTGGGTCCTCACTCAAGGGTCGGAACTTGAGGCCAGCGGCCCGGCCTGCATCCTCGTGTCCATCTCCAGTGACCTCCCTGGCGCAGACCCGAGGCTTCGTGCCGTGCAGTCTGATGTTCTCCCCACCAGCACGTCGGGGAGAGTCGTTTGATCCCGAAGCCACGTCGAGAGCTCTTTTGGGAGACTTGGCTGTGCGTCGCTCAGTTTGGGGAAGTATGTCACGAATGTGCACTGACTCCTGCCGTCTTCCGTGTGTGGATCTGGCCACAGGTGGAAACATTCGCTTTCAGGGCAAGATAACCGACGAGCTACACCCGCGCTTCCGTCACCTGACCTTCAGCTAACCTTGAACTAACTGTGGAGCTTCAGCTGCTGGGATGCAGGGATGACGGAGGTGTCCCTGCCCTCTGGGACATCTTACAGGCTGCTGGGGAGTGGCCACCAGCAGAGAGATGTTCCCTCCCCCGTGTCCCAGGCAGACACGGCCCTGTGTGGCTCGGAGAAAGGGGCCCTCACACCTGACTGGCTGGGCTCCCCCTCTCCCGGAGAAGTAGCTTCTTTGTTTAATTTTTTTAATTTTTATTTTTTATGTCTATATTTTATTTTGAGAGAGAGTGAGTAGGGGAGGGGCAGAGAGAGAGGGAGACACAGAATGTGAAGCAGGCTCCAGGCTCTGAGCTGTCAGCACAGAGCCCAGTGCGGGGCTTGAACCCACGGACTGTGAGATCATGACCTGAGCCGAAGTCGGAAGCCCAACTGAGCCACCCAGGCGCCCCCCGGAGAAGTAGCTTCTGAGCCAGACTTTCTGGCAGCAAGCATTCGAAGAGTAAGAAGGTACAGCTAAAGGAAGCCGATGGGCTCTGTCCGTTGAGAACTGGTGAAGAACTGTCGTGGAGTGTCCAGCCACCATAAGCCGGTCACGAGTGGAGAGGCAAAATTAGCTGAAAACGTTACCTGAGGCAAGAGGTACATTAAAGTTTGATAAAGATCAATTGAATAATGGAAAGTTGAGGTTAATCACAGAAAAACGTTTGTGGGGGCAAATCCCTAACAGTTTTCTGTCTTCTCCAGGGAGAGGCCGGTCAGGCTGCATTTAAATGTAGGGGGGAAGATATCTGTTGCCCCCAAAGAGCTTGGGATTTTTAAAAAAGCTATCACTGCCCAGGGCCTGTGAGCTGCAGTCCCAGGGAGGGAGGGAGGGAGATGGGCCTCCTGGCTGAGGCCTCTCCCTGGGCCAGGCCTTGCCCCTAGGCCACCAGGGAGGGCCTACTCAGCTTTGGGACCTGGTTCTGGCTTTCACTGTGGCCCTATGGACTTGTCAGTGCCAAGTGGTGTTTGAGTGGAGGGGTGGTGAATTTTTGAACAGGACCACTTCGATGTGCGTGCTCTTACTCGAGCAGCCCGAAGGCCACAGCCTCTCAGGCCGCCTTCAGCGGATGCTAGACCTGCAGCCAAGGGTTCAGCTGTTTCTCGATCTGGGTGGGGGGTGGGCCAACTCCCCAGCTCCTACAGAAGGAAACCACTCAGGGCGCGTCTCTTCAGGACTTTGTCCGAGCACTGCAATTCATTTGAGGCCGCCGGACCCCATCTGGAGAAGGCAGAGTGCGGAGGCCTCTCCTGGCTTTGTGTTAGCTCAGCACCAAAACTGGGGTCCTTATTCTTTCTGATTTCCCCCCCTGCACCCCGTCTTTCCACCTTAAAGCGGGGAATCCTTCTTTATTTTTGATAGTTTATCTTTGAGAGTAAGAAAAACACAATCGTAATAATTTAGGTCCTGTGGGGGAAACATTAACCTACACTTTTTATCTGATGTGCTCTGGGGCTTACGGAAAAGTCCTAAGAAATAGGTGGCAGAATTTCTAATTACCCTTCGCCCGGGCGCCGCTCAGTGATACTTCATCACGTCTGCTTTGTTCTTGCACACAAACACAGCAGCGCTGTAATTTTTTCCTGAACCTTCTGAGGATGACTTGCAAATATGCGACGTAGAAGTATTCAGAGGTCAAGAAGTTTTGCCCAGATGCCCGCATAGTCTCTTACACACAACCCAGGTGTCCAAATCGGGGAAACGGACATTCATTGTTAGACCTTCTACACGTTTTGCCAGTTCTGTCCCCGTGGTCTCCTTTATGGCAAAAGGAAGTTTCATTACCCTGTCTCCTTGGTCCCCTTTAATCTGGGGCCTGTCCTTATCTGCCTTTGTTCCATGACCTCCCTGTTTTGAAGGGAAGGGAACTAAGACCGGTCCTTTTGTAGACTACCCTCGTGTTTGGGCTTGTGGCGGGTGTTCTCCTGATTAGATTCAAGTTCTGCACTCCTGGCGGGACTGCCTCAGACGTGCCCTCGTGTCCTTCGTGCTTCCTGTTGGGAGGCCCGTGGTGATACCAGTTGGTCTCCTTGCTGGTGAGGCGAACTTGACTCACTTAGTTTTGCTGGTGTCTCTCTTTTCCTCACTGTAATTAACAGTAAGTGTGCTGTGGGGCGGATGCTCGAAATCATGTAAGTTAAAGATACTGTTCCTCACACTTTTCCACCACTGGTCTTGACCTCCACCGTTCACTCTCGTCGGAATCATTTATTATGATGGTGGCCAGTTGGGAATCCCTGACTCCAGCATTGCTTCTGGATACATTTTATTCGTGTGCTTTCCGCTGTTAACAAGAAGCTTCCGTTTTTCCCTCTGGATATTCCGTATGAGTCTCGATGAAGACTCCCGGACCCTTATTTCTTTCAGTGGGTCATACCTGTTACTGTCATTATGCATGTTGACGCACAGACTGCTTCACGTTTGGCCAGCAGGCGCCTCCTTGGGCTCCCGGGTTTTTCTTGGCGTCTCTTTCTTGGACCATGTCTCTCTCATTGAGCATTTCCTTTCTGGCCCAATCTCCCTTTCTTTCCCCTAGGTCATCCTGTACGTGACTTTTATGTATCTTTCCTTGATGTGTCATGTCTGGGTATGGACTTGGGTATAAGCAGTGTTGAGTATTGCTTATTTGCTGGTGGGCTACTTTGGTGACTGCATCTGAACACAGAAGTGCGCTCCCGTGTCCGCGAATACGGAGGCCGCTGCCTGTGGCCTCTCTCTGGCCGGCAGAGCCTCCCCAGGGTCGACCTTAGGTGCACAACTTGAGACCCCAGTCTGGCCCTTCCAGATGGGCCATGGCTAAGGTTCCCTCCATTTAGTAAATAATTTATGACTTCAGCTGCTGTGGGCATGGGTTTCTTCTTTTTTACCACTTTTGTGTGTGTGTGTGCGTGTGCGTGTGCGTGCATGCGTGCATCTGGAGACCTTTTTGACACTGGAGCATGGAGTTCATTTTGGGAAAGAGCCATAGGAGATCATATTTCTAATGATGACAATTACGAAGGCACAGATGTCCGCCCCTGTGGTATCAGCAGTATTCTCACGTCAACAGTGGTCAATCCCTGTCCTTCCAGAGAGGTCAGGGGAGCGGTGACCGAGGGCAGGGAGGAGGCAGGTCACTAACCCACTCATGCTCTGGCCCATCCTTCATTAGAAAGGGGAGGCAGATGACAGAGGTGGGATTCTTGGTTGAGGGTGTAGATGTGTGTATCTGAAGCCACGGAGCCTTGGGAGTTGGGGCGGGGGGGGAGGTATTTCTCTAGAAGCTTGACTGCTGTTCCCTTAAGTAGAGTTACGTAGAAGCTTGATTTATCTGCTCCAAAAAATACGGGCCCCTTAGAGAAGTTAAGCAGAGTATAAAATGCCTTCATGGTAGTTAAATTTACACTCTGTTAAAATGATTTGTGCACTTTGTAGTAAGCGGTGATATTAAATGCATAAATATACAGCAGAGTTAACTTGGAAGAACATTTTATTTGACATGATCACTCAAACGCTCAGGTATAGTATTGGAACCGTTTAGCGTGGTTGTAGGAATTTAAAAATTCTGCCTAAAACATTCAGAATCAAAGGGAAAGAATGTAAGTACTTCTCCACATGGTGCTTAATGCTGGAAGTGGTTTTCATCACAGGAGAAGGGCTTGTGGTTTCTAAATCCGTCTCCCTGCTCTCATCTGAGAAAATGCCTTGTCAATAAACTCACCATTGACATAGTTGTCCTAATTTTGGAACTGATTCTATTCAAATTAACAACCATTATAAATATTTTGGTCTTCTTTTGTCATGAGAATAAGTTTTCCTCTGGGACTAGGCCATTTGATTCTTACTGGGACATTACAGGAGAATTAATAATTAATGGCATTGCTAGTCCCAGGCCCACCCTTCTGTTTGAAGCCAGGACTTGATTTCATTTTCTAAATATAATGGGCTGTTTCAAAATGGTCTTTCCCCATTGTTTGTTCAGATCTTGCTGAAACCAGCCCACTATTTTGTTTATCTCCATCTGTGGAAGGAGGGTCTGAAGGGGGGGCCACATCCACGGGACTGAATGGCTGCACCCTACATTTGGAAGGGGGTCCAGCTGGTACGAGTTGATCAGTTAAGAATATTCTGTAGCATTCCTTCTTCCGTGCTTCTGTGGGAGGAATGCCCTGCCCTGCTGGAGAATGACGGCTGACCTCTGACATGGCGGCCACTGTGGGAGGTGCTCCATGTCCTGACCAGGGAGCAGGGGACCCAGCAAACCCCGCTTGTAGCTTTCAGACTCCCTGTGGAGGGCGAGGAAACTCAAACCCCCTAGGGGCTGGAGCGTGGGATGCTTTTCCTCCAATTTTTTGATTGGCCTAGAAGGAACATTCTGGCCAGGATCCACGGTAGGAAACCACAGCTCGAGAAAGAACACTATCCTTGGTGTAGGGGTCAAATTAAGTTGTGGCAGAGACACCTGGTTCCCCAGTGTGTCTAAAGACACGCTCATGGGTTCTCCCTCAAGACCTAACACAGGCTCTGACCCCAGTCGTGCGCCCAGTAAGAACGTGCTGCCTCTGTCTCCCACCTGCCCCTGCCGGGGCCACCACAGTGGTCTGGCCTGCTTGTGCCTTCGTGTCTCCTCAGCACTTTTCCCCGGGTGCTTGGAATCGAGTCTGGTAGAGCTTGTCAGGACCTGGCCAGGGTAGGGTTAAAGTAACTGTGGAAATGGCAAGATCTCAGGGTGGTTACAGAACATCCAGTTCCTTGGGAACATAACGGTTCAGCCACAAATCATTGATAGAATTGATAATGAGACCTTGCCTTATTATAAAAGTCTTGGGGAGTATTTGGGCCCGATCGCGACAGGAAACAATTCCCAGGAGCCTCCTCGACTGTCGATCTTCATTCCCGAGCCCACGTGTGACCTGCTGCGAGGAAGCTGCTTCGGTTCTTGCAGGAGGTGAGATGAGGTCAGAGCGAGCTTTCCTGCGGGCCTGGGGCGGGGGGGGGGGGGTATGGTGGCCGCCCCTCCCCCAGCAACTCTTCCAGGGATAGCATCTGTGTCCCACTTCAGACTTGGCCCTTTCATGCAGGAACCCAAGAAAACCTTGGTACCAACTGTTGAGGTCACAGCAGTGGCCCCACCCAGACCGCGTGCTGTAGGGGTGGCGTGAGGCTGAACGCAGGGTGCGGAAGAACGGAAGATGGGGAGGCGCTTGAGCTGGGCGTGGCTATTTCATGAGTGAGGTCTGCCGCTGACCTGCGTCCCCTTCCTTCCAAGAAGGCTCCCCTTTGTCCCCCCTTTTGGTTGGACACCCCAGCGCAAGAGCTTGCCACGACGTGCCGCTGGACACCCCTTTATTCTTCGATCCCTTCCGAAAATTGCCCAGCGTTGGCTGCCGGGCCTTGTGAAGGAGACTCGTGACAGTCCTCCGGGCCCTCGGAGCTCAGACCCCCCACCAGGCGGCACTTGCTTCCCCATCTCCACGTCCCCGCGCGTCACTCTGAAGACACCCATGGCAGAAGCTCTCCTTTCCCACGTGTGTCCATGACATCTGCCTCGGTGTCCCCGCAGATGTCAGCAACCACAGAGCCCACCTCTCCTCGGTCACACGTGCCGGAAGCACTGGGTGTACTTTGTGTCCTCCGGCTCATTACGTGCGTCTCGAAAATGTGCCTTTTCTTTGTGCACATAAACCTGCATTCACAGCGTTACACAATCGGTGGCTTGTTTTCCCCGTACAATAGGCACATTTTGGTGGTAGCCGTGCCTGACACACACTTTAGTTTTATGTAACTTATAAAACCTTCGGGGCCAGGGCCTCTGTAAACATAAAAGCTTTCGTGGAGCGCCGCCGCCGTGCTTTTTCTCTTTTCTTTCCAAGATGGAGGCGTGACGCAGCAGGGCCGCGGAGCAGTCGGGCTGACCTGTCCCTCCGCCACGGGAAGTAAAAGTTTGGATGACATCACCGTGGGGTTATTTCTTGTTATTGTAATTAATGGAGCAGCAGGAAGCGGCGAGCCAGATGATTCTTGGCAGAAATGGCAATTTAAAGGGGAAAGGATGAAGAGAGGGTCTGGGAAGGAAGAAACCTTTCTGGACGTCCTCACTCTCCCGGGAAGAAATCTGCAAATCCGTAGGCAGTTCCTGAGAGACGAGCTGCCTCTGGCCCGCGTGGCTGTCAAACCCGTAACCCCCCCCGCTGCCGCTCCGGTTCCGGTTTTCTCTCACCGGCTCAGGGCCGTGCCCACCTGGCTGGCGTTTGGATCCTGGGAGGGTCCTTTGTGCCCAGTGTGTCTTTCACGTCCAGTGGGTGGGAGGGCGCCGGTGTTGTGCGGAGAGGCTCTGCCTCTCGGATCCCTGTGTTTGCGCTTGCCGAGGGGTCGGGGGGAGCTGCAAGGAGGCAGGGAGGGTGAGCAAGGAGGGGCCGCGTGGCAGGTTCCCAGGAAAGGAGCAGGGTGATGGTGACCCTGCTCAGGACTGAGCCTTCCGGACCTTCCAGACGGGGAAGAGAGGCTGACTCTCCATCCGGGTTACGCCGCTGTGCTGACCGGGGTGCGAGTGCTCTGGACAGAAGGTCCCAGGAGGACGGAGGGGAGCACACTGGGGTGTGTCACCGTGTACACCTGGGTGGTCACGTGATGGGACATTGCTGGCGAGGCCGCAGGCCATCCCGGTGGCTGATTGTACGGAACCCTTGTCTCCCCAGGTTGTGCCATCTGAGGTGAAGCCAGCGGCCCCGCTGGCCTGGAATTAGTGTGTGTGCCGTCAGGGGTCCCTGGCTTGTGGGTATTACGGCCTAAAACTCACCCCCCCCCCCAATCTATTGACGAGGGTCTGAGTTATACAGAGAATTCTCTCAAGAAATTGTCTGGGAAACAAAAAGAAGGGTGCTTTAAGCTTGTTCTTCTAGCTACTGGTGTAGTTCTCTAACTCAGAATTACGAAACGGTACTCAGGCTTAGCGGGTCACCACATGTGAGGTTGGAAGGAAGCTTCTGGAAGTCCCTGGTTGCCCTGCTTATTTTCTAGATGAGAAAACGGAGGCCCAAGGTGTGGGTTCTTTCCAGGGGTGGAAAAGCACCTGAATCTTGAGGTATGTGGCTTTCAGCTGTTGGCTACATGGCCCCTTTCCTTAAGATTCTAAGTCATTGGGAGGGAACATGTTTGGGGGGATGGTTACCTTCCTAACTCCCTTTGTGGGGGTGAGGAGTGGAAAGGGGGAGTTGAGTAGCTGGCCGGTGTGATCGAGACTCGTTCTCCCTTATGGCAGGCCCGGCCTCAAGATCATACCCCAGACACCGGCCCCAGCTCCTTGCCCACTGTCCCACGCTTCCGAGTCTCACAGGCTGACCCCGTGATGCTTACAGGCCCCCAAATCTGCCCCAGGGGGTGGCCTTTTCCTCAGTCCGGGGCCGAGGCAGGGTTTCTTAGACTGTACCCTTAGTCCCGTGCACGGTGCTGAACATGCTTTCAAAGGTAATTGTGTTGGAAAGAAAGATCATCATCGCCTCGCCAGAAAGTTTGGCAGAGTAGTAGATGTCACTAGAACATTGACATTAAAAATACACGTGCGGATTTTTATGTACTGCTTTTTAAGGACAAACGATCATCGGGCCAGAATTTTCTTCAGTCTAAAAACAGCGATAACTGGAAGTTCCCTTATTTCTAGCCAGATGCCATCCTGAGTCAGCGTTCCCACCAGTCCTGTGCCAAGGGCCTGTGGTTGTTAGAGCCTCATAACATCTACGGTGCTAAGAGGCTCTCAGACCCGGGGGGGGGGTTGGGGGGACAGCTCATCCCACCTTGTCCCAAGAGGTCCTCACTGGAAGGATTAGACTGGACTTCTGCTTGGTGGGAGACTTTTGTCCTTCCGGCGGCACAGAGATGTCACACGTGAGCCAAACCTCAGGCTCTGGTCTTGCTGTTGTCTGCTGACTACTGTCCTGTGCCCCGGTGAGGAGGACCAGTGCCAAGGTCACCAGGCAGCTCTCCACCCCAGAGTTTGCACACCCCCTACTCCAAGGGACTTGGGCAGTGCCTGGGGACTTTTTTAATTGATATCCGGGGTGAGGGATGCTGCTGGCATCTAGCGCGTGGCGGCCAGGGATGCTGTCACACGCGCGGCCCAGAACCGCCCCCACAAGGAAGAGTTCCCTGGCCGCATGACATTGAGGAAGCCTACCAAGTATGAGGATTAGGGTCCAGGAGACTTAGGCTGGAATCCCAGCCCCTTGGGCAGGTCCCTGAAACTTCTCTGAGTCTCTTCGCACATGTAAACTGGGGTGTGTGTGTGCGTGCATGTGGTTCTGGAAGCTGTGGTGAACGTGAACTTCTCAGCCTCCAGCCCAATGCCCAGCCTGCCTGCGGTGAGTGTCGTCGCAGGTGACCTGCATGTCACCACGACCACACGTGGACCCACGCACCATGGCAGCTGCCCAGATACTGACTCTTGTCCGTGTATGTTCCGTCCTAATGAACCTGTACTCTAGCAGAAATTTTATTTCCTTCTCGGAAGATAACGTTTTAGCCATAATGTCGCATATCCGATGGGTGAATCCAGGCAGTTGATTTGCCACATACCATCCAGTTTCCAATCCCATTAATAGACTCATCTGATGTAAAGAACCAATTCGAAAGAGATGGTGGGAACCGTTGAAGAAATCAGATGCCTTTGAGCCTCTGAGCGGGCACCACCAGCATCGGGACCAAGAAGAAGAAAACTTTGCGGAACTTGACACACCGTGTGGTCCCTGAAATCGCAAACCCCGGGCAGGAGTCGTGAGGGTGCTCGATCGGGCAGCGTTTCAGTGCGAGCCCCGGGCCAGCGCGTCTAGAACCGCCGGGGCCGGGTTCTTTCTCTGACACGGTGTTCCTGGGCTTTGGAGCTGGGGTGTCAGCTGCTTGCCATCCTGTCATCTATTTATTGCATAGCGGTTTCAGTAACGATTGCCAAAACTGTAATTGATGTTTTTGTTAATGATTTCGGGCCTTGCGTGTAAGATCATTAGCCCCGAAAAGCACGTTATCGAGGGGAATCTCCCAAATCTTGAGACTGGTGATGTTTGTTTGTTTGATTGTTTGTTTTTACTGATTTGGGTTTTCGGGCCCTGCAAAGCCAGGTGGGAGAGACCCCTGTCGCCCCATGTCTGCTCCATGCCTCCCTCCAGAGACTTCCAGATGGTCACTCGGGGCATCAGCAGCTTCACTGGCAGCTGGAGGTGGGTGGTGTTGGGGAGGGGGGGCGTTCTCCCCACCAACTATGAAGAGTTGAAGGCTGGCGTGCAGAGGATCCAGAAATTGGCATCTATCACTTCTGGCCCTCCTCACCCGTTGCCCTTTCGTGCAGGACAAGCAAGGGTCTGCACCCGGGTTCCGTTCTGGTGTTCAGTACCTGGCCACGAATACCCTGCGCCCAGGCCCTGGGGAGGTTGGGCGTCCCGTGGATGTCCCAGCCCCCGGCCGACCACCCTCGGAGCGCGGAGGGGATGAGCCTGTCCTGACCGCCCGCCTTCCACCAAACTCTCTGACTTCTGCATCCGGATGCGGCCGACCGTTCTGGCTCACTCTCCCCAGTAAATACTGCCAGACCCCGCCTCCTGCTCGCTCTCTCGCTCTCTCTCGCTCTCTCTCTCTCTCTTTCTCTGTTCCTGAAGGCGCAGCATTTGGTGGACATCTTTGCAAAGGTGTGATGTCTGTCTGTTTGGGAAGCACTTGGCAGCGTGGCATTGATCTGTGGGTATCTAAGAAGTAGGTTTCTGCTGATGGTTTTGTTCTTGAAGGAAAAGTTACTGGGAAAATATTGGACCGTGAGCTCTGGTTTTGGAGATTTATCGTCTAATCTGTCGTGGATTTTATTTTGCTGTTATTTCCCTCCTGGCTCTAGTGAGAGCCTTGCTTCTCTAAAGAGCTCTTTAAAACCTGGCTGATGGGCCGGGGCTGGGGTTCCTTGGCCAGCAGTCCTCAGCATTAGCTCTGTTTTAATTTGAGTCTCGTAAGTTTTTACTGCCGTGTTTCTGGTCTTACTTCACTTTTGGGGGGGTGGGTTCCCCCCTGCCTCGTTCCAAGAATCGGAATGCAAGTCTTCAGCATGCTGGATTAATTTCCTGTTCCACATCAGCTCAGGCTAACTACACAAACGACCGATTTGTTAGCAGGCTTTACCACTTCCTCCGTCGGTGGCTTTCTGCATTTATTTCCTCGTTTTTCCATTCCCCCCCCCCCCCCCAAAAGCCCTCTAGTCCAGTGCCAAGGACTGTCCGCCTTCTGCTGGCAGGTTTAAGAAGGTTCCCCCCCTCCGCGTGTCCCCCATCACCTGGGGTCTGTGAGTCTGACCACTGCTGTTCACCCCTGAGTGGAAGTGGGTGCAGTCCTGCGAGCGGCCGTTGCCATCCCAGCCCACGGAAGCATCTAGATGCTGATAGGATATTACTCGAACACACATAGAATGAGGAGTGGGAGCAGGTACTCCCCGCCAACAGGGGATTTATTCTTTATAGGAATGGGGACAGCGGGTCACTTTTCCCCTGGATTTCAACTTTTTTTTTTTTTCAATATATTTTACATTTATCTTTTAGAACAGTTTTAGATTTACAGAAAAATTGAGAAGATAATACAAAGATTTCCATATGCCCTGCACCCAGTTTTCTCTCTCGTTCATATCCTGCGTAATTGTAGTTGACGAGCCAATATTGGTGCATTATTATCCACTAAAGCCCATAGTTGTATTTAGAGACGGTAACTTCTCCTCTTTCTTCCTGTATTATTCAATTCCTTACGGTGTGCGCGTGTACGCTGCAGTAAAGGAAATAACTCCACATCCTTGGTTTATTTTATTATATTTTAAAATGCTTTTATTTCTTCTCGAAGTGGGGAGTGTGTGAGAGGGGGAGGGGCAGAGACAGGGAGAGAGAGGATCTGAAGCTCTGAGCTGACAACACAGAGCCCAATGCGGGGCTCGGACTCCCAAACTGTGACTCCCAAACTGTGAGATCATGACCTGACCCGAAGTCGGCTGTTTAACCGACTGAGCCCCCCACCCCTCCCAGGCACCCCTGCACAGCTTTGCTTTATGTTCAGCTTCAGGGTGGTGGGGGTCAAGAGCAGGCAGGAGACAAAAGATTGGGTAGGAGACCCGCCATTACAAAGGGGGCTTAGTCCTCGGAGTCTCCATTTCCCAATGAAATAGCAAAACAAACCGGAGTGACCACGTCCTCGCTTAGGATTTTAATCCTGGGAAATAGAACTGTCTGAATGGAAACTCTTGAGCAAGTACGCGCCGTGTGGATCTCACAGTTGAGGATGTTCTAGATGAGACGTACCGATTCTGATTTGGGATCTAAAACTGCCCAGAATCACGGAGCTGTCGCTGTGCAGTGCGGTTGTCGGGAGCTGGTGGGTGGTGGCAGCGAGGTCAGGCTGGGAGCGCCCGGCCCTGCGACTCTCTGTCGGGAGGGTGGCTCTACCTGGTCTGCCCAGGCCCTTCGTGGCATCACTCCATTTCGTTCTGGGGGCTTGTCTCCCTGATCGGGAGCTGGGGCATTAGAGAGATGAAACGAGTCGTCTGGGGTCAAGCAAGTGGAGTCCAGAGGAGGGCGTAAGCCTTGGGCAGAGGGAGAAGGGGCCTGGAGAGCTTGTCGGAGAGGGCCCGGGGGTCACAGAGACAGCAAAGCAGCCCAGGCCCTGGTCCTCCCTTGCCAGGCCCAGTGAGCCTGGCCTCCCAAGTTCCAAGGGGGTCATGGAGCCGTCGACCCCTCCCAGGTCCTCCCAGTCCTGTATCTCCTCCTCTCCGGGGCCCGGGCACCTGGGGCCCGAGAGCAGTGGCGCAGAAACCCCCTGTATGGCAGCCGCTGGTCGGTAATCCAGCCTAGCCTCTCGGGGCGCTGGGGCTCTCGGGGACCGACCCCCTCCTTCCGGGACTGCGGGGCGCCTTCAGCACCGTCTGCAGTGAATTCCTACCCTTCTGATGCTTGCTTTCCTCCTGTGCTTCCTGCTCCCTTCTCTTAGGAGGAAACGCTCTCCTTTACGTTAGTCACTAAACCTTCGTTACCCAAACCATAAATAACACTTTTCTTTGCATCTTTTAGATTTTTACAGCTTTACTGTTCGGAGGGAAATGGGATACGGGTTTACAAAAGCACAAAATAACTTTTCCTTCCGTGGACGTTAGTTCACTCTGTACACACGTAGCTTGTGTTCTTTTAATGCAGGTGAAGTTTCAGATTCCTGAATTTGGGAACAGCCCTTCTGGGGTGCTCGTCTGACTCCTGCAGGGAGGGGCTCGGTGAACATCCGTGGACCGGACAGATCTGTCCTCCGCACAACAGGAGGGTCCCTGGGGCAGGATCCTGCCTCTGCCGTAAAGCATCCCAGGTCCCCCGGAAGCAACTGCCACATGGCTGAGTTGACCTCGAGGCTGTCGTTTGTTCCTCCCTTTGTTTTCTGGCTTCTCATTGGACACCTGTTTATTCTCAGCGTTGCATCTGGAGTCAGTGGCCCTAAGGAGTCCGCTAAGGAGTCCGGAGGGCCTGGCTGGGCACCTGTCCCTACACTCGTGGGGCCTGTAGTTCAGAGGCTCCTTGGGGCTGACCCTGCCCTTGCTGGCTTCAGGGGTGGGGCCCCGGTGACCCCGGACAGGGAAGGCAAGCTGATGCTTAGGACATGAGGACACATACACCGTGTTTGGGCAGCTAAAATGGGCTGGATGTTGTGGTAAGAAGTTTGTGAAATGGCACTCATACAAGCAATTACTTTGCTTTTGAAATAGACGTTCTATTTTGGAACACTTTTAGGTTTCCAGGTGAGTTGAGAAAGTATAATAGGGTCCCATTTACTACACACCCGGTTTCCCAATTACTAACCTTTTCCATGCGTGTGGTGCACGATTTGTTGCAGTTAATGGACCAATATTGATACGTTATTAACTTCGGGTCCCCTTTTATCCAAATCACCTAATGTCTTTTTTCTGTCGCGGGATTCCCTCCAGATAGCACATTACATGTAGTCCTGTCTCCTTCAGGCCTTCTTGGCTTTGGCAGTTTTGAGGCATAAATTTGTGTATATTGTGGACGGATCCGCTGCTGTGGTTCTTCTGGTGGTTTTCTCTCGATTAAACCAGGTTATGTTCGTGGAAGCCGTTTTTATGTGCTTTTTAAGTGAAGAATGCGTTAAAGGTTAAGATCTGGCCAGTCCATAATGACTTGCCCCATTCCGGGTATGAGCTGCCCTCCCTGGGACCTCGGTGTGGACTCCCCTCCGTGCTGGGTCTGGGGGCTTCCAGGGATCCGTGGCCTTGCTCGTGTTCGGTTCACTGCAGACTTTTCCACGGGAGCTAGAAAGACCGTAGAGGCAAACCACTGCTTATCGACCACTGACTCTGTCCACAGGTGCACGCCCGTCTTCTCTGGGAGTTGGGCAGTCTCCTTGGGTCACCCTGAGGCATACCTAAGGACTACTGTGTGCGAGACGACTCCTCTCATATTTTTAAAATCCTGGTAGTTCTGGGGCATCTGGGTGGCTCAGTCAGTTAAGCATCCGACTCTTGATTTCAGCTCAGGTCGTGATCCCACAGTTTGTGGGATCGAGCCCTGCATCAGGCTCTTGAGCTTGCGATTCTCTCTTCCTCTTTGTCCCTCCCTTGCTCACTCGCTCGCTCTCTATCTCAAAGTAAATATAGAAAAAAATAGTAAGATTAAAATCCCAGTAGTTCCTTTTATGGCTCTGGAACCGGCTGTGGAGGGCTGAGGTGACGGTCACAGGGCTCGCCACTTAAATGGCAGAGCTAGAATATAAGCCCCACGTTTGTGCCCTGCCCTGCCTGTTCAGTCCTTGGGTCGTGGGACAGGAGAGGTGCGGCCTGAGGTTTTCTTGGCCACTTTCCGGTGTATTTCCATATGTCTGCCTCCTCTGTGAAAACTGTGCCCTAAAAGCAGGGAGCCCCGTTCCCCACCCTGTTCCTCTCCCAGCACCACCTAGCACCACGCACGCGCTTAACAGCTGAGAACAATTCTGACCCAGAGGTTTGCAGGCCGTGCTGCTGCTGGTCGTGCTGTGGGGGGTCCCAGAGTGCCTCCAGAGCACCGCTCCTCATTCTGGGGTTAGGGTTGGGGCTCCCCTGCACACCAGAGGGGCAGCGTACTGCAGGCAGCCGATGGACGGCCGACCAGGCGTTCAGAGTCAGGTGGATGATGACCTGACACCTCCCCCCCCCCCCCCGCCCCGTTTTGACAGCCTCACGTAGAAGTCAAGTTAGACCAAATATCTCCAAGAAGGAAATGAACGTCACGGTCTCCAATATTATTTGGTCTTTGCCCTTGGTAGGGTTCCATTTCCACTTCCCATTTCCCTCCCCAGTGTACATGGGCGCCGAGGGCTCCTCCTCTAACCGGACTTGGCACTTTCTCAGGGGCCCCCACTTAGTTCCCAGCTTAGAGACCCACAGAAGCAAAACCCGGGGGGAAGGGGGGACAGCTGTGAGATCAGTAGCCCCGTGGCTGGATTTTGCTGGAGTTCCTTGATAGCCAGGCATAAGTTGAATTGAACTGTTGACCCTCCCCTGGGTTGTTGGAGAACTTGTTAAAAAAAAAAAGTGTTCTTACGGCCACAGAGAAGCAATAAACCTTGCGTGCCCCGCGCGGTAAGTTGTCATGCCAACAGGGCCGTGTTGGGTTTTGAGCTCAAGCAGAGCCTCACAGTTGCAGATCTGCCGTTTGGGTTGTGGTGATGGTTTTTACCTTCCTGGAAGGGTCAGATCCCCGAGGCAAAGAACATTCCGGGTCATAGCTCATGGCAGGGAGAGTGGCCTTGCACGTGAATTTTGTTTGTGTTAAGAGGAGCCCTGTTTTCCCCCCAGCAGCTGAATTGGTGAGCTCTCTGGGCGTGCTGGGAAGCAGCCCCCTGATTGATCCACCGTCTACAGAGAGAGAGGGTTCACATCCCGGCAGTGGGGACAGCGGGACATATGGATGTCTGGTGCTGCCTGGCATTTCCTTGCCAGCTCAGCCTGCTTTCATGCTCTCCATGAAACCATTGTGGTTACCTGTGGGGGCATTTCAGATAATCATTAGAGAATAGTCTTTGCTTGTTAAGTAGTAAAACCAGTGAGGGAGGGACACTTGTGAAACTAAAACCCTAAATATGCAAAAACTTGGCCAAAAAAGAAGAAAAGAACAAAACGGGCTTTGAGCTAAGTAACCAAACCAGAAAGGTTTCATTCTTGTTCTGTCTTCCTGCGACCTTGACCACAGACCTCAGGCTGCGTCCCCACTTCCTCACTCCCTGGGCAGGGAGGGGTCCAGGGTGACAAAAGACATATTGGGAGTGGCCGCAAATGGGGAAAGTCAGTTGGCTGGATATACCTACACCCTTTCTGATTTTTGAGAAGCGAGCCTCTGATTTTTAAGTTCTCAAGATTCTAAAATGGATTCTCTGCATCCACCCTGGATACAAACAAGCAGAAAGGGAGGCAGACTTACGCAGTGGACCTTGACGCTGTTGTTTGAAACGTTCCTGAGATTCTCGAATTGAGGTTGGGGTGATCCTTCCTCGAAAGCTGGGGCTCCCACCCTTTGAAGAAAGATCGGTGACCCTCTTTGAGCATCGGGGGACCGCTGCTCTCCCAGGCATGCCCTCAAAGTTGGTTTTCTCCCAAAAGCCTGAGTTTGGGGAGTTCGGAAGAAGTGTTTGCCTGTTCCACCGATGGGGAGACCAGAAGGAAACTTACTGTGTGTGCCCGGCCCAATTCACATTAGAAGAACACCAATCCGCCGCTGTCCAGCCGCATGGGATTAGGGTAACGGAAAACCAAAACAGCCTACGGAGTGGTGGGGATACGCAGACTCCCAGGCGAAGGCTGTCACTAGCACGTGGTTTTCACAGAGTCGCGCTCCATCTAATGGTCTGTCACACTCTGCAAGCTATTTATAAATTCATTGCCCTGGATGAAAATAAAAAAGCAATCGGCAATGATCCCCCCCTGCCCCCCCGAATGCTTTTTAAATAACTGGATTCCTAGGGGAAGGCGGTGTTGGATAATTCAACTACAGCGGCCTCTAAAGTTTGGGGTGTCCGAGGGCAGTCCCCCTGGGTTGTTCCCTGCGGTAGGGGTGCTACGGCCTGGGAGCCGGGGTGTGATTCTGCTGCGGGGGGACATCCTGGGGCACCCGCCCCTGGCCCGTGCCAGGAAAACTTTGTCCTTCCAGACGCTGTCTGGCCTTGAGAGTTGGTGTGACCCAGCCGCGTAGGGGAGCTACGTGTCCGCTTAATGCCCGTTGTTCTCTTTGGACGTTTGTCCCACGGGAATGAATTTGCAAAACTTTCATTCCCAGCAGAGCTGTCACTGATCCAAACACAGCAATAACTCAGGTGATGTGGTTAAGCCACTACTGAGCATGCGCCACCCGTGAGTGCATAAATCGTGGGGCCCCATTTGGTGGGAATCAGCAGTTTTATGTAGCAATTAGTTGTTAACTCTTGGCAGGGAGCCAGAGGCCTAGAATTTTAGCCGGGTTTCGTGTCCGTTGAGAGCGGAGCACGATGGCTTGTGCCGCAGTGAGAAAGGTTTCCGTTGAGGCCCGCGAGGTGCTCCGCGGGTTTGGGTGGTGGTGGCACCCAGCACCCTCGCCGTCGCCCGCTGCTTCCTCACGTGGCGAAGCCAGGCTGGGAGCAGACACCTGTGAAGGGCCTCACGATGCGTGTGTGCCACGGACGCTTGCACGTCGCGGCTGTGGATTCAGATTCTCTGAGCTGGCGCTGTCCGCCACCCTGGTTCCGCCTCAGAAATAAAGACGCGCTCGGAGTAACACCGGTAACACCCAGCTTCCCAGATCTCTTTGTAAGGGGAAGGATGATGTGATAATTTGCTCATTGTTTCTTGCTTCGACCTCCATGGGTTTGCCTGGTGACAGTCCGGCGTGGTGGGCCCGGGCTGCTGTGGGAGGTGGCTCAAAGGGCCCCGCCTGCTGTGTGGGACCCTGGAACTGTCACCTGAGCACAGCTGTGTTCGCTCCGCCACGCTTAGGGCCACCAGGAGGATGCGAGGCACTCGGTGCTCCCTGTGACTTATAGCGTCTCCGTTAGCAGGGACCTGGCTTTATGGAGCCTCGCTGTGTGCCAAGGGTCAGCCCCTGCCATCCGAGCTGCCCCCAGCGGCCATGCCAGGTAGATGACCCTGTCCCCATCTTGGAGGGGAGCTTAAAAAGAAAAGAGAAAAAAAAAAAAACTATAGAAATTTCCAGATCTACAAAAGCAGAAAATTGTAGCCTGGACACCCGCGTCCTCACCTGCCAGCTCGGGCAGTGAGCACCCGACGGCCGGCCTTGTTGTGTGCGCACCCGACACGTCCCACCAGCCTGTTTCAGGTGCGTCCTGGCCGTCATGTCATAGGTGAATATTTCAGTTCAAAAGTACCGCAATCCTAGCATTATCGTGCCTGTAGAAAATTCAGCAACTTGTGACCTTTACAGACACAGTTGCAAGTTCACTTGGTTCTGTGCACCTGGTCCGGCCCTTTGAAAATACTAATGACAGGTGCGTCAGCTGGCAGAGGTGCCGTCTCGGGAGTAGGACCGGAACCGGAAGGCCCTGCTTCGGCTCTGGATCCAGCTGTGTCACCTTTAGCAAGTTTTGCTTTGCTCTGGGCCTCAACTTTGTCATTTTAAATGATGCTAATTACATACTTGTTTCCTAAGGCTGTTGGGGAGGAGTGAGGCTGGGCAAGGAGCTGAGGACAGCGCTCAGGATTCTTAAACATGCGTGTCCCACCGCATCTGCTGCTCCCAGTAATGATACTGCCAGTCATTGTCATGGCCACCAGGGGCCGATGACCATGAGGTAGTGTGTGCAGGAACCCAGACGTGCCGGCCTCCACTCCCCCCTGCAGTTCCCGCTCACCCTTGCCTCTGGCTTGGGGGCTGGGTTCTCCCTGCTTAGCTTCCGAGGCTCCTGTTCTCTCCCGTGCACCTGTCACCTGGTGGCTGAGTCCCAGGTCCCTCTAGTAAGGATGGGGGTGTGTCCTCTCCAGTAGAGCTGGAGAGGATTGCTGGTTGGTTTCTGATAAGGTGGGAAGTGGAAGGGAGTGGGGAGGAGAGGGAACCCATGCTTTCACTCCTTCCTGAAGCCAAAGCCACTCCCAGGGGACAGGGGGACGCCCTGCAGCCCAGTGTCCAGAGCGAGAGCTTTCTGCCCGGACAGACTGTCTGGTGCACACGGGCCCAGCAGAGGGGGCAGTTCCATCGAAGTCCTGGAGGGAAATGTTTTTACAGTGCTTGGCTGTCCTAGCAGACAAAAATAAGATGTTTGCTTTAGCAATTTGCTTAGTCCTGAAAACATTCCTAGACAATGCCAGGGCCTTAGTTGAAAATAGTATGCTCAGCTTGTTGGGATGGTCCCAGGAAGGATGTTTTGAGTGAAAATAAAATGATACATACCACGGCTGCTCGCCTCCGCAGGGATCCCGGGAGAGTTCAGGATTATAAGGGCTACAGGGAACCTGGGTCTAATAGGGGGCTGGCTGCCCGTCCTCCTGGGCGCGCCTCTGGGACAGTACCGGAAGATTCTAGAACAGGAGAAAAAAAAAAAAAGTCTGCAGGTTGGAGGCCGAATGTCTTTCCCCTTCCCCTTTGACCTTGGCACACATGCCCCCTCCCCTGGAGGGAGTCTCCCAACGGGGGCGGCCCTGGACCACACTGCCAAGTCCTAGGTTGGGGGTACGGAGCACCTCTCCAGGGGGCCCTGGTTCACACCCTGGGGTCAGCCTTTTCTGGACTGTGAAGAGCGGCTTTTTCCATCTTAAATCTCCTTTCTGCTTGCTCCCCTCCTCAGTCGTGCTTCTGCCCGCACAGGATACACTCAGCCCTCCTTCTGCATGACTGCCCTGCACGTAATCACAGGCCAGGATCGGTTCCAGAACTTTCCCTCACAGGGTATAGGCATCGCCCCTGCCTTTCACAGCACAGTTGCAAGTTGGCTGCTTGCTCGGAACCAGGTTGCAGGTGAGCCGTTACACGCGCGCGCGCATGCACACGCACATGACGGGGCGGGGAACACGACAGCCAGTAGAGGTGAATAAGAAAACTACGTTTCCATTGCAAAGCCACTTGTGACCCTTGCTTTGTTTAAAACACGGTACTCCAGTCCTTTCAAATGACTTCTGTTATACCCGCTTTGCTCTGAGTTCAGGGAGCAAACCGCATGCTGCGACCGTGTGTTTCGTAAAAGCGCGAGGCCCAGATCGACAGAGCGGCCACAGCGTACTTGTTTTTCTTTGTGGATTCCCTTGGCAGGGTTTTCGGTGGCGCATAAAAATAGCACACACTGCCTTAAAAATAAGTGGCTGTGTGGAGTGCTTGTGTGCATCAGCTGCGTGCTGTCACATATGTTCACATTCTCCGTGTCCTTCCCTCTTCAGAAGGACGAGGATACGTGGTTTGCGGCGGCCAGCACATCACAGCTCTTCGAGGATGTGCCTGAGACCTCTGCGCCTTTGGCCTTGCTAATAACCAAGGAGCCGAGGGGGCAACGGCCCTGGGTGTAAGCGCATTTCACCAGCAGCAAAGCCAGACCCCAAAGGGCTCCCAGACGTGCCCTTTCCTGGCTCTTGAGCCCCTGTGGCCACCGCCTTCTCTGACCACCCCCTCCCCTTGCCCCGGCAGCCCCGCCAGGTGGTAGGCAGGAAATCCGAGAGGAAGGCCATCAGCGGGGCTCACTCCTGAGTGGGGGCCCCTGGGATGTTGCTCCCCAGGGCCACGTTAAAAAGGGTATAAACCACCCTTGTGCACAGTCAGCTGGAAACGCATGCTGGCTTCAGGCCACGGCCCTTCTCGAGGGTCCAGAATGCCTGTGAAATCAGGGTGGGTCAGTGTGGGCGAGTCTGGGGTCCAAACTAAATTTCATCTAAATCCTGTTACTTTCTTGCAGTTACATCTTCTGTGTTTTCCACCCCGGTTTTCACTACAGTTGTCTGCATAGCCGAAACTGCAGTTTAAATTCTCCCTCCTTAGATCACACCTGCCCCTTACTCTTTACGTAGCAGTGGTGATTTTTCACCTCTGCAAACAAACCCAGGCCCATCAGAATCCTGAAACAACCTAGCATTTCTACCTATGCCTGAACTTTAAATTTTTTTTTTAATTTCCCTTTGGGTCTGCAACCACATAGAAAAGTTACTGAACATAGTACACAGTTTTCAGGCCAGACTGTAATGTGCAGGAACCTTCTCCTGCCCTCTGTGGCCGTGAAGAAACTTTTGAAGGGTCCTAGAAGACCAGCAGACCCGGGGCAGTGAAGTTTGGTGATGATGCTTTCTGTCAGAGTTCAGGTGACTCGATTGTCTGATCTCTCCACATGCATTGTGTGGTTTGGTGTTTGAACAAGGGGACAGTTGTGATACACGCTCACGCCCTGTTGGGCTAACACATCCATCCTCATGCTTGGTGGTTAATAAGGAGAGGCCACAACGGGTGGGGAAAAGGGCAGGTTCAAGCACGGGGATGGCTTGATCTGCTAGCGCAAGTACTGTCTGTATCATTCCTTGGGAGTTTCCGTGCGCCTGTATTCTTGAAAGTTGGCTACCTTTGGGAAGAATGGAAATAGTAAATGCCTGGCTTCCTTCCCGCCTTGTCTTAAGAAAGAAAGAAAGAAAGAAAGAAAGAAAGGGGCTCATTCTTTCAGATGCGGATGGAGCTTTGCCTGCCGCCCCTGGGGTGAAGTTCAGGTAACAGCCCAGCCTATTGGCTCCATGGCCAAGACTTCTGTAAAGCTCTGTCCCTGTCCGTAAGGAACAAACAGAGCATTAATTCCAGAAGGCCTCCAAGTTTTATGTGATTCTGAAGAGAAAAAACCTGAAACGGGCCCCTGGTTTATGAAAAGCACCAGGCCTGCCTCCCTCGGGCTGGGGAGGCTTCTCCTGAGACTTGTCCTCGGGGCTCGCGGACAGGAAGCGGCCTGGCCCGGCCAGGCTCCAGCTCTGTGACCTGTGTCAGAGCCGTAACAAAGACCAGGCCAGCCTGTCGCCTAAGGGACAGGATGGGTTCCTCAAGGAGGGATTAAAAGGTAAGTTGGATCCTGGACAAATCAGGCCAACAGGCTTTTTGGAGGCTGAGGTTTTGTCGACAAATGAACTTGGCTCTATTTTAAGCCACGTTATGTACCAAGACTTCCTGTTTTTCCCAAAGAAACCTCTTGTTTTGGTTTTCGTAATGATGGATTTATTGAAACGTTTGCTATTCAAGGGACCCACGTTGTTTTCCAACCAAAAAAGCAAAACTGGAGATTTTGTGGCCCCGAGAGCCAACAGAGACACACAACACAGCGAGAACCTCGTTCCCCAAAGACTGCTCATTCAGGAATATTTGAGCCTCAGTGGCTGATCGGTGAATGAACAAAGAGCTAATTGCCAGTCAGGGTCCTAGACGGGGGCCAGTCAGAGGACAATTGAAAGGGGTTTTTTGTTGTTTCTCTGGGCTAAGTTAAGCCATGTGTGTCTCTCTTTCTAGGAGCATTGGTCTGGCCAATCAGGGCTGTGTAAATCCCACTCACTTCCTGCCGACCTTTCGACACCGACAGATGTTTTTTCTTATAAGTGTTGTTAGGACTCTCTCTACTCGCTGACCTCACCATATTTTAGTGAAGCTATTTTCCTAAGTTCTGTTTCTCAAATTTCATTTACCCCATCCTGAGCTCCCCCACGAGAATAAGATCACCCAGACTCCTGTTTCTGCCACTTCCCGTTGTCCCTCTTGGACGTGGGAGGGCGGGAGCCGAGCCCATCCTTGGGTCCCACGGAGCTGGAAGCACCTGAGGAAACTTAAAGGAAGCACCTTAAACTGAGGAAAGCTGTGGCTTGAAGAAAAGCAAAGGTCTGGTGGAGACTCACAAACCAGGAGTGTAACAAAGGACCCAGTGTGTCCCTGTGAGAGAACCTTGTAGAATCTATAGGCATTGCACGTGGATGTGTGCCATGACTGTAGCTCATCAGACACCTGGAGCCCCAAGGGTGTGACCGGGAGGTGGGTCCCTAGTAAGTGACATCATGGCAGTCTGTGTGACCTGGACAAGTCAGTGCCCAGGGCCCGGGGGTTGGGAGTGGTCCTGTCAGAGGTCCCAGGAAAGCGGCTGCAGCTCACATCCCTACCCTGAGAGCGCAGGCGCAGTCAGTGTGTGTCCTGGAGGCACGGAGACCGTGTTTGGTCTTTCAGCCTTGACTTGAAACCAACACCGTCAGCGTGGCTAGGAGGCCACGGAGCGAGTTCTGAGCCACTGTCGCTGATCCCTCACGTGCTGATCTGAGCCCCCTCTGGGCTCACTTTTCTGAAAGCGTCTGGGCCGGGGTTATACCTCTGTTCTGGGATCATCTGGGGTGTCGGGAACCTGCGCGAAGCCACCCCAGAGTGGGTTTGACAACTGAGGTGGTGCTGGGTGTGTTCTTTGCCGGTAGACTGTGCCGTCTATATTCAGTTTCCCACAGTGGAATGTGCCGGCCTGCTACTTCCGTGCGCTTTGGGTGACTTCACGCTCGAAAGCACCCACAACGGTGCCTGTCACACATTAAGCACTCTACAAGTGTTCGCCGGTGCTAAACTAACAAACACCCCAGCCATTCGGGTCTATACTGGGGGAGCTGCATGCTCTGGAGACTGAGTGTGTTTGTACCTGGACTTTGTTTTCCTAATGAGTTTACAAACCAGTTGGTCTTTGTTTGGCTGATCTCTTGGCTTCCTCATGTGGGTAATTCCCTCTTGGGTCTGGGGAGTTCCACTGTTGTGGGGGAAGTGTTCATTGTGCTTCAGGGACTGTGGGTACAACTAAATGAGATGTAACTGCCACATTTTCAGCCTGGCTTGTGTGGCCCGGGGTGGCTCCCAGGCTTCCAGATTCTTGCACTAGAAATGCCTCTGCAAAGCTGCTGGGTGGGAAGTGACATGGGGGCCCCTAGGGGATGAGCAGACACATGAGCTGGGAGTGACCCGGAGTGGCTGACTCTTACATTGTCCCATCTGGGAAGGCAGCAGCAGTTTGGAGTTGGTAACTTCTCAAGTCTCAGAATGTTCCAGAAATGCTGTGGTCCCAAGAAAACGTCAGGGCCCACGCAAGCGTGTACGTGCGTGTGTATGTGTATGTGTGTGTTCATCCATGCACCGCAGCTGCACTCCGTGCCTTTTCTGCCCTTCGGGCTCCGGGTGGGGCTTGCTGATACCTGGGGACTGCCATCTGTCACTCACATTGCAGAGATGGGCTATGTTTCTGCTCTGCAACCCTGCAGACGGCTTTCATGTTACCTGCGTTCTTTTTTCTCTGATTAGCAGCGCTCGACTTGAATAGTAGCTGCAGTTCAAGGACCACTTCTAAGAATAGGAAAGCGAGAAGGGCCTGGTTTATCCAGCGAATTGCCCGGCTGAGGGTGGCCTGGAAGGCTGCATTCTTAATGTGGGGCCCGGCCCCTCATAGATCTTCTTAATGTCCCCAGACTGATGCGTGTGCACGAGTCAGAGCAGAGACCCCAGCGTGCCTTCGTTAACTCCATGCGTGTTGAACGCAGCCGGGAAGTCACTCGAAGCACCTGTGAAATTCAGGGAGGACTTTGTGTTCTCCGGGCCTGCGGGCACCGTGGACTCGTGGACAGTACAAGTCACCCTGGAGTCCACAGAACCGGCTACGTCACAGACCTCACTCACGGCAGCATTTGGGTGGCTCTCTGTTAGCATTCTCTGTCCTGTAGGTAGTGTCAGCCGGTGCAGTTCAAGGGTATCATTGTGGGTTGTTTTTTTTTTTTTTTTTTTTATCTCTTCTGTTAAACTGCTGTATCCGTGACCACAGTGTGTTCAAAACAGCAAATTCTCAGATTTGGGCAGCAGAACAGTTGAAAGGTGAGGACACTTTTCTCTTGGTGTCCCTCCCTGAAATCACAGGTCCCTGACTTCAAGGAGGCGACTGCTTATGTTGCAGGAGTTTGGTGGCTGGGCTGGCAGCCCCTTCCTCCACCAGCCAGGCCCATTTTCATTGCCCAGCATGGCAGCCACTGGGGCCCAGCACCTGGGTGTGCCCGTACGTGCTGAGTTTTCGGGGAACACGGCTGCACTCAGGTGGATTTGGCGTTGGAGCTGTGTAATAAAGCCAGGATTCTTGACAAACCGCACCCTGTGGGGGCCGCCCCTCGGCCGCAGCTGGGACCCCGGCCACGGCGATCTCAGCTTCCCTCAGCATCATCGGGGCGAGATCCTAGCCAATTTCTTGGGGCGGCCGTTATCAGTAGGCGTGACTCCGTCTCCTGGGGCCACCGTAGCCAAGTACCACCCACCGGGCGGCTGAAGGGCAGAAATGCATTGTCATACAGTTCTGGGGACCAGAAGTCCGAGCAGGGTGTCCCCAGGGTTGGTTACTTGTGCGGACTGGGAAGCAAGGACCTCTTCCAGGCTTCTCTTCTTGGCTTGGAGATGGTCATCTTCTCCCTGTGTCCTGATTTCCCTTTCTTAGAAGGACCCCAGTCCTATGGGACTGGGACCCACCCTTGTGATGACTTGATTACCTCCATAAAGACCTTATCTCCATGTAAGGTCACATTCTGAGCCACTGGTTCTGGCTTGAATGTGATTTGGAGAGGCTGGGGGGATGGAGGGCATAATTCAGTCCATGAGACAAGGCACTCGCCCTTGGTGTGACTGTGGGCAGCCAGCTAAAAACGTGTGTGAATCCCTTTGGGTGTTCTGATGTGGACAAGCAGACCATAAATACGCAGTTTAGGCTACAAGGGTGGGCGTTCGGCAGCCTGCCGTGCCCTAGAATGACATCTTGTGCCATTTGCACGTTTGTCTGGTCCGGGGACACAAACATAGTGTCCAGACACCCCACCTTCTCTGAGCCTCCCTTCCTCTGTTGTCTGGCGGGGCTCTGGGGTGTAGAGCATTCCCATAAATCACCTCAAGAAGAGTTTTAAATGGCCGTCACCTTGTCCGGAGTCTTTAATAGGATTTCACATAAAATTAGGATCTTTGGGCATCAACACATGATGACCTGTGACTATCTAAACAGGTGGTTGTAGTCACGTGAACCATCCGATGTCCTGTTTATGAATAACCAGGTTCCTATGACAAAGATTCACACCTCCTCTCCCCTGTTCAAGCGTCCTCTCTACACCAGGGGATATTTTAGCCACAGTTCAGAACATTCTGGGCTACAATAAACGTAAAAATACTGTTTACCCACCAAAGACGTGGAGAACAGAACGGAGGGGTGCCCTGTAGCACGGGGGAAATAATTCAGGAGGACCATTTAACTCCAGGAATAATACCCTGAAAGAGAAAAACAAAAGGAGCTGTGGAGTGGATCCCTTCTCAAATTCAATCAGCAAAAATGAATCTGTGTGACATAGAGTGTCACCCGCTTCTCCTCCCCCATCTGACTGCCAGCTGGCCACGCTCCTTTAGTTGCAGCCATGGATACAAAGCCTGCCTCCCCTCCCGGGTTTCCGCTCCCCCCCCATCCTCAACATTAAAACTATGTTAAGCAAAATAAATAGCTGCAAGCTGTTTTATTTCATTTTGTTAAGTAGCTACCCATAAGATTAAGCTTTTCCTCTTTGTGACTCAGGTTGAAAAGATCAGGTCTTGGAAGAACTTTTCAATCAAGAGACTTTGTGGGGCGCCTGGGGGGCTCAGTTGGTTGAACGTCTGACTTCGGCTCAGGTCATGATCTTGCGGTCCGTGAGTTCGATCCCCGCGTCGGGCTCTGTGCTGATGGCTCCGAGTCTGGAGCCTGCTTAGGATTCTGTGTCTCCCTCTCTGCCTCTCCTTCTCTCTTTCTGTCTCTCTCAAAAATAAACGTTAAAAAAAAATTTTTTTTTTTAAAGAGACTTTGCGGACTGAGGGATGTTTGATTCCTGCTTGGCATTTCCTTAAAACTGTCGCCTGAGACAGAGTGCCGTGTGAGCTTACAGAGGCCTCCACAGCTACAGCCCGGTGGCTGCTTTTGTGAAGAAACGTTACAGTGGGATTTGGGTGTTTGTAAAGATCCAGATGTGGAATATCCGTCGTCATAAAACAAACTTACTACTCTTCCCGGGGTCTGAGTTGACTCTCCTGCGTATCTGCTTTTGTGTAAGCAACACCTCGTTTGGAAGAAAGGAGGGACCACCCCTCGGCCCTGGGGACACTCCTGTCCCATGGCGTGCCTGCTGCTGGTGCCCTCAAGTGTTGGCTCCTGAGACGTGAGAAGCTGAGTTGTGTCCTGGGGCCTCCCCCAGGGCACCGGTCGCTTCCTCCCCTGGCCGGGCCGGGCTGCAGGTGTGAGCAGGGCTGCTCAGGACTCTGTCTGGGTCGGTCCTTGCCTTGTACGCCCAACAGCACCCTGCTCCTTCAGGCGGGTGGGCGGGTTCAGAGCGAGCTCTCCCTAGTGTTTGTGTTAGAGATCATCTTTCCCAGACACTTTGTTTTTGGAAATGAACAAAAGGCCTCCCAGGCAGCCATCATTTCACTTGGCTAACTTTATCTCCACCAGAGCACCTTGAACCCCCCTCTCCGGCCAGCCTCTGACCTGGCGGGCCATGCCTGGCAGGCTCTTTCAGTTTCTCCTCGGCCACCGGGTGGCCCGCACGCCTCGCTGGGTCCTCTGCCCCAAAGTGGGCACCGCAGAGAAGCCTTCTCCAAATCTGTGTGTCTGGGTACCTGTGGGGCAGGGCACCGCGTCAGGTGCAGAGAGAAAGGGGAGGAGGGACTCCCGGGACACTTCCTGGAGAAGGCTGAAT
>CM053561.1:75494585-75531353 GCA_028646485.1 Cryptoprocta ferox | reverse complement strand
GGGAGGCCAGGCAGGGTGTGCAGTGCCCTCTGCCGGCCGAAGGGCCCCAGCGCTGGGCACCGGGCCTGCTCCCGGGAAGGGCTGGACCAGGAGAAGGTCCGCCCCACACCCATGGTTTCCCATTAGCTTTGCAGGCGAGCCTGCCCTCACACGTGGGTTCCGGAGTGTGAAGGGAGTCCCCTCCTCCGGGCAGGCAGCTGAGGATTCAGGGCCTCGCAGTGGCAAGAAACTAAGAGGCAGAGGTCTCCAAAATCTAACATTAAGATTTTTAAAAATCCACAATCTTACTGCAGTTCGTTTGCTAACCAGTTCCTATAAAACTGTCCTCATCAGACATATAAGTTCACTTGCAATCCATCTATGTTAGAAGAAGCCAAATAATCCAAACCGCCTTAAAAGTGTTAAATCTTCTCTGCCCTCCACCCTGTTCCCATCCCCGCCCTCCATGCCATAGGCTGTTTTAAAGCTAATTTATCTTTAAGTTACCTCTCCTCTTAGCGAGGGACCTCAGACTCACAACTCCAAGATCGAGAGTCACACGCTCTCTGGACTAAGCCAGCCCGGCACCCCTCCAGGCTAAAGGGTAGCACAGCCTGCGCTCACAATCTCAGGCAGCGGTCCCCTGGGTGGCTCCCGCTCTGTTGACCTCCAGGTCCAAGCCCTTGGTGGCCGTTAGTTATCCGTGTTTTTGCTCTGCCCTGGACCACAGCAAGCGCACGTGGGTGCACAGTCTTCTCACAGGCTGCAGACAGGACCCTCGGCTGACCTCTGGGGGCACCCCAAAAGCCTCACCGTGGCCAAGGCCCCTCCGCAGGCCTTTCTCGAGAACTTTCGGGCATTCTGGATGCTTCCTGGGTAGGATGCTGACTTTTCCTCGCTCAGACGCAAACATTCTACAGTGATTTCTTACATTCCGTCCATAGCGGAAGATGAGCTGTCTGGTCACAGAGGAACTTCCTCTGTCCACAGAGAAGTCAAGGCGCGACTCCCGTCACCCTGTCCATGCAGACGTCCCTGCTACAGATCAAAACTGTCATGCCGAAGCGGGGGGCAGGGTCAGAAAATCAGAAAACAGGCACAGTGAATCCGTGTTTGTGCGGTTCCTCGGTCTCAACACAATGGGAAGAAAAGTTGGTGTTTTACATTTCTTAACTTAAATGGAAATTTGTTTCCTTGCCTTTTCTTGTTTTGTTTGCTTTTGTTCCTAAAAACTATTTTATTATGAAAATGAATGTATTAATTTTGAAGCATGCTTGTAAGTCAAGGGCTTTAAAAACGTGTGAAAATCCTGAACACGGGTGCATCTAATTTCCTTCAGCATGGGCAGACCAACACTTAATTTTCATTATAACACAAAACAACCAATTAGGAAAATCATGAATCGGTTCTGTTCTTGCTGATAGCTGTTAGCACGTGAAAATTCCTGAGAATTTTTGAGTTTTACGTTTAACACCAGGAAACGAATTTTCACGTGCCGACAGCCGCTTTGACATTCCCTCCCTCCTGGTGGCAGCCTCCAGCCTCACGGGCCTCGCCCACGGGCACTGGGGTTCCTCACGCAGGAAGACTTGCTTTCTAGGTTTGTGACCTTACCTGCTCTGTGGGCTGTGACGTCTTCACTCTTCTCATCTGTCTCCTTCAGAGCCCCAGAGCATATTTTGCTGGGGGTGGGATGGAGAGAATAAATTTCCAGGCCCTCAATTCCTTAGCCTCACATCCAAATTGTAGAAATCTTTCAAAACTTTCTCTTAAAAAAAAAAAATGTTTATTTTTGAAGGGGAGATAGAGACAGAGACACAGAATCCGAAGCAGGCCCCAGGCTCCAAGCTGTCAGCACAGAGCCCTGATGTGGGGCTCGAACCCACGAACCATGAGATCGTGGCCTGAGCTGAAGTCGGACGCTTACCCAACGAGCCACCCAGGCGCCCCTCAGAATTTTCTTTTGTAATCCATTTGGCAGGCGATTTTGACCTGGCCTTGAGTTGTTGAGGATACTTTTGTATTCTGTATGTCGGAAATTTTAACGGTTGATTTGAGGGTCCGCCATAATACGGTGTAAGCACTGTGTTGATTTTTAAACATCGAAATGCATCTGAAGCTTGCCTGGCCCCTGGGTGTTGGAAAAGTGCGGTGGACCTGTGCTAACAGCACTTCAAGCTGTCCGCGCACCCCTGTCCGAAGACGTGGTGGGTGGGACCCATGGAATGGACTGAGAGCATGTGACCAGGGTGCGACCTTGTCACCCTAGGCTTGGCTCCCGGGAGTTACCTGGGGAAAGATGAGCAGCAGCCTCGCCAAACGGTGTACAGGTCTGACGTCAGGAACCAGAGTGAAGCTTTAGCGTGTATGAGAGGGTCCTGCCGGTTACCTCTGGGGCACGGGGCGGGGCCTCTCAGAGTCACCTGTGCCCTTTATTGTATGCCATGTGATGTCTGAGCCATGGGTTTCCCCTTTCAAATTATTATTTATTTTTGAGAGAGAACAAACAAGTAGGGGAGGGGCAGAGAGAGAGAGAGAGAGAGAGACACAGAATCCAAAGCAGGCTCCAGGCTCCGAGCTGTCAGCACAGAGCCCGACGCGGGGCTCGAACCCATGAACCATGAGATCATGACCTGAGCCGAAGTCAGAGGCTTAACCCACTGAGCCACCCCGGTGCCCTGGGGTTTCCCCTTTCAAAAAAACCTAAATATGCCCAAAAGCTACTGAAGAAATATTCCAGGAGCCGTAGGAGCTTTGAGACACTTTCAAAATTGACTTCAGTAAGCTGATTTCCCACAAACTCATCATCCCCCGAAACTTCATTTTCTTCCCTAAAATGCAGTTTGAATAATTCTGTTGTTAATTGTGGTATCATGTCGACCATTTAACCAAAGGCTAGGCCAGTGTTTTTCCTGTTGATCCCTGACCCCTGTAGAACATTTGTTTTACCTTGATCTTAATTGGTTCTTGGGATAGAGTGTACCAGACAAAACCCAGACCCGTGTCTGGGTCAGAGGATTCTGCCCAGCTCTCTTCCCCAGAAAGGAGTCCGTTGTTCCTGTTTGGCCTCCGAAGGTGCTGGAACAGGTCCTTTTGCGGTAGCCTGAAGACCGGCGACTTTACTGGGTCTCCGTGAAGAGCCAGAGACGGCTTTCTGGGCAGTTGTTACCGGTGGGCCAGCACTGTCGAGGCTCTAATAAAACGTGCTGACCTTGCCCCCCAGCGTGCTGGGTCCACACCACCTGAGGGTCCTTGCGTGGGCCAGCAGGTGCTCCGTGTTGCCCTGGCCCGACAGGTACAGCCCTGCTGGGTCACTCACAGGTGGCGGAGCCTTGTAGGATGGGGTGGAGACCTGAGGAGGGCCGCTGTGCCTTTAGGGACCCCAGGCTCGCGAAGGTGAGCCTGTGCTTACCCACGCAGCTGGGACCGCGGGGGCCTTTTCTCCTGGCGTTGGATCGCGTCAGCCTCCCAGCCCCGTGGCGGAAATGACCGTGCGGTATACTTGGAGGACCCCGAGGGTTCACTCAGGATCTGGCAGCTTGGTTCGAGGTGATAATAGTGATTCGTTAGCATATCCCGAGACTTGGTCTCTCTTTATGAACACAATGTTGAAGTCGATTTCATGAAAAGAATTGAAGGCTATTGCCCTGGTTTTAGATGAATTTTCATTTTGAAAGACATTAATTATTTGGGGTAAATTCCTCCGTCTGCCTAATGTTTATGGAGACTAGGAAGTAGAATAAAGAAACAGAGGGACTCTTAAAAACGTGTGGATTTTAAGATGGTGAATGAGTTGGGGCGCCTGGTTGGCTCAGCGCGTTAAGAGTCCCGACTCAGGTCACGATCTCACAGTTTGTGGATTCAAGCCCTGAGTTGGGCTCTGCACTGACAGCAGGAGCCTGCTTGGGATTCTCTCTCTCTCTCTCTCTCTCTCTCTCTCTCTCTCTGCCCCTCCCTCACTTGTACCTGCTTTCTCTCAAAGTAACTAAACAACAAAAAAAGAACGTAACGAGCGAGGACTGCGTTTTTGTGCGTTGTAATGTTTTGGGTCCCAGTAGGTGGGCTGCTAATGGTCATACTTAGTAAAAATCAGTCTGCCCATATTTTAGACCTCACTGGATGAGGGGACCGTCCATTTCTCTTGTACTTGGTTTTGGGTGTGTGTTTTGTGTTTGATATGCAAGCAGGTGGTTATAAAATGAAGTGTTCTATTTCCTGTTTGCTCCCCCTTTTAAATTTCGAGGTTTTTTGGGAAATCCACGTGGAGGAAACCTCCCACCCCTCACTGCCGCTTTCTGGCAGCGCTGAGACTCTAAGTACCTTTCTCATGCAGCATCTTTCCCCTTCTGAATTGAGCCAGATTCCCGGACACCAAACCTTTCCGCCCTAGCTCACCTCTCCTCTCAAGCTAAAATAAAAGGTCAAGTAGACCTTCCCGTGGTTTGCCCTGCGATTTTAGGATCTCCCTTTTTGGGGCAGAAGGCAGTGGTTTTCTTGTAAGGTTTGGCAGCGGGATCCTACTTCTGCAAACACCTGACTTCCCTTCTGACATTTCTTTAGTTCCATGGAGGTGTCCCTCCCGGCCTCAGCTGGAGGGAGTGGTGTCCATGGCTGGCTCCCCGCGTGCAAGGGGCTGGCTCACGGAAGGAGGAAGGTCACGCGCGGCTCTCCGAGGTGCACTGCTTCGCACTGGGTATTTTCCTGTGCATTCTTCTCCCCTTGGGAACATAAAAACATCCCTTTTTCACAAACACAGAGCCCGCTTACCCACGGTCATTTCACATACTGGTGGTCCTAGAATGTTCTAGCATGCTGCTACTATTCGCGACAAACACCACGACCATAGTTTGAACAAAAGAGGGACTGTGGGACCCGTTCCCCTTCCTTTCTCTCCCCTCCATGTACCCTGATTTGTTGTTAAGCATTGATGGGATGGTGTCAGCTGCCGATAGTGGTGACAAATTCAGTGGCAGAAAGGGGGCCTGATCTGTGAGCAGAGATGGGTACAAGTGAAGGCAGAGCTTGGCTCCCAGAGGAGCTGGGGCAGGGTGCTAGTGGTCTCTGTGGACCCCAGCTGGAGACCCTTCAGCTCTGCTCTGAAGAGGGCCTGTCCCTGCCATCAGGAAGGAGGATTGTGTTAATTAAGTCCTCATCAGTAGCTTGCTCCTCAGGAGAGCCAAGGAGGAAAATGTCACATTTCATACATTCTTGCTTCAAAAGAGAGACGGAGGGGAGAGAATGAGGCTCCGCGGATCAGCGGTCACTGCTGCGAAATCCTGACCGGACCCTTGCCTGGTGGCCTTGCGAGTCTGAATTCAGTGTCCACATGGGTGGGTGCCACAGCTGGAGGGGCCCCCACGGAAGGGCCAGCCGTAGAGACACCCCACCCCCACCCCCAGGCGGAAAAATATCCAGACACGGGGGTCCTTTGCCCCTTTCCTTCTTTTATTCTTTTGGCAAATAATAGGACCCAGGCTATTTGTGTAAGCGGATGCCTGATCTTTCCTTTGATTGCATAATCGAGATTCTACTTACCAATTTTTCAGGACGCCATCTAATTATACAAATTAAAATTCAAAGGAAAGCGAAAAGAATGATTACGCCTCACTTGGGCGTAATGGAAGGAGGAGGGTGTGAAACCCGGCTTGCCTCGGATGATAATGCTGTCATTTTTCATCTCCAAGGCACTTCACAAATATTAACTAATTAATTCTCTCACCCCTTGGCTAACACGAGGTTCTGTCTTCACGCCGGCATCGAGGACAAGGGCCACGCTGCAGCTCCATGATCGGAACTCGGGGCCCAAGCAAATGGAAATTGCCGGCCGAGCCTGGGGCTCCAGTCCCTCTGCCTGGGACTCCCTTCTCCAGTTAGTTTGTTAGGAACCCCACCCCACCCCCTTCCCTGCCTTGTGTTTTTGTCTCTCCTAAAGCCCAGCAAAAATGAATTTTTATAACGTGTCTACCACATCTGTGCCAGGACCTCTCAAGTATTGACCCACCAGCTTTCGGACCACCTACATCTTGCTAGCCCAGTATGGCCGGTTCAGGTTTAGGGAACTCCCCAGGTTTGAAGTTCAGGTTTGGGGAACTCCCCAGGCTTGAAAAGGGCTTAGTATCTCTGGGATGTTGTGTTAATTATTTATGTCCTTAGAAATTGTGCTTCTTTCCCAGCTCTTTAAAAAAAAAAAAATCGTGTAATTATTGCCATAAATCTTTGGGGTGTGCCTCATTGCTGGGAAATTAGCCATTAACTACCAGGAAGTCTGCCTTCTCATAGTCAGACCTGCATTCTGACCTTTGATAAAGTAACCCAGCGTTTTGCATAATTGACGATCATACATAATAATCCTCATGATTAACCTTGGAACCTCATTTTTGTCTCCTGTGTGTGTCCCCCCCCCCCCCATTTGCTGGGTAACAGAGGACAACTTTTTCTGACTGTTAAAGTAAGACCACAGCAGTGAGTCGAGAGCTCGGGCGTTGTGGGGCGCAGGTGGTGATTTGTGGCCTTAACCGCTACGTAGGATGAGGAGGAAATGAGGGTCAGAGTCTCCCAAAGCACCCCCCCCCCCAGCCTCCCTCCACAGACAAGCTGGCCGGCAGCTCCCCAGTCCTCAGGTGGCATGTGCCTTTCCCTCTGGAGAGCCCCGCAGACTCCAACCCAAATGGGAGACCCTCTTCTGCCTTGTTTCTGCCAGAAACACTGGGCACACTGGACAGGTGCCCAGCGTCTCCGTTCCCAGCGTCAGGGCTGGCAGCCTGGACCCTCCCATCGCCGATAACATCTGTGGGCCGGACGCACCTCGCTCGGGTGGTTATGGGTGGTGTGCGGCTTCCTGCCCCATTCTCGTGCGGTGGGGTCAGGGCTTGTGTCGCGCTGAGCAGTGGCCTTGACTGCTGACCGCCCCCCGCAAAGGGCAGTTTGGGAAAGCTTTGGAAAGTGCCTGGCAGAGGGCTGGGAGAGAGCCTCCTGTAGCCGCGCTGGGTGTCTGTATCTTAGTGCCGGTGGGCCTGGGACCCCCTTGACGGCCCGGGCTGATCTGGTGTCGGCCTCTCTGCATTCAGAGAAGTACAGGGCCAGGCCCGGCCGGCCGTAGCGTGGTCTCTGGCCTTGGAGTACAAATAGTACCACTCACATGGTCAGCAGTTGGTGTTTACAGCCCAAAGTTAAGAGCTGGAGCTCTGGATTCTGCTGTTACTGCTTCCAGAAACCCGCAATAGTGCTTCCTTCCTGTCCAAGTCCGAGGGCAGGAGAGCAAGCAAGGTGGCAGGTCCCCTTGTAGAAAGTGGCAGTGAAGTCCTGAATGACGTGTTGTCCTGTGCCCCCAGGGTGTCCAGAGAGTAAGGATTCTTTTCTCCTTGTTTCAGGGTTCATAGTGGCGTAATGCCCGCAGACTCCTGCGCGTTCCCCTAAGTTCTTAGAGGACCGCTTGGCCTTTTGAATCAGAGAGTTGCAAAGTTCGATAAAGAATGGCCCTTGTGGATAAGCACAAAGTCAAGCGACAGCGATTGGACAGAATTTGTGAAGGTAAGAGCCAGCGTGATTGGCGGTTTGTAACCAAAGGCGCGTAGTCCTGCCCGTGAACCCTCGTCCCCGCTCACCGCTGACCAGTGGGGGAACTAAGGTTGCCTGTTCAGACTGCACCCCACCCCCACTCCAGCCAGAGACCCACCCCTGCCCGTGTCCTGAGCCGTGGTCAGTAGGCCTGACCTTCGCGCAGGGGGTGCCCAGCTCCCAGGGTGTAGGGGTGGGGCCAGGAGGAGAGCTGGGGAGGGAGCGGCCCTAGGTCTGTCTCCGCCACACACCTAAGGTTATCCCGCGTATGAAAGACGCTCTGTAACAAACAGGATCATCTTTTTTCACTTTCTGAGGTTTCCGGACTTTTGTCTGTTTTGGATTAAGATATTTACAGTGATGGGTTCCAAGATATTCCTGAAGAGTCCCCGCACTGTCTCTTCATTACGTGTTCACGTCCTTGGTATCTTTGAAAATGTCTGGAAGTGTTTTATTCATGAAAGGAAAAATAAACATAATTAAAATCTAATGGAGACCTGGGGACAAACCTCTGCGATGTTGATTAAACACCATCCCTTCCTAATTAGGGAGCAGTAAGAAATCCGGAGTGCGTGGCCCTGGGCTTGGAGTTGAGTGCTCCTTGCCAGCCATGTCCTGGCTGCCGACTGGGCTGGCTCTGCCTGGTTCCCGGCGACTTGGCTGCGAGGTCTGTCACAGAGGTCCTGGAGGGGAGCCCTCCCGCCCAAGGCAGGGTGGACGCAGCAGCACCCCCGGGGCTCACACACTGGTTGGCCCACCAGCTGCCTGTATGGAATGGTTTGTCCCGGAAGCAGGCAGATGTGGCTCAAGCCACACGGGGTGAAGCCTTCAAAGACATGTTGTGTGACCGTATGCCCGGCAGGAGCTCTGGGACACAAGAGTGCAGTAGTGCTGACTGTCCCCCACGTCCCTGGGGTTCTGCTGCCGTGTACGGGGCTGGGGACTTAAAGGTTTGGTTTTGTTTTCAATAAACATTACAAAATGCTCAAACCTCCAGAGAGATTGATAGAATAGTAGAATGGACACTGATATTCCCTTCACCTGCATTTGCCAGTTGATAAGCTCTGCTATCGGTTTGCTTTTCTTTTGATAGCTGTACATGTGGATAGAGATATGTACGTGGAGGAATGGATGGGTGGGCTTTCCAGAACCATCTGAAAGAAAGTTGCAGGTGCAGCAGTTCACTCTCAAATACCTGTGTGGCATGTGTGCCTTTTTAGGATCTCTCATGATTTAAAACACAGCACCATAATCACGCCCCAGGGACCGGGCCGCACTGCAGGGTCCTGATACAGACTGCGCACTCCCACTGCCCCCGTGCACCTGCTGCCAGCAGCTTGTTCCTGCAGAAACTACTCAAGGGACACACACTGCATTTAGTTGTCTTGTCTCCTTGGTCTCCTTAGCCTACGTAATTTTTTTGACTTTCAAAATCATGAATAGTCCATGAAGAGCTCGGACCAACTGGTTGGTAGCATCCCAGAATCTGGGTTCACCAGATCGTGTGGGGATTTATTAAATTTACCTTTGTGACCTCCGGCGGAAAGGTGCTTCATTTTAGGTTACTGGGTCCCCTGTTGTAAAAAGTCTTTAGAGGATCAACTTTCCAAGGTCTGTGTCCTTAATGCCTGTGGTGTGGATTCTACCTGTTCTACGGTATTTTTCTAGACATACCACATCGGAGGCCGGGATGGGATTGGAGAGCCAGTGGCCTGTCCCCTGTACGTTGTCAGGGCTGTTAGCAAGGGCAAAACCACCGACTGTTCTTTCAGACCCTCTCTCCCAAGCATGGTTCACCCACCTGCCACCCACTTTTAATAACCGAAACTTCAGTGTCTGCCTCACCCGTGAACAGCATTCATTCCTGAGATCGTTAGAGCTACAATTTTTAAAATTTCTCAGCAGGCACTTATCAAGACAGACGTTTGAAATTCTGTTACTCGGGTGTTACTTGTCCCACAATCCCAAACACTCATTTGGTGTCCCGTTAAGTACAACAGCTGTTCCAAGGTGCTCCTTTGGTGACCCTTGCGTTTATACACCGAGTCAGCATCTTTCTAGGCCGGGTCAGGTGGGGCTCATGGCCCAGCTGCTACCAGTGAGGCACCGAGCAGGCGGTAGGTGTGCCCAGGGACCCAGGCAGCCTGCTGTCCCTTATTTGGCCTTTCCCTCAAATCAGTTCCGTGGATCCAGTCATTCCTCCCTCCTGCATCTCCATCCCTGGCTTGGGATCCTCACCAGCATCTGTTCTATAAACCCGGACTAACTGCGCTTGAAAATTCTACTTGGAAATCTAGAGAGCCCAGCAGACTGTCCCCTCCTTCCCCCTGTCAGTGCCCCATCCCCAGGACTTCCTGTCTCTCTCATTGTTTCTGATTTTTTAGGTTAAAAGCACGAAGTTGTCTTGCTGTGTTATAGGCACTCTGGGCTCCTAAGGGCTTTGGCTTCTTTCGTCTCGGGGAACAAGCCTCCTTCAGATTTTGTCCTCTCTCCTACCGCAAGACCCCAGTGCAAACCCCAGCTGTGGGATCCCGTTCCAGACCAGCCCTCCTGGGTCCGCCTCCAGCCCCCTCCCTCTCTTTTTGCTCCAGCCTAGCCAGTCTGCTGGAATCTGAGCACAGAACTCCTACCTGACTTCCAAGGCCCTGAACTTCAATGTCCTGTGGCCACTCCTAGCCACTCTGCCCTCTGTGGTTCCGAGTTGAAGCCAAGGGAAGACAGGGTGGAAGGCAGAATATCGGACTCAGGCCGCCCCCACCCCCCGCCACGGGAGGTTTCTGGTCGAGACTGAAGCACAGTACAGAGTATAGCTTTGCTTCTCACCAGCCAGTGTTGGGGACTCCATCCAAACCAGTTGGAATAATGGTCTTTCAAGCTGCCTTAAAAGCCAGATTTCAATTACTCTTGTTAAAGGAACCACTCTGTTTGGATATTGGGATGATTTGTTCTCTGCCCTTGCTGATGGCTGGTCTCAAACAATCCCAGAGTGCCGCGGTGTCAGACTTACTACGGAGCAGGATCTGATAACAGGAACTGGTCAGAGCTGGGCTACCGTTTCCTCTTATTTGATGGACCGTTTAGGTCTTGGTTTCCCTCTCTGTTAAGTTTGCTGGCGTGATTGACATACCGCCTTTGTGAACTGGACCGTCCGAGTTTTGGCGTGTTACTGCAGCATGACACAGCTGGTGTGATTTTTCTCCCCCCAGCTATTTGTTGGTCCGAGAAGAGGGCTTACTATCATTCGCATCACAAAAGTAGCCCAGGAAAGCATTTTCTGGGGTTTTTAGAAGCGTAACATACCAGAAGGGCTCTGCTGATGACTTTTTGTTAGAACATCTTTTTGTGGGTTATGGTAGAATAAATCACTACACACCATCCTTTCCTGTGGCTGTGGAGAATGTAATTTGAAAAAAGTAGATGTTTCATTTTACTCTATTTTGTTCAAATGTCTTGTACACGCGGGGAAAATGGCCCTGATGATTGCGTCAGTTCAGCTGTGATTAGCACTTTCTTCGTACCGTAACCCAGGAGCCGACTTTCCCCTTCCTCTGCATGAGAAGAAGAAAGGACGTGAACCTCCTTTTAAATAAACAATCCTGTTCGACATTCCTTACGTCTGGGATGTTCTCACCAGCAGAGGTGAGAAGGTAGGCTCATTGAATGGATACTGGGAAAATAGAGACCAACTGATCTGTGTTAAGCACAGGAGTACTTACAAATTCTGGTAATTTTTTGTTAAATTTTTTAATATTTTAAAAAAATTTTCAATGTTTATTTTTCATGTCTTTTGCCCATTGCTTCACTGATTATTTGTTTCTTGGGTGTTGAGTTTGTTTAATGTTTATTTTTTTCGAGAGAGAGAGAGAGAGAGAGAGAGAGAGAGAGAGAGATAGCACAAGTGGGGGAGGGGCAGAGAGAGAGGGAGACACAGAATCCAAAGCAGGCTCCAGGCTCTGAGCTGTCGGCACAGAGCCCGACGTGGGGCTCAGACTCACGAACCCTGAGATCATGATCTGAGCTGAAATCAAGAGTTGGACGCTTAACGGACTGAGCCACCCAGGCGCCCCTCTGGGAATCTTTCTATGTCAGCTTTGTCACCAAAGAGAACAAGAGTCAGAGAATGTTGTAGGGGTGAGGTGGAAGAAAACCTTCCTTCCCCCAGTGGTGGTCTCCTCTCAGTAGGGTGAGCGTGCCGCTGTGAGAGTACATCTCAGTGCAAATCTCCTCTGAGAAGGTTTGTTGGTGGTCCCGGAATGTTCGAGAAGCAAAGATGTATCCAAGCCTCCAGGTTTTCCAGGTGGCTGAGGTGGTGGAGGGGTTGGGGCGGCCGAGAGCTCCCTGCAGGGGTGACTGGGAGATCCTCCTTCCCAGCGGCCTTCATTGCCCGGCTCACACCCACAGGAGCCATAGGGCCAGAATGACCTGTATTTCCTTATGGGTAGAGAGTAGTCGGCAGACTCAGGCCAGAATCATATCGTCTTTTACTTCTGTGCTGTTTTGTTTTACCTGTTTGGGTCTTCTTAAAGTTTTTATTTTGAGAGGAAGGGAGAATCCCAAGCAGGATCCACTCTGTCTGCACAGAGCCTGATGAGGGGCTCGATCTCATGAACCATGAGACGATGATCTGAGCCAAAATCAAGAGTTGGACGCTTAACTGGCTGCACCACCCAGGCGCCCCTACCTGTTTGGGTCTTTAGAGCATATGCGGTACTTTCTACAGAAACAGCGTTGAAGCTGGCCATCTCTAGGTAGTCCACAATCGTTTCTAATAAATACCCTCAAACAGCCCCAAAATGTGGATCTTAAAAGGGGGATTTATAATCTTGCTATAGGTTATAATTATATGTTTGGATCGGGCAATTATGCACGTTTCCAGTAATTATGTGATTAGCGATAATTACGTTAGCTATGTAAATATACAATAGTCAACTAGACTTGACTTTAAACCCCAAGCATAAATGAACAGACTACCGCCGCGTGCTCACGTAAAGGAAGGGAGCTCGGTCAAGTTGAAGCTTAATGGACGTTATTTACAAGGGAGAAAAATCCAGATGTCCCCCTTATCTGGTGTGGTTTTTAGATAAATTCAGGGCGCCGGCTCCTCCCCTAGGGTGCCTCCAGTCAACTAGGGGTTGGGTTCATAGAATTGCCCACACTCAGGCCCTCGCTTTCTGCAGATGGGCATCAGGTTAAATGTTTTATTTCTCTGTTCTGCTCATCTGTAAGACACAGACATCAGCTTCCTCTGAACTCGTCCGTGTGCTGAATGGGCTCTAACTGCCGCGGGCAGATTCCCTTTAACTCCCCGTGTTCCTAACTAACGGCAGCATGTCGGGTCCACTCGTTTCCACCTGAGCTTTGGGGCCAGTGGCTGGTGCTGTAGCTGCCGCCCCACCCCCAGGCCAGTGGATTTTTGCCCTTGGTCTGGACAGCACCCTGTCCGTGTCCCTGTTGATGATCAAACCTCCTAAGTGTCCTGGAGCCACCTGACTTGTCTTCCCAACCTGCTTGGCTTTGAGTGCCTTTCCTTTGGTGACCGCACCTTTAGGAAAGGCTGTGTGCTTTCGGGCCCCGTAAACCCCTCCCAGGACCCAGGGTTCTGAGCGACCCAGGCCTAGTCTCCTTCTGACAGAGTAGGTCCCAGTATAGCAGAGCAGTCCTGGCTGTGACGAAGCAGAGAGCCGCATGCAGCGCCCCACACAGATTCAGGGGATGTCCCTGGGCTTGCATAGGTCTGACACCGCTCCACGTAATTACAGGTATTTGGGGTGACGAAGCCGGAACCCCGGGACATAATTCGGTGCCAGCTTTTTGTGCCGGGACTTCTTTTTCAGAACCTACAGGGAATGACTCTGTGAGAGGGGACTGCTGTTTCTGACCACTTTATGCTCAGTTCGCCAAACCACGATTTTCTGAGCATCCTGACGTGGATGGGCCTCTTGCTCTAACAGGGCTCAGGGTGTCTGGCATGCTGCCTGTCTCCAGAGAGACCGCGGGTGCCTCTCTGCGTCCAAGCAAGAACTTGGCTCAGCACCACCCCCTGAGCTGTGAGGGAGTGGGAGGGGCGTGTTCGGAACGATGTGCACCTGGTGGCAGTGGTCTCCACCCTCCCTCTCTGTCTCTTTTGTTACTTGCTCATGGTGGGGGTGGGGTGGCTGGGCCATCCACAGGCTTGTTTCCCGTCCTGATTGGAGACAGGTGTGTGCCAAGAGAGCCCTTCCCATTCGCACCCTGGAACGGGGGAAACAGATTCTCGAAGCAAGGTGGATCATCGGTCTTTCCACCTCCAGGGTCTTGACAGCCCATCTTCCGAGTGCCCCCGGGGCCCGCGTGCTGACACCGGGCATGGCTGAGCCACTGCAGAGCGTCGCCAGGCAGCGTCAGAGAGCGGGCGGCAGGTCCTCTGCTCCCTCAGCTCAGGGCCTGCCGAGGCGGACCCTGGCAGGCAAGCACCGATGCCTCGGCGTGGGCATGGGTTCCGGGGTCCTCCTGGTGACCGTGTACACCTGTCACTTTTCCCCATCACACGGTGCGCGTCTTGAGGGCAAGGACTGGCTGTCCATGGAGTCCTCCTGTCCTGTACAGTCACACTCTCCCAGTCACTTCACTACCGATGTGTTGAACAAAGAGGCCCATGGTGGAGAAAGGACATGTTGGGAGGGACAGGGCCCCATCACCTCAAGTGAGAAAACCAAGGGCTGTCTCTGCTGATCGATGCATTCCCTGGATCGCTTTGGAGGTGCTCTCACCTTATCATGGGTAGATTTCTTTGGACTTGGGGACAGAGAGACCAGGAGTGAACCGAGGAAGTTTCCTGGGGGTAGGTCATTGGAGCTGGTCCCTGGTGGGTGGAAATGACTGGGGCATCTCAACGGCAAGAGGAAGGAATTCTGGAATACTGTGAAGCCTAAAACACAGAGTGTGATGGAGTCAGGGGTGGCGTGGGGGTTACCTGAGATGCTGAGATTTTGTGGGATTTTCGCTGTTATTGGAGGTGTCTCCAGAGAGGGAAGAAGAAAGTAGTTTTTGTGTGGCACCTGCTGGAGGCAGATCTTGTGCAGGTCAGCCTTTCCTGGGAGAGTTTTGTCCCGTGGCTTGCCCAGGCCTGCGTCCGAGCCCACGGCTCCAGCCCACACTTTCAGAACATGCCCCAACACAAGAGGGAATCAAAGCTAGTTTTCGTAATAGAGCTGCTAATACGTTTCATAGTCTAGGGACAGCTCAGTGGCCCAGTCGGTTAAGCGTCCGACTTTTATTTCAGCTCAGGTCATGATCTCATAGTTCATGGGTTCGAGCCCAGCCTGCCTGAGATTCTCTCTCTCTCTCTCTCTCTCTCTCTCTCTCTCTCCCCCCCCCCAAATAAACTTTTTTAAAAAAGGTTTTATAGACTACTTAAGAAATCAAGTCTTGAGCGACGTGCAAGCCTTTGTTTTCATTTAAAATGGCTAAGTCTGGGGGCGCCTGGGTGGCTCAAGTCGGTTGAGCGTTCCACTTTGGCTGAGGTCATGATCTTGCAGTTCGAGAGTTTGAGCCTCATGTTGGCCTCTGTGCTGACAGCCCGGAGCCTGTTTCGGATTCTGTGTCTCCCTCTCTCTGCCCCTCCCCTGCTTGCGAGTGCACTCGCTCTCTCTCGCTCTCTTGCTTTCTCTTTCTGATATAAATTTAAAAAAAGTAAATGGCTAAGTCTCGAGTTCCATGAGGGCTGGGACTGTCCGGAGGCAGCTCATTCTGGAAGGGTCGGTGTGCATACAGTGCTCCATTTCGGGTCTGGGGCTTTCTTCTGAGGGCATTCGGTGCTGCATCAATCCCCCGATGACTGGAATGCTGTCTGGACATTCTCGTTTTCTCTCTCTGCATTCGTGAAAATGGAGAACAGGCCACCTCACAACCCGGCTACATGTCCTATTTCCTATTTCACCAGTGCCCTCGGGTCCCTCCCCCACCCCGATTGAGATCCGCCAAGTAAGTTATTTTGGTAGGGGCCCTGCGGGAACAGAAGGGACAGAAAAGTTTCCTAAAGGCAGGAAGCTGTTTTTAAACATAAATCCTAAAACTCGGGACAGAAACAAACAGCTAACACAGCCTGTACACACTTAAAAGTAGGAAGCAGGATGGCCTGAGCCTATATTTGGCCCTGTTTCTTCGGGAAGATAGTGCCTAACCCACTAACCTCCGCCGTGTCCCCCAGGAGATGCTGCCCATGGAAGGCAGAGGCGTGGGCGCTGCTGTGGTTTCCGTCCTGGGACCCGGCGGGCCCAGGGGAGTGTCTTGGGGGGGCTCCGGTTTCCACCTTCGCTTCCAGAGCTGCCGTGGTCTCGGGGCCCCAACGGCTGCAGGAGGACCAAGAGATGAAGGCCGGCCGGAAAAATGCTCCAAAGCCCGGCCCGGCCGCTTCCTCAGAAGGAGCAAGCATTTATTGCCACCAGGCGGGCGGGACACAGCACAGCCGTCTGGGGACGACCCGGCCACTTCGCCTCATGCTTGATATATATGGAATTTATTTGTGAATGAATGTGAGGCCTGGACCCCCGAGCAGTACTTCCCTGGCTTTTCCCGCAGTTTCCGAGGTCACGGTAGTGGTTGTAACATGAGATGCTTATTGGTGATTTACCCAAGGGCGAGTTGGCTGGTTGTCCCCTCCTTGATTTTCCTCCCTGTCCTTCTAGAACCTTCTAGATCATCTCTGAGCGTCTTCTGATCTGCATTACGTCACACAGGGAATTGGCTTTGGGGGAGGGTGCTGCGTCTAACCCCCGGGGCTGCTGTTCCGGTCATTCTTGGAAGTCCCCTGTGGCTTAGCAGGAGAACGTGGGTTGTCTCTTACTTTTCAGAAGATGGCTTTTCACACGGTGCAATTTTCGTTGGCGAAACTCTTTGCGGGATCGAAGACTTAGGGACTCCTTATTCTCTCAGAAATTGGGCCCATCTTGCTTTATTTAGTCAACACGAGATTTTCGGAGAAGCGGCTCTCGCGAAGAGACGGCGACGCGCTTGGGAACAATCTGCCAGAGCGTCCGGGAAAGTGTGAGTCCAGTTACAGGTGTTTTTACCCAACACGGGAAAACATCTGTCATACTATTTGGCAGTTTGCGGAGCCGGGGCTGCGTGCGTTTGGGTGGCTTCCAAGCAGAATGAGTTGGACGAGGAGAAAAAGGAGACCAGGGCCTCCTCATTCCTGTGTGGAGGGGGAGACGCCCACCCTGGAGCTCCTCCCTGCCTCCCCCCTGCCTCCTGCCTGCCTCCTGCCTTACACTTCCCGCTCCTTCTCAGAAACCTGTTACTGGTTTCATAGGAGCTGTTGGGTGCACATTCTTCTAGACGGTCCTGCTTCAGTCAGAGGACTTGAACCTCAAAGGAGGTATCCGTAAGCAGGGGGAGCAGGCAGACCCCAGGGGGGGACGCACTCACCCCTGAAGGGATGTGTCTGTCCCAAGGGCAGAGCCTCTTAGTGCCAGCACGACACAGTGTTAGGTTTTCTTCATGACAGGATGGGAAGGAAAGGAAAAGGCACGATGGGGTGACTAATCCTGAGGCCTCAGGCAGTTTCCATCTTCCGCTAAGCAGCCCGGCACTCCCCACGTTGAGGGGCTAGAACAGCCCAAGCTCAGGAGTTCCTTTCTGATCCTCAAGCGGTTAATTTTGTGGGTGATCCATTCAGTACTTGGGGGTTTTGGAGACTCGAGCAAAAGGACAGAATTACTGTGCTAAAGACGTTTCCTGTTTTGGGCGCCAGCAGGGCAGTGATCCAGGGTCAGCGCGGGGAATTCTGGAAAGCAGAGCGTTTGCTCTGCAGTTTGACCCACGTCCTGCGCCCTGTGGCCCCTTGGACGAGGCACCCAGCTCCATCCCCGGTGTCTGGGATTGTGACTGTGGCCAGAGCACCTGGAATGATGCCTGGGACAGACTTTGACAAACGCGGATGTCCTCTAAGAAGGAAACTGTAGGAGGAACGTGACACGAGAGAGGCCTTGTTTCTGGTCCCCTCTGTTCTACCCGGCCTGCCACGTTCTCTGGCCAGCGGTGGAAGAAGAGATGACAATGGGGCAGAGTCTCCTGTCCTCCCCCCCCCCCCTGCCTTTTGGCCCTAAAACCCAGGACTGGAAGGGGCAGGTGACAAGATGGACATGGGCCGGGGCTTCTCGAGGGTATCTGGTGCGAGTCTTGAGTCAGGCTGAGGTGTGACCTGCCAGCTGTGTCCTGTGCTCCGGGTGAGAGGCCCCAGCCTCCGCAGCTCTGAGCGGGGTAAACCTGCCCACGGTGGGCCTGCCCCGCTTGCCAGCTCAGCCGTGCCGGGAAGCGATCTGCTGTAACCAGATAGCGCTGTTTCCATTCGGTTTTGGGCTCCGTACCGCCCTCCTGTCCGTTTGGATGTATCTTCTAAGCGAATGCATCCTGGGGCTGCTGGTGACGCGTGTGAATACTGTCTTGCGTGTGGCCAGGCCCGTTTCCTCGTCGCCTGCCCAGCCAGGCCTTTCAGCCCACGGGTGCAAACGTGCCAGCAGGGGAAAGACTGAAATAGGCGCCAGCAGGCTGCTTTTATACATGGAAACCCAACGCTTGGCAGTGCGGCTTGTTAGATTTTTTTCCCCCCATACATCCCAGGAGGTGGAGGGGATTGAGGGGGAAGGTTTGGGTCTCCTTCCTTCCTGCCAGCGTATTTTTCCAGGTACCTTGAGGCTTTGTTGGTATTTTGGGGGCCAGAGATGGGGCCCATGGTGTTCAGGCAACAGACTGGGGTCTGGGGCTTCATCCCCGGGCAGTTCGTGGCCCAGGGCCTCAGCAGGGAGTGGGAGACCAGCGCTGGTATGAACAGAGCGGGTCCCCAAGTTCCGTATGTACGTGTGCATCAGGACGCAGGGAGATGGCCTAGAGTGCTGCTCCCGTCGACGGCCTTGCGTTACCCTGTACCCCCCGTTCCTGGAGATGGAGTTGTACCTACTTTCCTCTCTCACGGTAAATTTTCGGTACTTCTCATTTAAAAAAAAAAAAAAAAAAAAAAAACCCTTTTTTTTTTTTGTTTTTTAAATGACTAGTGTTTTTCTTAAGTTAAAAATCAAACCTGATGTAGACGTGGGTGAAAACACTCTTAGGTTTAACGGCTGCAGACACACGTATCCTCTCGTGTGTAAATGTTTATAAGTGCGCGCTGCCTTCGTAGTTTCGCGATCGCGAGCTTTTGTCCTTGTTGTGAGCTCTGGGTCATGGACCCCACGGTCAGGGGAGGGGAGCCTGTAGCTTCGCTCTGTGTTGCTTCCCTGGGACCCGTCTCTATTTTTAAAGAAATGGTTGGATGCTCATAGGTGGGGCATTCCTTTAGCTAAATTAAGTAACCGTTGTTCTTTGCGTTATTGGGCCTGAAGTCCGTCTGAGCTATTAAAAATCTTAATCCGTGGGAATATAGAAAATCCTCGAGCCTGCTGGAATGATGCTTTCCCTCTGAACAGACGTAAAGGATGGCACGCCTAAGTTGTAGGCGCTTCCCGGTTTTGCTTCCTAATGTCAGGGCTTAGTCGCTGACCTCTGTTGCCCTCTTAAAAAAAATTTTTTTTAAACAGCAACTTTATTTATTTATTTTAATGTTTGTTTATTTTTGAGACACAGAGCGTGAGCAGAAGGGCAGAGAGAAGGAAACACAGAATCTGAAGCAGGCTCCAGGCTCTGAGCTGTCAGCACAGAGCCTGACGTGGGGCTTGAACTCAGGAACCGCAAGATCATGACCTGAGCCGAAGTCTGCCGCTTAATTGACTGAGCCACCCAGGCGCCCCGTCTTAACTTTTTTTTTTTTAATGCTTGTTTATATTTGAGAGAGACAGAGTGTGAGCAGGGGAGAGGCAGAGAGAGGGAAACAGAATCTGAAGCAGGCTCCAGGCTCTGAGCTGTCAGCAGAGAGCCTGATGCGGGGCTCAAACTCACGGACCGTGAGATCATGACCTGAGCTACAGTTGACGCTTAACCGACTGAGCCACTCAGGTGCCCCTCTGCTGTCTTAAGATGGTAAATTCTAGATCACACACAGAGGGGTGTGTGTGTGTTTATCCCTGGCAGGATGGAGGGATCGGTGGTCTACGATAATAAGGTAAAGAATACATGACTTAAGCAGCAGAACTCATTCGATTGGTACCCCTGAGTCATCTCAGAGCCAGATTTCAGTATCGGCAGAGCCTTGGGCTGCAGACCTGGCCCATTTCTCAGGGCACCCCGTGTTCTAGAATTGTGCCTGAGATTTCCCCCCCCCCTTTTTATCCTGCCTGCCTGTTCACATTTAATTTGTTCTTAGCCGTGTGCAATGGATTAACATTTCATCAGGGTGGATTAAGATTGAATTGACATTAAAGCGGTCTTTTCCTATTTTCCTTCTGTCACTTTTAGGCGATCCGAGGTGGGGGGTGGGGAGCGGTTGGCGGGCAGTGCTCATCCCAAAAGTCCCCTGGTGAGGACGAAGGAGATAAGCCAGAGCCTCGGTGTGAAAATAATTCCCAGTCGCGGGTCGGGAGGCCTGGCTGGAGCCCTCAGCCCTCCTCCTCGGTCTAACGAGATGTCACATGGAACAAAAGCTTTAGGGGTTTTATTTAGCTCCTAATCCCCACGCTGAGAGAGCTGAGGTCCATGTGAGCTCCCCCGCCGGGAGGAGGGGGGGGGCCCGCCGAGCTCGGCACAGCCTCGTCCCCAGGACTCTGGTGCTACGGTTGGGGAGCGAAGCGAAGTTACCGTGAGTGTTGTGTTTTGTCTACTAAGGTTTCAGAGGATTAATAATTTAGTCCGCGCTTTGAAATAGAAAACCCCCAGTTGGTCTTTCCTGCCGTCCGGGAAGGGTTCGATGCAGCACGTCCGTTGTGGTCCGTGTCACTGAAGATTCGTCCAGTCCGGCTGCCTCCCCCTCGTCGGCCGCCGCCGCCTCCCCCCTTCCCAATGCCGGTCCCCAGCCGGCAGGTCCCCCTCGGCCGTTCCCAGAGCTGGGATGCTGCCGGATGGTACCAGGGCCCCTGGGAGGCGGCTGAGGCCTCGGCGAGGAGCAGCTCCGTGGCGGACGGCGGCGCCGCGGGACCCTGGTTCGAGCCGAGGGGCGCTGCTGAGCCCTTCGTCTCCCGGGAGGCCTTCTTCAACTTGGGGGCTGGAAGGAAGAGCCCCATCGCTGACTTCGCCTTTTACGACAGCAGACAGGCGCTGATGTCTGGCCGGGGCGCCCTGCTGGATTACTACGGCGACGCGGCCGCCCGGGTGGCCAAGGAGGCTCGCCACCCACGGGACCCGGGACTCGGCCGGGCGCTGCCTGGTTACGGCGCGGCGGGCGGCGGGCTGACGTGGGATCAGGTGCAAGGCCGGGTCCCCGCCCCGCAGGACGCCGGGCACCTATACCGGGATCTCGCGGGCAAAGGGGCGGCTCAGGGGCAGCGGTCGCAGAGCCGGGCCCCGTCGCCCACGCGCTGTGCAGGGGAGCTGGTGGACGGCAGGTACGCGGCAGAGGCCCCCGCCTACCCCGCCAGCCAGATCTACAACGACGTCGGCGGGAGGCCCGTGGATTCCGCCCCCGCCAGGCAGGCGGCCCCTACCTGCCTGGTCGTGGACCCCAGCACGGCCACGGCGGCGGACGGCGGCCCCGGGGTGGCCCCGGGAGCCCTGAACCGAGGCTACGGGCCCGCCCGGGAAGGCGTCTCTAGGCTGGTTTACGAGAACTGCGAGGCGGACCTGCCCTCCTTCCAGGGCCCCGGCGGCAGGAGGGGTGCGCTCCCCGAGTTCCTGGCCCTCCTGCGGGCTGAGGGGGTGGCGGAGGCCACCCTGGTGGCCCTGCTGCAGCAGGGCTTTGACTCTCCAGCCGTCCTGGCCACCATGGAGGACGCGGACATCAAGTGCGTGGCGCCCAACCTGGGCCAGGCCCGCGTGCTGGGCCGCCTGGCCGCCGGCTGCAGGGCAGAGATGCAGCTGCGGAGGCAGGGCAGGCTGGGCCCCCTCCCCCGGCTGCGCTCCAGCAGCTTCAGCCATCGGAGCGAGCTCCACGGGGACGTGTCTTCTCTGGGCACCTCGGCCTTGCCGCCCCAGCCCGTGGGGCCCCTGCAGGCGGCCTCCCCCCGAGCAGGAGACCTGGCCCGCCGCCCCTCCAGCGCACCGTCCCAGCACCTCCTGGAGACGGCGGCCACCTACTCAGCCCCCGGGGTGGGCGCCCAGGCGCCCCACTTCCCCTCCAACTCTGGGTACAGCTCACCCACCCCCTGCGCCCTGACCGCACGGCCGGGCCCCACGTGCCCCCCACAGGCCGGGGTGGCCTTAACCTACACAGGCCCGGCCACCCCCCTTCACCCAGGCCCCAGAACAGCCTACTCCACGGCATACACGGTGCCCATGGAGCTGCTGAAGAGGGAGCGCAGTGTGGCCGCGTCGCCCCTGCCCAGCCCCCACGGCAGCCCCCAGCTCTTGCGGAAGCCCGGCGTCCCCGTGGAGCCGTCCACCCTGCCGCCAGCCGGCCAGAGCCTCCACACGCCTCACTCACCCTACCAGAAGGTGGCCCGGCGGACGGGGGCGCCCATCATCGTGGCCACCATGCTTGCTCCAGAACCAAGTAATCACCCCCCCCACCCCCCCCACCCCACCACCTGCCCTTCCTCTCGGGACAGTGAGGGGATGGTGTGGGCAGAGGTTGAGCACAGGACGGTGGATCCTTGCATTCTTGTTGCTTTCTTGCCACGCCTGGAGAGACCAGTCCCTGCACTCTGATGCCCACGCGCACTCCCGGATGAGGTGTCACAGCCAGCTAGCCAGTTGACACAGGTTCTTCTCTGGGTGAAACAGGTTTGCCGTTCAAGCTGACCCCCGGGGTCAGCCCTGCCTCCCGTTTCTCTAGTTCAGCTCAAGTTGATTTGGGAATTTGCCTTTACAGTGATGACCCACAACAGTGTATCTGGGAGAAACCCAGACACCATTCAGAACAGAATGACACCATTGGTTCATGGGGACGAGGGGGTGACATTTTCTCCAGTTCACCTTCGGTGGCTTTGGAGAAAGCAGGGTGTTTATCCAGTGCCTCCTATAAATGGTTGATCACTCATTTGCCATCGGAAGTGCCTTCTCGCGTGGAAACACCCCCCTGCCGGGTCTCTACACGGCGTCAGAGGTAGGACTAACCACCCTAGAGCGAACACCGGGTGTGCTTCCAAGCTTGGGTGTTAAAACGAGATGACGAAATCCCTTAGAACTCCCTGTTTCAAAAACGGGCTTAGTCTCGTTGGAATACAGTTGGTCGGGAATTCTGTTTGCTTGTAGTGAACACTATATTTTCAAGTTGTGGAAAGAAAGAACCATCCTAGGTGGTTGTCTTCAAAGCCTGAGACAAGTATAATTTATTCCATGTGTTTCCTCGGGTATTCTGGGTAAAATTCCAGGTGGACAGCCTGTGAACAACACTTGACTTGGAACTGTAAAATCTTTGCTGATGATTCAAGCCATACGTCGTTTTCTTCCTTTCTTCCTTCTTCTCCAGTTTTAGAAAACTAAACCCCTTTCAAATGAATTTTTCTGAATAACTAGAATGCTAGGATGGAGGGACTTGCGGGAAAATAAGATGTATGTTTTTGAAAATAACCCCTTCAAGAGCTGTGGGAGCCTGATCTTGACACTCCGAGGGAGTTCGTCTATCATGTATGTGGACCTGGTGACCGACTGGCTACCAGGGGTCTGAAAGGGCTACTTTGCTTTGTGAGTCCACCTACGGGCAGTTTCTCTCCTTTCCGAAAGGAGACTGAGCGGTTGGATTGTTCTGTTGTCTCGCACCGTAGATTCTGGTTTCGTCTCATGTGTTGCATTTTTTTAAGTTTGATCATGCAATGTATTTGAGTTTGTGTGGGTTTTTTTTTTCCTGATCAGTGTGCAACGGGAGAGAAGTCAGAAGCACACACCAAGAGCGTGTGTACCTCCTCCTTCCCAAACATTCTTTCTTTGCAACCAACTAATTTGCATGGCGATGACATTTGTTGCTCCAGTAATTTCATCTGATAATGGCCGGGCTTGCAAAGCGGATCTGAAAACATATTCCTTAATTATGTGTTGCTAAGCAACGGGAGGGTTTGGTCATAATCACAGAAAGATTATCTCCTCATTGAAGTCCTGGAAAGGTTTTGCTGAAGGAAGACCTGTAAAATTGCCTGATTTTTCTTTTTTTTTTTTTTTCCCCCTGTTTGTTTTGTAACCGCCTTCTCACAAAAACATGCCCCGTTATTTGGGTCTGGGGTAAGGGATATTATTTAAGTTGTTTGGAGTCTGACTGTTAACACACTGCTTTGCAGACCAAAGGATATTGATTTTTGTTTCATTTGCGTGGCAGCAAGCCAGGCCAAGCAAGTCTGCCAGCAAATAAATTTCTCTGTCAGATGATCTAGCCTGTAGCAGCCGTTTTCCTACGCATTGCTTCTCGTACATACAGTGAGTGTGTCTTCATAACCCTCCCCTGAGAGCGGGGTGCCAGGGACCTGGGGGTAGAGCCCTCAGCCTGCGGAAGTGGCATTTTGGGGGACAGGCTTCACAGAACCGACAGCCGGGTTTGGATCTGTTGGAACCCACGGTCGAGCTCCCGGCAGCCGCTTTGCCCCCGCAGGGGGACCATTTATGGTGAAGGGAAGCAGCCCAGACCTCAAGTCTGGAAGGCCAGCGCTCCCGCAGGGTGGCCCCCAGGCTGGGCCACGGCCATCTTCAGGTCTAGCTCCGGCCGGCTGTGTCACCGGCCGGAGTAGACCTTCCTTTTGGTCTTCGCCTGACTCCAAAGGTTCCCCTGTGATCTGGAGGGGCAGGGAAGGCCCAGGAAGGGGGGCCAGGCTTCTCTCTCTTCGGGAGAAGGGCCCCTGTAGGTTTCCAGTGGTGGTTCGTTAGGTCGTAAGGGCCTGGTTTTCTTTTTACAGGCTTTGGCCGTCGTTAACACCTACTTGCTTTTCTTAGTCTACCTGCTTCATCGGGGCCGGCTTGGCTGGTGTAAATAACAGGCTGGGTGCTGGTCCGTGGCAGGTTCAGCGTGGCCAGGTGAGGAGGGACCCCCGTGACCCGGGATCAGGGGGCCTGCACATCAGCACCTGGTGCCTCTGCTGTGGCTCACGCGCTGACCTGGCTGACTGTGTGGCACAAGCGGCAGAACCCTCAGTGGCCGCAACCCGGCAGTGCCCCCTCCCCCGCATCACGTGGGGGTTCTGTGACAGTCAGCGGGGCGCCTCCTGTACGCGGTGCGGCTGTCTTTGGAATCTGTCTTCCCCAAATACAGCAGAGCGCACAGCCTGCGGACGGCTCGGCCAGGGCTCGCCTGGCGCTCAGGGCTGCAGATGAGAAACGCGGGGCTTGTCTGTTTCCTTTCGGGCATTTTTCTGCTGGCAGCTGGATGCATTAAGCATTGTGGACCCCTCCCCTGCCATCTAGTAGCCGGGGCCACTACCCCAGGGACCTTTCAGGACACGTCCGAGGTCTGTTTACACTGGGGCTGTGGGGAGATGGGTGGTTGTCACCATGTTCTCGGCCGTCAGAGCTGGTCATGTGTGTGGCAGCGTTGGATGTGATGCTAACACGTGGTGTGTGCACCTGGCCTCCCGGGTAGGAAGCCCCGCCCCCGGGAGAAAACCTCAGTCTCAGCAGAATCAGAGGATTGGCCCATGCACACCTGGTGCTTCCTTCCCTGTCCTTGGCTTTCATGGAGGGACCCTCGGCATATGAAGGTCTGTGCTGACAGCTGGGCAGAGTGGCACTTCCCGGGTCTTGAGGGTGATGATTCTCCAACCATCAGGCTGGAGAGAGGTCACCAGGAGGCCTCAGAGGCACCCAGTGCCAGCCATTCACGCCATTCCATATCCCAGAACAGAGCCTGGGAGGGGTGGGATGGGGATCTGGGGACCGTGACCCTGAGCTGGCCCAGCAGGACAGCAGGATGACACCTGCCCTCCCGCTGAAGAGCATTACTTGGGCAAGAACTTGCCGTTTGACTAAGGAGATGTGTGAGGGAAGCAGGGAGATCCTTAGGCTCCTGAACACAGACCACGGACCAAGTGAGGCAGGCCGTGAGCTTTGCACTTGGTCACAATTCTTCAGTACTGACCACGCCCCTGCTGTGTGCTGGGCACTAGGTCGGATGTTTGGACGCTCATAGTCGCATAAGACCCAAGGCTGGTCCTCAGATGCTTTGCAACCTAGCGTATTGTCGGGTGGGGCGTGCTGCCATGGAAACCAGGGGGCCGTGCTGGGCCTTCTGGGAGTCCGATGGGGTTGGGGACACCTGTCTAAGGCCGTGGTGTGCACTGGAGGGAAAAGCTGAGGGCAGAGCACAAACCCTAGGACAGCCATCAAATGTGCAGGCCTTGCAGGGAGGTCGAGGGAGAGCACATGACTCGAGCCAGCGTGAGGGACAGAGATCTGAGTGTAGGCGTCACAGCGTTCTAGGGCTCTTAGAGTCCCAGCTGTTGCTTTGTGACCCCGTGACCCCCTGGGGTATCTCCAGGGCTTATTTTCTTGCCGAGTGATCTGTACCTCAGTGGTCAAGAAGTTTCCAGAAGGAAGGGGACTTGCATGAGGTCGCTCAGCCAGTTTTCGTCTCTCTTTCTGGCCCGGACCCTCTTTCCTATGGTCGCCTCCCTTACAAATCAAGCTCAGGAAGGAGCCATGCACTTGAGAGGTGCTAATGGCTCAGGCTTTCCAAGTGAGGAAAACACCTGAAATGTGTTCTGTGCCCATAAAAGTGGCAACTTTGTCCATCTTTCAGGCCGACCCCTGTGCACCTGTTTGGAGTCAAATGTGGCTCTTCGGTTCATTGTTCTCCAAATTCAGGGTGTCCCCTCCCTCCGTGGTCACCTGCTCCTGGCCTCTGCATTTCAAGGCCTAGATGCAGCTGTTCCTTCTTGGTGGCCCCATGATTCCCACCCCTGTTGGAGCTCACTGGACTGATGGATCACTCCCGGTCTTCACTGTTGACTATTTGCCCAGAGTGGGAATGGTCGTCTTCTACCTGTCAGTGCCCAGAAGAATTTGGACATTGGTCATTTTCTCCTTCTCGAACTAAACTCAGAACCTGAACTTGGTACCACCCTTTGTTCTTGTAGCTGGTTTTACTGGGCACAGTCTGAATTTCTCAGTTCTTTTTCTTAATGTTTTTTTAAGTTTATTCATTTTTGAGAGAGAAAGAGAGAGAAAGACAGAGTGTGAGCAGGGGAGGGGCAGAGAGAGAGGGAGACGTAGAATCCGAAGCAGCTCCAGGCTCCAAGCTGTCGGCACAGAGCTCTACGCGGGGCTCGAACCCACGAACCGCGAGATCATGACCTGAGCTGAAGTCAGACACTTAACCGACTGAGCCACCCAGGCGCCCCTGAATTTCTCAGTTCTTATTGGGCTCCTAGAGAACCCATGCACCCCTGGGGAATATTGACTTCAGCCCAGGAGCATAACAGTGTGGTTTAATGCATGGCCTGGAAGTGTATAGCCTGCTGTGTGTCTTTCGGTAAGTGTATGGAGTTCTCGGTTTCTGCCTCCGTGTCAGTCACACGAGGGTAGGAATGGAACCTGCTTTGTGGGCGTGTGCGAATGCAACGAGCATAGGAAGAAGGAACTTGAACATTGAGGTCCTCAAACTGGCGTGGCCTTGGCCAGAGGCTGGGCCTGCTTCGGAAATGGTTCCTTTCTCGTCATCATGTCTTGGTCACTTCTGAGGCTGGAGGCGGGACTCTGGGCTGGGGGCTCAGGGCCCAGGCTTGAGTCCTATTAGAGCTTAGTGGTCCTTTCACAAAACTAGGTGTCCGGGAATTTCTATGAACTTAGTTCCTGTACAGCTCAGCCCTGCCCCCATCCGGCGATCGTACAAGGAGCGTGGCCTGGGGACGCGGGGTTGGGCTCCTGGCCATCTTGGAGGGCTACAGGGTCACCACAGGATTTCCAGCTAACGTGCAGGACACAGAGAGGGGGTCAAGGAGGTTAGTCGTTGCTGTGCTTTCCTCCAAGTTAGTCTAAAGGAACTGACCCGTGTTCTCAGGGGCGGAGGTGGAGCCTCGACCTCCCTGGGACACTGGCCACCTGTGCCTGAGCTCCTGTCACCAGGCCCTTTCCGGTGTGACCTGAGCAGGCCTGCAGTTGCCCGGCACAGGTTGGCCGTGCCTTATCTCTAGATGGCCATTCTGCCTTCCTGTTTTAGAAGGTGTGAGGCCGCCTCCAGCCTCGCGGGCGCTGCTGCCTTTGAGGAGAAAGCTGGCGGACTCCGCTTTGGCTTCCAAAGAACAGTTTTGTGTTTCAGTATCTCTTCCTATCTTCAGACTCCTCCAGGGAGGACTACCTCTCAAATCTTTAAAAGAGGCAGCGGTCCCAACCACACAGCCAAATTTTCCCTGGGAGATTTGCAGAGTTAGGGACACAAGGGGCTGGGCCAAACCCACATTCGGGGTGAGTATCGGTGCAATTATCTGCCCAAGAAAAGGGGAAGCTGATGGAGCCCTTCACCATGCTACCTTTTTTTTTTTTTTTTCCCTTAAAGTTTGTTTATTTTGAAAGAGACAGAATGCGAGCAGGGGAGGGGCAGAGAGAGAGCGGGAGGGAGAAGGGCTTGAACTCACGAATCTGTGCGATCATGACCTGAGCTGAAATCAAGAGTTGGGCCCTCAACCGACTGAGGCACCCAGGCGCCCTCACCATCTACTTTCTCACGTGACCTTTTCTTTATTTTTAACTGCATATATTCGACGTGTTATGTTGTGTAAGTTCTAGGTGTCCTGCGTTACTTTCATATGTTTATATACGTGCAGGTATCTGTTGAAAATTCTGTGTTCATATCCTTTGCATATATGCCCCGAAGTGGAATGGCTGGATCATGTAATAGAGCTAGTTTTAATGTTTTGAAGAACATCCATGCTGGTTTCCGCGGTGGTTGGACCAATTTACATTCCCACCAAGGGTGAACGTGTTTCCTTTTTGTCTCCTTGTTGGTAGCCGTTCACAGGTGTGAATTGATACCTTGTGATTTTGCGTTCCATTTCCCCAACGATTAGTGATGTTGAACATCTTTTCATGTGTCTGTTTGCCATTTTGGTCTCCTACTGTGATCTTTGCTCGACCCTGCGGCCCAGGAAGCAGGCGGGAAGTCCTCACTGGCTCGTGGTATCAGATTTGTGCCTTGGAAATATTTTCTTCTGTTCTATGGCTGTCTCTTCACGTTCTTGAGATTGACCTTGAAACACAAATGTTTCCATTTTGATGGAGTCCAGTTTGTTTCCTTTGCTTGCTCTGTGCTTTGGTATCCTAATCCAAGGTCATGAAGATTTATGCCTGTATTTTCTTTAGAAGCGTTTGACAGCATTAGCTGTTACATCTAGGTGTTTGACCCATTTCAAGTTCAAATTTGCAGGGGAGTGTGAAGCCGGGGTCCAGCCACCTTCATTCTACCGCCTGTGGGTGTCTGGTTGTTCAGTTCTGTTTACATTTGCTTTCAGGGGAGCAGAGCTACCTGAGGGGGGGCCCAGGGCCAGGGCAGTGGGGAAAACCAATCTTCCAAAGAAGATCGACACTTTTTTAAAGAGAGAAAACCAGCACATACTAGAAGATTTTCAGGCATTTGGAGCCAATTTCTTGCCCCCAAGATGATATGAGTCAAGAATTCTAAAGCTCTTTTCACAGGAGCCTCGTTGGTACATAGGGGCTTGGGGTTTGGTTTATTTTTTAGATTTATGAAAGAGAAATAATGCTTGGAGCCCGTCACTGATGAGCCTGTGTTGGCACTAGAGAGCCTACATGTAATTAAACATGCTGCTGTTGGGTGTTTCCCCCACTCTGGGGCTGCCTTACACAAAGAACTTCCTAGTTGTTTTTCAAGTAAAGGGAAAAAACAGTCTGTTCACTTGTACTTACCCCCTCCACTGCTCAAGGAACAGGAAGGTACACTGCAGTTAAATTTAGCCAAATAGCGAGCAGTACGCAGTGTATGAATAAAACAACTTTTTGCCAAATTGTTAGGAGAGCGTAAAATCAAACCTGTAAATGCCCGTCCCTGCTGAGAAGGTGGGCGGCTCTGGGGACATGTTCTCCTGAGAGCAGTTGAGAATTGATCCCAGGAAGGTTTTTGCCAAATGTGAGCGGAACAACTTGTTGTTTAAACAAGATTGCTGCGGGAGGAAGAATCCTCGTGTGCCGAGTTTGGATGAAGAGGTGAGGGATCTGGGCAGGAGCTCTGACTTCGGGGGTCCCCATCACCGGTGGGGCCACAGGGGGAGTGAGCGCTCCCACCACTGACCACATGAAAGCCTCACTTTCCATAGGGCAGGGTGAATCAGCCCAGTAAATAGTGGGAATGGTCACCATTCTGGAACATTGAACAAGGATTATCCCATCTGAAGTCCTGAGAACAACTCCGGGTGATTCCCTGTGAAGATGACCAGTCTTAAGGCTCAGAGAATTAGTACTTTGGCCCAGGTCACACCGCAGGGCTGGGACTTAAAGCCAGCTTATCTGACGCCAAGCCTGTGACTGGTCTCTGCACCGTGACGATCATAAGCTCAGTGAGACAGTCAAGTGGCACAAAGCTGGGAAGGAGAAACCAGCCCAGGCTGGAAGCAGAGGTCTGTGTGAGCAAGAGCAGCGTCAACTGGGTGATTTCCAGAGGAGTCGCACGGTGGGTGCTCTAAGGCTCATTTCCTCAAATATGACATGGGGGTGATGGGCTCCACCCGTCCCCAGAGACCTGAGGACCATGTCACGCCATGTGCTGGCCCAGGCTTTGCTCATGGCCAAGCTTGGTGCACATACGGCTCCCTGGGCGTCCTCTGCTTACCTTCCTGTCCCCAGCTGGTGCCCCGCACGCTACAAGGGACCCCGGCTGCTGTGCCCCGGAGCCAAGTCCCTTTTCTCTGTGCGGTGCTGCCTTTTGGGGGAGCCAAGGTATTTGATTCTCCTGTGTGCTTTATCGGAGTGTAAACGTCCTTTTGTCCTAAGAGGATTTAAGCCTAGCAAAGGGGAACGGCTCTAACACACAAGGGAAGAATCGAGTAGGTGGCGGAATAAACAGAAGAAACGATGAAGCTGGGTGATGAGGCCAGAACACAGAGAGCTTTCCCTGCGGGCTTGTGCATGAGCCCAGGTGGGAATTTCACTCCAAGCTTCCTAGTTACACTAGGAAAGAGGGAATGAGATCCCTTAAAAATCCACATCGCGCCCAAGAGGGAACCCCTGAGCCCCGTCGCTCAGAAGAAGCGTCCTCTGAGCAATCCCAAGGCGTCCCCTGCCCTTGAGCACCCGTCCACAGGACCTGCACCAGCTAGATCTGCAGTTTGCCGCCTCCTGTTACCTCCCCGTCATGGCCCAACCTGCCCCTCTCCGTTCAGGGGCTCCCTGACCTGTGACTGCCTCCCGCGTGCTGTCTTCTCATTTTTACAATACGTTTGTTAAAGCTTTCACTGGACCTCCTCCTGGCCTGGTTGCTAAACTCACTCTCGTGCAGGTTTGGGGTCTGGGGGCGCTGCTGCTGCAGCTGATGTCTGACCCCCCTCTCTACGTGTCCGCCTCTTTCTCAGGCCGGCCCTTCCGAGGGCATCGCCAGGGCCGAGGGAAGTAGCAATTTTCCTCAGCTGAAGGCGGGGGGGCTTGCTGTGCCTGGAGAGGTGGGCCCGGCCACCCCCCTCCATCCACGGGGCTCACATCTGACCTCTCAACCTGACCAACTTCCCCCCTGGGGATTTCTCTATTAGATGCTTTTCATCTGCTGGAATGAATATTGACTTTGTGATGGGTTCTAGTGTTTTCCTGCAAACTGGGCTTTGAGCCTGGAACACTTTAGAAGTCATTAGATGTTAAGAAAAAAAGTTACAGAGGCGAAGAGCGGGGAGGGGACATCTCACACCAGCTGTCGTGCTTGGGAAAATCAGTTTCCTGGCCTGCTCTGGGGCCCAAGGGCAGTGCACTTGGCCGCTGGCCCACCGGATAGCAAGCCTCTTAAAGGGTCTTTAGAATCCCTTTCCTTTGTGGTTTTAGGGACACATGAAAAAAACTGAGTTAGCTGAAAGCCTTGGACTTCTATCTCCCATCCCGGCCTTGGTGGCTGTCGTCACTGAGAAACAGGGCGCTATTTTGTTTTTACGGGCACTGGGCCTGGGCAGTATGGTGGTCAGAAGAATAAGCCTGGGTCTGCCGGGCTCTTCCAGGGGCCCTTCTGGAGGGAAGCATGTTGTCTGTTCCTCAGGGGCAGTGAAGGAGTCGGTCCATCTCCTTCCAGGGGAGGACCCAGCGGCTGATGTGACCAGGAAAGGCCAGGGTGCCTAGCACGCGCGGGCAGCCCACGGACCTCGGTGAGGCAAGGTCGTTCATGGCTGCTCCGGGTTCGCAGGTCACCTGAGCACCTGCCTTGCTGGTTCCTGTCCTTGGAAAGGAAGGGCCCTTCCAGGCCCCAAAGCGAGTGGGGAGGATTGTCCTCAGCCTGATCGGGGACCCACCCCTCCAAGGGCTTCCCTGGCCCTGTTGTATTCCCGTCCCCGACCTCACTATGTCTCAGACACTTGTGCCCCTGTGTCCCCTAGACTCTGCCACACCCCCCTGCTGGGTGTGAGGACCCTCCAAGTGCCCCCAAGGAGAGAGGTTGGAGTAGGCGAGTCCCTGCCGGCGGCAGGTTGCCCGCGGCCTCCTGGGGCTCCTGCAGAGTCCCCGTCAGCCATGCGTGAGCCAGGAACACGCAGCAGCACGCAGGCCGGGAGGTGGGCGTGCAAAGCTCGCCCCCGCCAGACTCTTCTAGCAGCTGCCCTTGCTTTTCTCATCTTGGTTTCATTTTATTTTTCTCAAACAGCCCCTTCTGTTGTTGCCATGGGCACATTTTTAGTACTTGAGAAATACTCCGATGAAACACCCCAGTGGCCTCTGCTGGCAGCCCCCCACACTGTGGGCAGATAGGGCCTTTCTGGCAGTCCTGGAGGGACAGCCTCATCCCTCCTCGGCCTCAGGGGCCAGAGGGAGGCCAGCAGGGTCCATGGCCCCGCTCCCCTCTCCCCAGGGCTGGGGCGGGGTACACAGATGCGGCCTGCGAGATCACAGCCCCGGATCACGGTGTCTGTGCGTCCCAGGCCGACAGGTGCACATTTCTGCAGGTCCCACTGGGGAAAGGCTCTGTGTGGGGAAGAGCCGTCGTGGTCCTTGCTTGCAGCCTTTGGGGTTCCTGCCGAACACCAAGCAGCGGCTCTCACGGTGGCAAAGCGCAATCCCTAGGGAAGCAATGACCTTGGCGGTGTGTTGGTCACACACTCGTGAGGATGGTTCCCACGTGGCTGCCGTGGTGTCCGGCACTGTTTACAAGCTACGTGATAAACGAGCCCTGGCCCGGAAACGGAAGGAGGGGAGCAAGGAGGTTTTCTCGGGGGGCCGCGCTTCAGAGCCACTCCAGGCCTCGCCGCATTATTGCCCAGAGCCTCTGCCGAAGGCTCTGGAACATGTTTCTTCCCCCACCCCCACCCCCACCCCCAGCTAATCAGAAGCCCAAGGAAACAGACATATGGCAACTGGTAAATACCCTACACACTCAAGAGTATTTTCTAGGAAAGATACTTGGTGTGGGAAGCTCTGGGCGGCGAATATTCGCTTTTCTTACCTCTGTCCTCTTTCCAGGAGGCCTGATGGCTTGACAGTTTCTCCAGTTGGTGTTTAGAAGGGACTGAACCGTGTCATGGCCCCCGACCCCAGCACCACCACTGGTCAAAGCTCACTCCTCTGAGCTCATGCCTTCCCCGAGGCCTTGGGGGAAACACTTCCTCCTTCCATGCCTCCATGTCCGAGACACCAGAGCCCCCTCCCAGTGCCCCCGCCTGGCCGGATGCCACCATCAGGTTGCTTCCTGTAAGCATGGTCTTGGAAAGCATTGGGGCCGTGGAGGCCAGGGGCTAGTGCTTTTAGGGGCAGAGATCAAGTGCCAAGCTGGCATTTGCTGGACCAGGTTTCTTATCAGCTGGGCCCATGGGTGTATTTGGGTCTCAGGGCACTTTGAGGAATGACCTTGTGTCCCTGAGAGCAGCTTGGGGAATAGGAGCACGCACTCTCGGTTTCCTCAGCGTTCTGTGGTGGTCTCTGACTTCTGGACACATCTTTGCAGTCTCCATGGATCCGAAGGCCCCAGAGGGACATGGGGGAGGGGGGGCCTGGGCGAGGTCCCAGTCCGGAGGGTACCACGAGGGAAGGGGGTTTGCCTCCTTTGGTGCCTCAAGATCATGTTGGATGACACTTACCACCCTGAGATTCATCTCTTGGGTCCCAGACTCCAGAGCGACCCCGCGGGGAAGCGTCCATCGCTGCTGTGAGAACCCCCAGGTGATGAGGACGCTTGACTTGGTGGCTGTATGGCTGGCAAGTAGCCAGGGCTGCCCTGGAAGGGGAACCTGCCGGCCCACCTTCTCCCCCCGGCTGCTGGGACCACCTGTCATCAGGCTGGTCACCCCGGGCGCAAGGCATGCTGGGAAACAGGAAAGTGAATTGTGACGTCACCCAGGTGGGAAGCCAGTGGGTCCTTGAACCTGGGGGTCGGCTGGTCCCAAGCCCAGTGCCTGCCACCCTGGGACCCAGATTACACATCCTCCCTCCTTCTGCGCTCCAGGGCCACCCACATGGGACCGGCCTTTGGGGAAATGCAGAACACGAATCCTGTTTTACCACAAATAGAAGCAGAACCTTGCATCCTCGGCTGTGGAAATGGGTCCCGCAGCCCATGCTTGGTTTTCTGTCTCGTCGTCCCCGTGGCCCTGAGCTGTCGAGGCTCATCCCTCCTGTCTCGGGAGCTCGAGCTCATTCAGGTCAAAGGGATTTCCCAGAAACACGGGGCTCCCCGGCGACTGGTGAGGGTGACAGGGCTTCCATCCTCAAAGCCAGGAGCCGCTCTGGAATGGCCCGTCGAGTGGGAGTGTCCACGGGGATGATTTCAAGCAAGTGATAAACGGCTCTTGGGTTTGTTACTGAGCTCTTTGGGGAAAAAGGAAAAGTTGCTGTCCCTTTTCTCTGTTCAAGGTCCCCGGGGTGGTGTGGACACTGCACGGTTCGGGCGGCTGGGACAGTTTCCCCGGGTCGCTCTAAGGAACCAGTTAAAGCGACAACAAATGCTTGTCTTTCTGCAGGTACAGAAGTTCTGCGTTTTGTTTTGTTTTGTTCTTAACTGGATGGTGTGGTTACTGCAAGCACAGACCCCTTCTGTCCCAGAAGTCACGCAGGAGCGTGCGCACCGGGCTCACTGCGGTGGCCCAGCAAGCCTTGGGTGGGGAGGGGGCAGTGGCTCATGGGAGCCTGTGAGCCGCCTGCATCGCAGGCTTTCTGTCCACCTGTTACCTGAGCTACGAGAGGAGGTGGCCTTCAGGCACCTCCCTGAGAGGGCCGTGACTCCTTAAAAGCCATGTTTTATTTAAGAAGCTAATCTGCTTATCCTGTGGCCATCTGAGCCTCCCGCCGACTGCGGAGAACACCAAAATCAGAGCTGAGGAGTGGCTTAAACCAGGCGCCCCCCCGTGGGGCACGGCCAGCCCTCTGGGGAGTCCCCTTACTGTGCGTCACCCCCAGCAGCCCGGCCCCTGGGTGCTCCGAGGGCCTGGTGAGGCCAGGTCTTCCCACACTTGGGTTTTTCCCTAACAGCTTTACCGAGAGAGCACTCAGGCCTCCTCCCGTCACCTGGTAACATGTGCGATGCAGTGGTTTTCAGCATGTCCGCAGCTCAGGGGAAGACATGGCCTTGGGACACTGGTGCTCCTGACGCGCTGGGGCTACTGGGGCAAGGGGAGCGTGGGCCGGGGCTCCCGGGACCAGGGGAGCGTGCGCCCCAGTGTCTGTGCTGAGCCTTCCCCCCACCCGGTTGTGCGCGCTGTGCGCGCATCCCTGGAGAGAGTTGGGGCAGTGGCCGGAGTGGCTGAGGGGCCACACGGGGATGGCATGGCCATTGCCGCTGTCTTAGCTTGGAAAGTACTTCACTCCTTTCTCTTCCCCTGCGCCAGATCTGAGCCGGGCTGTTCTAGCTTGTTCTTCACCCCTGCTGTCCTTCCAGCGCCTGGCCCGGGGCCAGCCCTCCGTCAGGGGCGAGTGGAAGGAATAATTCTCTGCCGGGCCAGGTCCTCGATGGCCCTTCGCGGTGGCGTTGCAGAGCTCGGGTTCTGTGGGCCGTGCTCTGCCCGCAGACCGCTGCTCGCCCATCGGGAGCCGCATGGACCCTGTCGCCTTCCTGGTTGAACTGCTCCCTTCCACGCAGGGAGAGCGACCTCTGACATGGGGCTCCTGGGGCCCCGACCGTAAGGCTTAGCATCAGAGAGGGGTTCTAGGGTGTTTCGAGGGTGAAGGCTGAGAGCTGAGGGCTCATCCAGAAAGTGGGAAGACAGGAATGTGGTTTCAACCCCCTGTGGCCAGGCCCCCCACACAAGGACGCCAGTGACTGAATCCCATGACTGGGCCTTCCAAACCTCAGCCATGCTTGGGGGCGCCCACCCCACACAGGCTCGGCCCCCTGGGGAGCTCTTGCTTCTGGGTTTTAAAAGTACCGGGACTTGATCCATCTTGTGGAGACCTAGGGAGCTCAGTGCAGCCGGACAGTTGGCCACCCCCCCTCCCCCGCCAGTGGGGCCAGCTGGGCCTTGCGCTCAGCGGCCCTTCCTCCCAGGTGCCTCACACCACGGGGGTCGCGTGGTCCAGCGTGACCGTGGAAGTGATGCCCCATCACTTCTGCCACTTGATGTTCAGAGCAAAGTACAAGGCCCCGGCCCATTTCCGCGGGAGGGTGCACTCCACCCCCTGGGGGCAGGAGTGCGCAGGCAGCAGCAAAGTCTCTCGTTGGGAAGGGGCTTCGCTCAACACAGGCAGCAGGTGTCCCAGGCGGTCAGTGGCCCGTGCCAGGTGCAGCCGGGGCTCTCCGCCGTGAGGGACGCAAATGCAAACCAAGGCACCCACCACACAGCTGGTCCCAGGCCCGGAGGGGGCGGCACACCGGGGACTGACCCAGCGTGGGCCTTTGCTTCCTTCCCCTGGAGCCTCCTGCTCCTTTTTTTTTTTTTTTTTTTTTTTTTTTTACATTTTATTAAGTTTTGAGAGACAGAGAGAGACAGTGTGATCAGGGGAGGGGCAGAGAGAGAGAGGGAGACACAGAACCCAAAGCAGGCTCCAGGCTCTGAGCTGTCAGCACAGAGCCCGACGCGGGGCTCAAACCCACAAACCGTGAGATCATGACCTGAGCTGAAGTCGGATGCTTAACCGACTGAGCCACCCAGGCGCCCCTCCTTCTTTCTTTCTTTTCTTTCTTTTCTTTCTTTT
>CM053561.1:75381670-75494485 GCA_028646485.1 Cryptoprocta ferox | reverse complement strand
TCTGAGCTGTCAGCACAGAGCCCGACGCGGGGCTCGAACCCATGACTGTGAGATCATGACCTGAGCCGGCTCTGCCCGCTCGACGTGAAGCCAGAAACTGTCAGTCCTCAGGCCCCCAGGTTGTACGTGCCCACGTATCCCCCCTGATCCCCTCTACCCAGAGGCCCCCCCTAGTCCTGCTGCGGGAGTATAAAACGAGACTTGAAAAGAGAGACCACCTGAGAAAAATCAGGTTCTCCACTGAGGGGGTGGGGATGGGGACACGTGCCAGGGCTGTGTCCCAGGCAGCCCCGCGGTCGTGGGAGGGACATGGCCACAGCTCTCTCTGCCAGGATGCGGACGCAGCTCTCTCGGCCGGGGAGAGCTGCTTGGGGACACTTCCTCGAAAAGCAAGTTTGCCAGATGAAAAGGCAGGGACGTGGAAACGGAGATGAGATTTCTAACGGTAACTGCAGGGTTTTTGGTTTTATTGTTTGTAACTTTAAAATAGCGCCACGCTTAGCAACACACGTTTTACTACGCTCGCTGCCTTGAAGCCACTCACCCTCGTCTTCTCCTACGTCCTTTCTCGTGAAAGGCCAGGGTAGCTGCCTTGTGCGCCGGGCCTTCCCCGGGCCTCCGGAGACGGCGGGCGGTCACCGTGCCTTTGCTGGCTTTCCCGATCCGCTTTCTGAGCAGATGCCAGCCAGCCGCAGACCGGGTGTCAGATCCCGTGTCTGACAGTTTAGAGCACTTTGTATTACACGACAGACACGTTCACGAGGAAGGGAGGCGTCGCACCGAGACACAAGGTTCCGCACCCTCCTTCCCCAGGCCGGGTTCCGAAACCCTGTGCCCTGGGGTAGACGGACAGACCCACGCCCCACCGCCCGGCACAGCCATGTCTGCAAGTTCAATGCCAAGTTTCGGATGCAGGTTCATTTATGACCCAGGATCAGCATCTGGGCCCCAGTTGGGCCCCAGTCATGAGTTGGAGCCCTAGATTGTAGAAATGCCAGCCTGTGAAATATGCCCCTTATCAGCCCCTGGATCTGATTGATTCTGTGTCTGGCCTTCTAGAAATCGGGACTGCTGAGCCCAGCCAACGAGGGCTGGTTTGTGCAAGGCTGCAGGAAGTGGCTTTTTACTTGGGTAGCACCTGCGCTTAAGGGGGTGCTGTTCTTGGGGTGGTGGCCAACGTGGTGACATGATCAGACGCTTGCGAAGTGGTCCGGGCTGGGGAGGCTGCAGGTGCAGGTCTGAGTGACCTCTGGGACTGTGAGGCCGCGTCGCCTCTCCCCACCTTCCAGACCGCCTTGCAAGTCCTAGGAGCTGAGGACCCATTCATTTGATTGGCTCCAGGGTCGCTGGCTAAGCGCGCCAAGCAGTGCGTTTTGTCTCCGAATTTTCTAAGACCCGTGTGGGTCTCTCGGCTTTTTCCAGGTATTTATTCTAGTGTCAGCTGTCAGAAAACCTGAGAATCCCGGCAACTGCCTCCAGGCCCCCGAGGCTCCCAGCTCGGTTCCACCTGCAAGGCCTGGGGCCTCTGGCCCCCTGAGCAGCCGTGAAGATACTGGTTCGAGTCTGTGCTGCTTGGCGGGCCCTGCCCCACCCCCGTCCCAGCAGTCTTGGTTAGCGGGGGGCGGGTGGCCCACTTGTGACTGGCATTCGAGATCCTGGGCCGCCCATCACAGGGGTTTGCAGGCTGCCGCCAGGTCGGGGTGCTTCGGCAAAATCCCGTCCGTTGTAAAACAAGGCCTCTGCCTGCTGGACAAACAGATTTGTTGTAGCCACTTTGCTTTGGGGTAAAATTGCTGAGTTTCTGAAGTCTTAAAATAGCAAAATCAAAAAAACCCTCAGGCTGTTTGGTTCTTGAGTCGCAAGCAACAGAAAGCAACTCAGATCTTCAGACACGAGGCACGGTTCTGCAGGAAGCACGGCGGCTGACCACGCGTGTCCAGGAGAGCCGGGAAATGCGTCTCAGAAACCCCACGGGACCGTCCCGTGCGGCACCATCACCCTGTTTGTCCCCTCGGTCGCTCTGCTTAGGGAAGCCTGTCCCGTTAGTCCGACTGCATCTCTGTCAGCCTGTGTGTCACCCGTAGAAGCAGCAGCTCCTTAGAAGAAATTGGGTGCTGTTCAGATAAGGTGGCATCAAGGGCGGATGGCCAGAGAGCTCCCAGTGCCCTGCCCGGGGACCTCCCTCTCCTCCCTCCGAATCCGTGAGGCCAGTGGACTTGTCTGTCCCTAGACGATCAGCAGTGGGCCCTGGCATTGGGTTTGTTTTCCACTGAATGGCTAATTTCACATTTTTTTATGTGCAGCTCGAGCTGTAAGTAATATTGGGCCCAAGGACAGCCATCGGAGCTGGCCTCGAGCTGGGGCACTGCGTCCCTGATGATGAGCACGGAGGTCCCTGCTTGTGCAGAGGCGAGCCCGAAACCAGCAAGTAATTGACACCAGGGGAGCCAGCCCTGCAAAGTTAATGCCGGACAAGCTGTTGAAAGGAACGTGCTGATACGCTTTCTGTGATGTGTCCAACTGCAGCTGGAATTGTTCTGAAATAGATAAGGCAGAGTTGTAGAAAGGGAGTAGTCATTTGGACTAGAGGGCCACCAGGACCCCCAGATTCTCATCTGCAAGTGTTTCCTCAGGCTCTGCTGGATCTCTGGGACTGTGTGAGGGCTCCCTCCTCGTTCCTCTGTTGTTCCTCGGCGTGTGGCCTCCCTGGCTGTGAAATGGGAATGAGCTTCTGAATGTCCGTCTTGGGGTTGGAGCAGTGTCTAGTAATTGGTACCCTAGCTTTTGGTCACAGGCCTCGGTTTTTAGTCAGTGTTCCTTAAACACTCATTGTGCCTTGGCTTCCTCCACCCCCCCACCCCGCCCCCGCCAAATCCCCTGGCTGTAGAGGAAATGGGGCACTCCCTCCAGGCCTAGGGGTCAGCCCTTGCCTGGGTACCCCCTCTCCCATAGTCCCTTAAAGGGTTATTTGCTATAACCCGTCCATTACATCCTAAGACTAAAAATTACTCAAATTGTCAGAAGCACTGAAAAATGCATTGGTTAATATGAGGCAAGCTGGCAGGTCGATTTGCAGCTTCACTTCGCTGGCATTTCCTGGGGTCTTCTGGGAACCTACAGGGTACACCCCAACTTCAGCAAGACTGTAGGGACAGCAGTGCTGGGCAGGATGGCTTGATTTAACTGGATTGTCCGGTGTGCGGGTAGAGGAGCGCCCTGCTGGGACTGAGGGACCGTGTACACCAGGATCCCTTCCTCATTGGAAGGGAACCTTGGCGGAGGCCCGGTTCCACTCTCTCTCCTCCTCAGCACTGGGGTTTCGTGCGGCCCCCACACCCCACGCGGGAGGGAATCTCACCCACACCCGCCTCCCACGCAGCCGCCCCCCACTCGGTGTCCATTCCAGCGCACCCCCTGTGCCTTGTCCTTTCCCGCTTTCCCGTGTCTGAGCCCAGGGCCTCAGCTGGGAGCCCCGGGGCCTGCTGCACCAGCCTCAGCTGCATTCTGCATGCCCAGCCTGGTTGAGGGCAAAGGGTGGGTTTCGCCGAAGAGGAGGCGACCCAAGCCAAGGAGGGGGGGCGATCGCTAGGCAACCTGGAGCTTGTTGCCCAGGTAACAGGATCCATGCACCGATGCTGTGGATGGACATCTTGCGATGAGGGCCGCCGGCCTCTCCAGATGTCTGGGATAGCTCTCGATGCCCGCCTCGGGCCTGCCCGTCGTTTTCCTCTGTGGTTGCTTTTTAATTAACGACTTGGATTTCTTACGGTGATCTTGAACTCTGCAAACATCGTCTGATTAACACGTTTGCCAGCACCTTCAGCGGGAAGTCAGGGCGTTCTGCACCCTGCGGGAGGGACGGCCTGGGACAGGTGGGCAAATCTGACCCCATAGTCTAGGAACCCCCCCCCCCCCCCCCCCGTCCCACGGGAGTCCACCCCTGGGCTTGCTGGCAGGTATGGGGCGGGGCAGAAGAATCTGGTCGAAGGAAAATGGGCCCTTCAGAATTTGGGCAAAGTCTCACCCTTCCTTTGGCCAAAAGGACAGGCAGAGGTAAGAGCTCCCGTGTGAGGACATCAAGCCGCCCCTCCGGCCCCTCAGTGCCTCAGTGTCCGCATCTGTTAAAGGGGATGGTGCTGCCATCGCGGGGATGAAATGAGAGGGTGTAGGCCACCGTGTGAATCACTGTTCCCCACTTCCTTTGCAGAGTCGGGGCGAAGGGCCGTGTCCAGGGGTCGTGTCTCAAGATGGCACCCTTGGTCTCTGGGGAATCCTTCTCCCCATTTGCACACACTCACCTTGACCTCTCGTGGGGCTTAACCTGCCAGTTGGGCCAAGAAGAACGCTAGCAGAGGGCTCCCCGGCCCTCCAGCAAATAGCGTCGGCACCCTGATCCCCACCTGCCACGTGGGGTCGTGTGGTGGGGGAGCTCCTGTCCTGCCTGCTACCGAGGACGTCGGGCTCAGCTTCACGTGGCTGCCCTGCGCTGGGGGGGCCACGCTGTGGGCCGGGCCGGAGTCGCGCTGGCACCCGCAGGCTGGGAGGGACTGGATCACGGGTGAGTCGCGGCCCAGAAGAATCCTGCGCCCTGGCCCCTCCTGAGGCCGGGACAAAAGCCTTTTTCTCTGCTCCTTGTTCAATGAGGTGATTGTCCCAGGACGCCGCAGCTGTGGTGTGGGAGTGCTCTCCCGGGGCAGAGGCCACCGCGGCGGTCACGTGGGCACCTCGGGGACACCCTTCCCACCTCCACGTGCCAGCGGGAACGTGGACACGGCTCCAGGTGCAGATTGCTCTTTCTGTTTCTGACGCACGCATGTCGTGCACGATGAGCCCTGGTGGTGATGCGGGGGCTTCGAGTGTCTGGGGCCCCAGCCGGCAGGAGAGGAGCCTTCCGGGAGGACCGCACAGCTGAGCGCAGCCGGGGCCTGTGCCTGCCCGAGCCCGCGCCCCATGCCTGTGGTCACACGGAGGCCACCGGGGCCGGAACATCACATGCCCCTGGTAGGGGCTCCAGGTGGCCCCAGAGGCCAGCACAAGCACATTGTACAGGCGGGAAACAAAAGAGACGGAGCCTGGCCTTGGCGCACTGGCCACCGTCCGAGTTTGTCCCGACGTCTGAAAGCAGATGTGTGGGGAGCTTTCTCGTTCTCACTTGTAGCCTGTGACAGCCACACCGGATGTGTCGGGACAGCGGGAGTCCCACCCTGGCCATGTTGGTGCCACGGTCCCGCGGGGGTCGGGGGGGCACGAGGTCCAAGACTTGTAGCACATGGCTTTGAAGGGAATAGTTTTGTTGGAGGAAATGCTGCTTCCGCCTCACCAGGAGGAAGTTCCAGGGCTCACACTCAGCCTCGGGCACACGCCTTGCGCACAGCCTCGGGCACACCTCGGGCTCCCGCTCCCGCTCTCTGGTTTGGCCCCGATGAGCGCCCCGCGAGCTGGTCTGCCCGGAGCAGCCGGACAGTCTGCGCTTAGGCAGCTTGTCGGCAGGACTGGCCCCGCCCTGTGCCCCCTGCCCCCCACGCCCCAAGCTGTGGGGACCAGTGTCCCTGGTGTGACAGCAGCAGGACACGTGGACTCTCTGACATCCTGGTACCCGAGGAGGGGCTGCTCGCTCCACTGTCCTCGGAGAAATTCTCTGCTCTCCCGCGTCCCCGCGGGCTGTGTGCCCTCCCACACGTCTCCCGCCACCTGGGGCAGGTGCAGAGGGGTCGTGAGCTGAGCCCAGGTGCCTGTGTCCGCCAGGGATTTCCTCAGAAGCCACAGCATGTCCTTCATGTTCGTTTGGAAGGCCAGTGGTGGCAGGTGGGGGCGGGGAGGCAGAGGGGAGGGGCCCCCACGGGCCCCGGCGGCAGGTCCCGGCGGCAGTTGGGTCTTGAGTTTGGCCTGATTCCTCGTTGCAGCGGAGTTATGTTCCGTCTGGGTCTCCTTGGCTTGTCCCACAGTCTGCCCCGGGGACTCCCACGTAGCCCTCAGTCTTTGAACCCAAGGGGCCCCAGGGAGTAGGGAGGGAGCTGTGGGGTCCCCCAAGCCTGACGGACGTGGGTAAGGGTGGGGTAGACGGGCACGAGTGGGGGTGGGGCAGAGCCCCCCGTGGAGGACAGGCTCCCCATGCCCACCCGCATCACCCTGCCGCCCACAGGTATCCGCCCCCAGATCATGAACGGCCCCCTGCACCCCCGCCCCCTGGTGGCGCTGCTCGACGGCAGAGACTGCACCGTGGAGATGCCGATCCTGAAGGACCTGGCCACCGTGGCCTTCTGTGACGCACAGTCCACTCAGGAGATCCACGAGAAGGTGAGCCCCCAAGCACGCGCCCAGGCGTCCTTCCCGCCTCCGCCCCCGGGTCTCCCCTGCCCAGACACCCGTCCCGTCCGCCTTCCCCCTCGCTGTCACCAGCAGCCCCCCTCCCCCCTGCAGCCGCTCCCCTGCTGAAATCTCCGCTGCGGGTTTGAGGGTGATGGGGGGCACGGGCGAGAGGCTCCAGCCTGCGCTCCACTTGCCCCGTCCCAGGTTTTAAACGAAGCCGTTGGCGCCATGATGTACCACACCATCACGCTGACCAGGGAGGACCTGGAGAAGTTCAAGGCCCTGCGAGTGATCGTGCGGATCGGAAGTGGTTATGACAACGTGGACATCAAGGCAGCCGGCGAGCTCGGTGCGTGCCTGGGGCCTGAGGCCGCCGGCGGGGGGCTAGGCGGAGGGGCGCCTGCGGCATCCAGGGCCCCGCCTGGGGGCCCCTTCCCTGCAGGGGGACCGTGTGAGTGGCCACAGGTCAGTGTTGGCCGGTGAGGACCCTCACCCTGAAATCCCAGGGCTGGGCACACAGCTCGGGGCCCGGGCGCCTCGAGGTGTTCTCCGGTCCTGGTGTCGACTCCACATGCGTCGAGCGTTTGCAGAGCGTTGGTACTAAGCGTCCCGGGCTGTGCTCCTCCCTTTGGGAGGCTCCAAGGTCCCTCCCTCTAAATAAGTTCTTCGGGGGTCCTGTGCTGTGCTGGGGACCGGGCTGCCCCAAGGAACCCACAAGGCCGCTGTTCTTGGACCCCAGGCCTTTGCAGTCCCCCAGCCCTTGGCTGTGCTGAGGCCCTGGTGGGCTGTCTGCGGGCCAGGGATCCATCTTCCTCCCCACCCCCGACCCAAGTCAGCCCCCCAGCCCCCACGGAGGAGGACCTTGTGGGCCCCAGTGTCCCCGGGGTGTGACTGCATGTGGAGCACGCCTCGCATGGTGAGCTGGCGTCCCACCCGAGCGTGAGCGCCGCAGGCATCGGCCGGTCCCGGCCTCAGCCCAGATGCCCACCTGTGGCCTTTTCAGCCAAGGCAACCCCGGACCCCGCTGGGCTCCAGCCTCCTCTCCCAGGGTCCCAGCATGGACTTTGGAGTGAAGGTCCTGGGTTTCTTTGAACGGTTACTTCCCTCCCCCGACCTGGGAGAGCACCCTGATACCCGAACTGCAGGGTGAGTCTTGGGGGGACAGGAGCCAGGGAGAGGGAGCCGTCTGCTGCTGAAGCTGGTGCGCCGCTGCCTGGTGGTGCCCGGGGGCTCTGGGAGCGTGCGTGTGGCAGGTGGGGTTGCCCCATAGGGGAAGCCCCAGAGGAAGAGGCAAGAGGTGGTCCTTCCCCAGCAGATGCCTTCGTCCCCTTCCCATCCTGGAAGAGGGGGCGGGGCGGCAGGTGGCTTGGGAGAGATTGACGCTGGTTTTCCTGGGTCCCCACTCATCTCAGTCCCCCCGGGGGGTGGCCATTTGGCCCTGTACGGAGAAGAAGGGGGTGGTGTCAGATTCCAGACTCGTTACAGGGTCTGGGGGAAGCGATGGCTTCCTGGGTCTGCCCCGAGCGTTAACTCCCAGCCTCGGTGTCCCTGAGCCCACCTTGGAGGCCACAAAGAAACTTGGGTGGGTGGGAGTCCTCAGAAGCCTGTCGAATACAATTACATTTTCCATCTTTCAAGGGCACCAACAAGAATATTTTTTGTTTGGTAACATTTGTTTTCTTTGTGCTCTTGGTAGAGCTGAAATCCCAAGTTCAAACATCGACAGAGAATGTGGTCTAACGGGCTGGGGATAGGGCGGGGGAGGGCGGGTCCTCAGATACATGTCCCTGTGCACCCCTTCCCATTTCTGCCCCTCACCCACCGCTCCTGGCAGCACAGCAACCTGGGTTCAAGGGAAATGTTCATGTTGAGTTTCCTTGACGGGCACCAGCCACTTCTTTCCAGGGAGAGAAGGGAAGTTCTCCTGAGCAAAACTTGCCACCCCTCCCCGTGGAAATGCCACCGCACGGCCGGGTGGGGCCTGGAGAGGGACCCTCGTCTCCCTAAAACCAGAGGTGCTCAGCTCACCTAGCCGCATGTCCGCACTGGGTGGGGGGCGGTGGTGTTCCCAGGGGCCTGCGGTTTTGAACAACATGAAAGGACGTCAGCCCTGGTGTTTTCGTTGATCCTGATGCGGTCTGAGCTGCCTGGGACACCTGTGGGCCTCTGTCCCATGTCCAGATTGCACTTTCCAGATCATTCTGTGCCCAGATCTTCTGCAAACGAGGACAGAACGGCAGGTGGCTACGGGTACTCCTGGGTGGCCTGTGGTGTGGCATTCCTGGGCAGGTGCCCCCTTCCCAGCGCACCCTGGAGCCATCCGGGGGCCAGGCCACCACACTCGGGGCCCTGAGATGGCCAGACAGAGTCCTGCTCTGGATTGAGAGCAGGGCGGGGCTCAGGAACAAAGCTGTCACCTGCCTGGAGCTGGCAGTGGGGGGTGGGAGGTTGCTGGAGGCCCCAGGGCATGGAGCCCCGATGCTCTCACCTGGTGCCTTTCTAGCAAGCTCTTTTATCTCTGGTTCTGAAGGGGTGACGGCAGAGAGTGAGAACATTGACTGAAAAAGCAGTTCAGCCCGGGCCTTGGGGTGAGGCAGCTCCCACTTTTGCCCTGTGGGCGTCAGAACCTCCTCCTAATGGCCTTTGGAGAATTGCCCTGATGTAGACCACACCCCCGGACTCCCAGAATGTTTTAGACGTCCCCTCTTCCGGGCACAGCCAGGCCTGGGGCTCAGGTAGTTGACCTTTGCAGGGCCGAGTGTCATCAGCTCTCCTGGTGGGTGGCTGTGACTAGATGGGCCAGGCAGGATGGTGCACTCACGGGTGCTTCCATCCTCTGAGCTGTCTGTCCTCCTGAGGGGGGCCATTGAGACCCCGGACCTCGGGGCAGCCCTCATGGAGCTCGGACACAGCTACTGGAGAGGGGGTGCTCAGTACGGGTCGTCCTATCTCCCCCCCCTTCCTGCCTACGACTTGGGGTCTTCCTTCCAGCAGCGCCCGGGCCACCGAGCCTGCGGGCCCATCCACTCTGCGTTTTTCTGCCGGAGCAGGAGGGCGGTCCAAGCCCCCTGAGGACGCACGGCTCCCTTCTGGCCCTGCCTGTGGGCCCGTGTTGGGGGGCGGGTGTTGGTTCCTAGTTCTTCCGTCTTCCCCTTTGTCAGAACAAGTAATAACATGTTCACCACAGTAGACTCTTAGAATAGCAAAAACAAAAAGCGGGTCTCCACTGCCCCCGCCAGCCCCGGGGACAGGACCCGAAGGGTGTGCTGTGACGAGCCGGGTCTTCGGGACCCCACGGCCGTCGGGAAGGGGTCTCCTGATGTGGGGGCAGACTGCCTCATGGCGCCTCGCCCCTTCCCGCTGCCCACTGCTTCCTTCCCAGAAACGCGGGCCAGAAGCAAAGGGTGGGCTGGACGTGGGATTGATTGGTGGGGACCTGGGGGTGAGCCAGGCCTGGGGGACTGAAGGCCCCCGAGCGTCGGAGCTGGAGCCTCAGTGTCCCCAAGGTGACAAGCAGGCCTCAGAGGCCCTGACCTCCCCGGGGTCCCAGTTCGTGGCTGGACAGGCCAGCTCTGCCACCCCCGCCCCTCAGCTGGGGGCCCGGGAGCCCTGGAGCCTCCCCCACACAACCCGGTGTCTCCCCCTCCCCGGGCCCGGCCCTGCCCTCTCCAGGGATCGCCGTGTGCAACATCCCGTCCGCAGCAGTGGAAGAGACGGCCGACTCCACCATCTGCCACATCCTCAATCTGTACCGGAGGAACACGTGGCTGTACCAGGCTCTGCGGGAGGGCACGCGGGTCCAGAGCGTCGAGCAGATCCGGGAGGTCGCCTCGGGAGCAGCGCGCATCCGCGGGGAGACGCTGGGCCTCATCGGCTTCGGTACGTGCGGCCACCGGGCCCTGTCCCCCACCCGCCGCTGGCCCGTGCGGGGACCCCTCGAGGGAGGGGGAGTCCGGGAACAGCCAGTCCCCTGGGAGCTGGGGGAGCCCGAGGCCAGGGCGGCAAGACCGACGAGGGTGCGCCCCTGTCTGGGCGGGCGGGCGGCACACGGGGGTCTCCGCTGTAGGGCAGCAGGAGGGGCTGTGCCTGCTCCTTGCCCCAGGCCGGAGGGGCCGATGGAGGTGGGCTGTGTGAGGCCGAGCCGAGTCTGCAGCGGACGAGGCCCCGCGTGACAGCAGGGGGTCGCTGAAGGATCTTGAGCCAGATGGTGGCATGGTCAGGTCATGGCTTAGCAAGCTCACCTGGGCTTGGGGGCAGGAAGAGGTCTTCCTGGCAACAGCTGGCGGCCCTGGGAGTATTTGGGGCAGGTTATCAAGGACAAGGTGGGCTGTGACAGGGGACAGCCTAATGATGGTGTCGGCGACACAGGCTCGGGTCCTGGTGACAAGGTGTAGGTAACACAGGGGCTCTGGGAGCCCCACGCTGCACATGAAGGGGCCTTGCTTCTGACTGCTGAGTCTCCTCCTCCCCGCTCGGCCAGTCCACGACTGAGCTTAACCAACCTCCCTGCCTCAGTGTCCCGGTCTGTGCCCCGGGAAGGGAGTGATACACGGGGTGGGTAGTAAGTGCCAGGCCTGGCTTCCAGAGGGCTCCCCAAGCTGTCACTTCCCCTTAGCTCAGGTCAGGACTGCTGGGACGGCCCGGCTGCCAGCTTGAACAAGGCAGAAGGAGCTGGGTTTCTCCAGGGTTAGGGCCGAGTCCTGTGTGCTTCCCTGCAAGGGACTGTGGGTGCACGTGTGAGGGCCGCAGCGCCCTCTGCTGGTGGCCGGAGGCCTCCCGTTGCTCCCCCGAGTGGCTCTTGGACGTGGTTCTTAGAGCATCGGGCATTCTTTTTTCTTTTCTTTTTCCCCCTGTTTATTGATCATGACCTGAGCCAAAATCAAGAGTCAAACGCTTAACCGACTCAGCCACCCAGGAGCCCCCGTTGCACATTCCTCACCCCTGCAGCGGCCCAGCCCCATGATAGCTGCCACGGCCTTGTGCCTTGTGCCTTGTGCCGTCCTTCCTTTAAAGACCCTTTCAGTATACCGAGTCCTGCGGTTTGAGCCCCACGTGCTCCGGACTGTAATCCAGCACCTGCCACAGCCCCCGTGCAGTCTGATTGTGACGTCTCCTTGCCGCCTTCCAGAACTGCAGCTTTGCAAGGGGGAGGGAGGTGGCCTGGTCGCCACGGCCGCCTCCCCGTCCGGGGGGGGCCGAAAGCCTTCACCTGCCTGAGGCTCGGCTGAGACGCCGCGGCAGAACCTGGAACGTGCGGCCCGCAAGTCCTGAGCGTGGCCCCAGCCCGGGGCTGGTGGTGGGGCGGGGCGGGGCTCGAGGACAGCCACCAAGTCGGGAACTTGCACAAGAATTGGAAGGGAAAACCAGCCCGTGGGGACAATACGTATATACTTTTGTAAGGCCCAGGCCATTGGCTCCTCCTGCAGGGCTCAGTTTTGACCAGGTCGGTCACAGAATGAAGTCATCCGGTCTTGGAGAAACTTAAGAACACCCCACGGCATAGGTAGCAGCCCGGGACACGGTGAGGGGTAGGGACAGTGTGAAAAGCAGAGGCGTCGGGAGGTCACGCGCAGGCCAGCAGCGCCCCTGGTGAAATCTGGGCGGCCTTCTCTCCAGCCCCTGGAGCCACAGCCGGGAGGCCCCGTCTGAAAGTAGAACGGGTGGGGGAGGTGTGGGGGGCGTCACTGTGTTGGGGGTGAGCTCCCTGGCAGCCCTGTGCCGGGGTCATTCGTCCCATCTTTCAGGTGCATCAGAGGGTCTTGTAGGCCACTGCCACTCCTTCCTCCAGTGTGTCACCTGTCACCTGCCTCTCTGCTGGGGGGTGTGGTTCCTGGTTCACTGCATCCACGTGGGGACGTGGGGGGAGGACAGGAGGGGTGGCCGCCCGACGGTCACCCTGCAGCTGTCCTGCGAAATGACCCCAGTAAACCTCTGCCTCCGGACCAGGCAGTTGTCTCCGTCGCTCAGCGGGAGCCGGACACAGCCCACCGCCAAGTTGCCCTCACGTGGGCTTCCTCGTTTGGGAAGGGACACCTTCCCTTGTTTCTCCGTCCGTCCCCTGCACAGTCGAGCAGTGGTTTTAGATAAAGCCGGGCTGTGCACACTTCCCGACTGAGCCCCTTCAAGCAGCACTCAAACCAGTGCGTTTTCAGGCTGAAAACCGCTCACCGCCCATGGGGTTCGGTGGGTTTGTGCGAGTGACGGCTACGTGGGAGTGAGGGAGGACTCCCGAGTCCGGGTAGGTGGTGTGGGATTCCAGAGAGGGGCATGGGGCCTCCCCGGCGGCTCGGGGCACCCCCACGCACCTGAGAATTAGCCCGATGGGGACGTGCCTCCACCTCCCCGTCAGAGCGGTGCCCCTCGCCAGTTTGGGTCCAGGCCACTGTCCCGTGGTTCGTTTTGATCACTTTGCCCCTTCTGGGAGCAAACCGAGCGCTCACTGGCAAGAGAACGTTCCCAGCTCCTGCCCTCAACGTCTAGAGAACGCAAGCTTGGGTTAGGAAGCCTGCTGTGCACACAGAGACGGGGCGGGGGGTGGGGGGGGAGGTGATTGTGTGGGAGGATATTGAAGGTGGCTGGGGTGCCCGGGGTTCACTTAGAACACTCTTTCTCGGCTTGAAAATGTACATAATACGAATTTAAAAAAAAAAATACCCAACACAAGCAACAAGCCCCATCCTCCCCCAGCAAGCCCGGCTCAGCCGAGAAGTGCAGGCCTGTAGTGTCCCCGAGCCGTGGGCACGCGGTCCCAGCAGCAGCCTCTCGTGGTCCAGCCGCCTAGAGACAGCAGGTGCTGACGCCGGGGCCTCGCTCACTTGGACGCTCTCTCTCTGCACAGGTCGCACGGGGCAGGCGGTTGCGGTTCGAGCCAAGGCCTTCGGATTCAGCGTCCTATTTTATGACCCCTACTTGCAGGATGGGACAGAGCGGTCCCTGGGCGTACAGAGGGTCTACACCCTGCAGGACTTACTGTATCAGAGCGACTGTGTCTCCTTGCACTGTAATCTCAACGAGCATAACCACCACCTCATCAATGACTTTACTATAAAGCAGGTAACGGGACCTAGATTCCCCACCCCCCCTGCCCCCCAGCCCGAAACTTCCATCAGAACCACAGGGGGGACGGGAAACGGTCCGTGGACACACTGGCGAAAAGGTAGACGGTCCCCTGAGATGTGAATGAGAAGCCGGGTGAGGCCCTTCTGCGAGATGGGCCAGGTCGAGCTGGGACTGACGGGAGCTACCCGGCAGGGACCTGCCTTAATCAGGTTTGGCCTCCAAGAAGCGACAGGCAGGGGACAGGTCACAGCTCCAACCTTGCTGCCTCCCGACCCCCTCCGGTTGTCGCTGAGACACCACACCGTCTTCCTCCCCAAGTGCTGCGCACACGTCAAGTAGCCACACGGACAAAACTCGTCCGGTCCGTGGCTGCCTCCTTGACACCGCAGCTCCAGTGCCTCCGGGCGTGGCGGCCTCTAATGGCTCTTCCTTCCTCCCCCAGATGAGGCAGGGAGCCTTCCTGGTGAACGCGGCCCGCGGCGGGCTGGTGGACGAGAAAGCCTTAGCACAAGCCCTCAAGGAAGGCAGGATACGAGGGGCAGCCCTCGACGTGCATGAATCGGAGCCTTTCAGGTGAGCCTGGCCGGCTGCTGGCACGCGTGTTTCCCGGGCTCCCAGCCGGGAAGTCCCAGGGCCCACATCGACACTGGGTGCCCCCCGCCCCCACCCTGAACTTGGGGCGCTTTCCCAGAGAAGCGGCTCCTGGACAGGAAACGAGAGACCGTCTCCAGCCTCTGCTCTGAGGGCCATGCTGCCCTTGGCACTGCGCGTGGAGGGCCAGGGGGCCCCCGGGGGGAGGCAGAACGCGTCTGGAAGGAAGGAGAATGGGGTGCTGGTCTGCGGAGGACCAGGCTTCATCTGTCCCCTGGGCTGTTGATTCTGTCTCGGGACCGGCTGGCCGGTCCTGCATAGATCGCTCCTCCTCCGTTCGGAGTCCCTGATCGCTCCTGACGCTCGTACAGAAGTTTTGATACGTCCTTAAACCCCCGGCCTTCAGGAAACATGCTGCCGGACGTCCCTCTACACGAGGAAGAGCGCCCACGGCTCCCTTCTGACGAACGGGATGGGGGTTGATACTCAAGTGTTCTCATCTGCTGTTGTTTGTGTACGTTTATCCAGCTTTGCTCAGGGTCCCTTGAAAGATGCACCGAATCTCATTTGTACGCCGCACACAGCTTGGTATAGTGAGCAAGCCTCACTAGAGATGCGGGAGGCAGCCGCCACCGAGATCCGCCGGGCGATCACAGGTGAGTGCCCGCAGCCGGCGCCTGGCGGGACCCCGCGGCTCAGGTGGCCCCGGTACCGCTCACACACGCACGGGACGGGTGACGCGGAGGCTGGCCACGGGCAGACAGGGTTTAGAGGTCAGGCGGATTCCATTTCGAACGAGTTGTACGCAGCTTATTCAAACCCTGAACTAAATTTCGGACAAAACCGATTCCCTTTCCAGTCGGCCAGCGGTGAGCGTGCGAACTGCGGGGGGACCCCGAGCTCCTTTGTGCTCCGGCTGAGGGCCGGGGTGAGGAGCTCGGCGCGTGGGCCCTGGATCGTGGCCGTTTTTCTGCGAATCGAAGGGTCAGCCCTCTTGTTAGAGCGTAAGAGGCTTTACGCTTAGAGCACCATCAGTTCAAACACTGCTCGTGGTTCCTCCCAGGAGCGGCTACCGAGCAGAATGTTTAACTCATTGCTTAAAAAGCACATAGGATTCACTTTAATTGTCGTGTTCCAGGTCGCATCCCCGAAAGCTTAAGAAACTGTGTGAACAAGGAATTCTTTGTCACAACAGCTCCCTGGTCAGTAATAGATCAGCAAGCCATTCATCCGGAGCTCAACGGCGCCACATACAGGTGAGGAGCGGGACGGCATCGGACGAGGGCTGGAGCGCGGCTCCAGCTCCGGGGAGACGGGAGGGGCGTGAGTGGCATCAGCCGCCCCACCCGAGTGCTCCGGGCTCGGTGTCTGCAGTCCTCAGTTCTTCCGATGCCCAGTTTCTGTGCAGCAAATACAACTCTCGGGGTACAGCCCACAGTCGGGGTTCCTATTTATAAAGGGAGCAGGTACGGGCGTGCGTTCCCCCAAAGGGTCTGAGCCCTGCAGGAATCCCGCTGCGTTCCAAGCCACTTCAAAGCCCGAGGGCTGCTAGGTGGAGAGGTACCAGAACGATTTCCAAGTGAAAGGGCATGTGGTTGGTGACGCTTTCCTAATTTGAATCTCCTGGCCCAGGGCCTGGAGCGTTCGACGGGGGAGGGTGCCCCGAACACACAGGGTCTCGTGAAGAGAAGGCGTGGCCCAGGGCACGTGACAGAGGCGGTGCAGGGGGCACTGCACCGGGGACACGAGCCATGCCCCGAGAAGGGAGCTCACTGGTGCTCGCTCTCCCCGCCGTGCTGGGCTCACAGGACGACCACTGGTCCTGCTTCTTAAAGGAGCTGCAGCCTTGAACTCCAGAAGGGAGTTTTTGTCTTGCTCCCTGTACCCCACGGCGTTGTCTCCTGGGGACCTGAACTGTGCATTGTGGCCCTGGCCTCCCCCAGCACCTCGCACCTCTGCCCAGAACAACCGGAAATGGCTCTGGCTGTTGCCTCCCACCCGCTCAAACCACCAGGGTCGGGGACACACAAGTACAGCTCATGTAATAGGACCCACAGGGGTAGGTTCGGACTCGGGGGAAGTTACACTGTGTTCTTCATGGGCCTCGCGGCTTCCCTATCAGCACCTGACACCGCTTCCTGCTCCGCACTGTTGCCCTTTAGAGGCCACGGCATCATGATTCCTTTTGACACACCAAGACTGCGTGGCCCCTCGGAAAACTTCTGCTTGAGGGTCTGTCGCTCACAGGATCCTGTTCCCGAGTCCTGGATTTGAGCGGTGAACAGCTGTGACAGGCTGCAGGAGGGGGGCCAGGAGTAAAGGGTTTGGTAATGGGGTGGGGGGGGGCCTGTCTTGGAATTCTAAAGCACCTGCCTGTAAGTACATTTCATCCTGGGAACGTTTAAATACGCTGACTCACATTTGCCTAAGAACCGTATGTTTTGTAGGCGGCTTAATGCCACATGTCCTTGCACACAGTGACTTGTGTGCCTGCAACGTCAGATGAGCCCTTCGCCAGCTCCCCCCCCCCCCCAGTGCAGTGTCCTGTCCCTCGTCTCCGGCCACAAGAGTGCAGAGCTAGCCCGCCTAGGAGGCCACACATCCTATCAAAGAGGACTTCGTCCTGCCTGTTGGGAAACCCTTAAAAGCGTCAATATGTCTGTTTTGGTACAAAACATTTCCCAAATGCAGGATGGGCTAGTCCTGTTGTACGAAAGGAAGCTTACAAAACTCGGTGTTTTGACGTAACAGACTTCGTTGTGAATTAAATGTCCACGTTTTATGGACTTTTCACGTAGAGGTCTCCTTGCATTGGGGGTAAAGGGTGACAAAGTAACTCCTAAATACACACCCGGAAGCAGGCAGAGCCCAGAGCTTGGCAACTCCCCTCCCTGCACTTACTGGCCCTTTCTGTGTGTGCTCCTCAGATACCCGCCGGGCATCGTGGGCGTGGCTACCGGAGGACTTCCCACGGCCATGGAAGGGATCATCTCCGGCGGCATCCCGGTGACTCACAATCTGCCCACCGTGGCGCACCCCTCCCAAGCTCCCTCTCCCAACCAGCCTACAAAACACGGGGACAACAGAGAGCACCCCAACGAGCAATAGCAGAGAATGACGAACGGTCATCATTCAGATAAACCTGGGACCAAGAGACAGTGACAAATAGATGAACTAAGGAAAAGGAATCTGACCGTCTTTCTTTCTAACCGATTCCGGACACACGCATCACGGACGTTGCAGTGTTAGAAGCGAGCTAGACGCCGAGACGCGGGGAAGCAGGGGCTGTCGTCTGGTTACGGAAGCGCTGAGAGACTAGGACGTGATTTATTAACGACCAACTTCTGTTATTGTGTGTTACGTTCTTCATCTGTGCATCAAATCACAAAGAATAAATAGATCTTTTTCCTTTATCAGCCCCTTGGGCACAGCAGGTCCTGAGCACCTTGCTCTAGAATGTTGCGTCTGAAGTCCCAAACGTCAAAATAAAAAATGCTACGAGGAAATCCCCCTCCTCTGACTCCAGTCCCTTCGGTCCGTGGGGGCTGGTTACCTCTTTCGCTAATAGGAAGATCCGATGACTACAAAACAGGGAGGAGACTGTCGGCCTGTGTCAGACAACCGCAAGCGTGGGATCGAGGACCTACGGCCTCCTGTACAGAAGCCTCTCCCATCTGAACTGCACATGAGCGGGCGAGTTGGTTGTGAAGTCAGTACTACCCTCTGATGATGCAAAAAAAAGAAAAAGAAAAAAGAAAAAAAAAGAAAAAAGAAAAGAAAAAAAAAAGAAAAAAAGTATTAAGTTTCACAAGCTGTTTGTACTCAAATATATTTTCTCAGTTTCAGATCCTCAGCTATTTTATTGAGTGGAAAGTCTTGAGCTAAAAGAGTTCAAGAAAAATAATGTTGCATTTCCTTATGTCTCAGGAAACACTTTTTATGGTAACTTGTCAGATTGTCTATGAACAAACCCACTTTTTTAGACATTGATAAAAGTCTTCTTTTCTTCACGTGCTATTTTATACAAGAACACTTCAGGTGTGTTATTAGATGTGACTGATTTTAACAAATCCTATTAGATTTGTATCAACTAGTTACATGTTATATTCATAGTCTTTTGTGAATCATCGCCTTTTTGTTTAAAAGATGGCCTATTTTGAGCCTTTGTATAGGTACATTCCTGTTTTTGTGACGACAAAAAAAAAAAAAAAACCTTTAAAACTGTCCCAAACAAACAGAAAAATAATGGCTATCAGAACTGTTTTGTTTTCGTGTGAGTCACCGTTCCTGTATTTGTTTATTGTAAAGGTGGACATATAGCGTTCAGTGCAGTTTTCAATAAAAAGTAATAAAAATTTGTTAAGTTCTGAAATTCAAGTACATCTCACCCATGTAACAATTCTCTAATTGAGATGTTTTAAAGGCAAGTACATTTTCGATCAGCCAGTTTCCAAGTCCTCTTACTTCAGACAGGGTTCAAAGATGAACAGCTTCCTATCTACCTATTCTATAACAAGACTCGAGAATGCTGACGATCACCTGTCGAAAGTCAAAACCTCAAGTTAAGTTAATAAGCCCGTCGCTAATAGATCGTGCCATCCTTTAGATCAAACAGTGGGTTGGAACTAAATCGACTGAAGAAACAAAATTGGTCAAGTTAGAGAGTTCTGATTTTAATTTACCCAAAAGCAAAATTACCTGGCTCAAACAGGAATGCAGGAAGGGAAGTGGATCTCAAAATTCTTTTAAGTGATATTTACAAAGAAATGTTGCAAAATAATTAACATCAGCCATTTCCGTATGTTAAGAACTTTAAGGTGATTTAAAGGATTTTCCTTCTTAAATAATAGCATTAAACCCCTTTGTACTAATGGTGTCTGCAAGTAGTAGGCAACCATTGAGTCCAAGTCCAGGTACCAAACTCCCTTTCACTCCCTTCCTGTTAAGAAAAGGATGTCTTCAGGGCATCCACCTCCTCCCTCACTCGTTTGTGAAGGTGGTGGTGGTCCCGTCCCAGCCCTCCCGGAAAATTCCCATTACAACAGCCTCCTATGGACAGACGGGGAGCACGTGGGAGCACGTGGCTCCTGACCCCGTCCTTCCAGGAAACCGGTTGGGAGCTGAACATCCCTGTCCTGACCAGAATGTTGGCAACGAGGGCGTCACACATGCACGGAAACAAACGAGATCCCCACCTGCCTAAAGACGGCAGCGCTCCCTTAACACAGGTGAAATCTGGGACACGGTGAGCCTAGAGTCAAAAACAACAAAAAGGCAGGTTTCAAGGCTGTGATGCACCTAGGTTTTGTTTAATTAGAACAGAAAACACCACACTGTGTTCTCCCTAAAAAAAACAAAAGAACCAAAGTTAAGTCCATACAGTTCTGGTATTCCTGTCCAGAGCCCACCAAGGCAATCATCTTTAAGGACCACGCACTCTCCTCTTGGGACGACAGCCATGGCTGTTTAACGGTTCAAGAGCTGAAAACAGCATTGACTCGCCAACATTTTGGCCTTTTCCAGCCACTCTGCTATGAAACCCATTTAAAAGCCCCACCCCTCCCTGTCTGGAGCCTAGGAAATTCGATCCTCTACCTTTCCCACGGGGCAGACCGCTGTACCTGTTAACTAGGTGTGGTCAGGATCACAGATCATAAATAAATAAATAAAGAGGCACCTCAGGGGAACCACTAAGCAGACCACCACACACAGGCTAAATACTGAGCCAAAGATTCCTGGACAGCACTGACTGCTGTGTAGACCGTAGTGACTAGACGCTTCTCTCTCAAGCACTTCTCTTTGGCTTCTTCAAATGGGAGGGCAATCTGCTTACCAGCAACTAGAATAGGATCTGTGCCCCCAGAAGGATTATTCCTATGTATAGAGAAAAGTTTTTAGAGCTGCTATGCTAAGTAGACAGTCTTCTAAAGAAATTACTGACCAAAATGAAAGTAAACCAGAGTCGACCTGTAGGAAAACCTAGCCCAACAGTAGCGTTTACCGTTATTACACCAAAACTCATTCATATGGAATCAAATTGCCAAAGTTTCCTGCAAGTTTTAGCAGACAGCAAGAGTAATCCCTTCAATCCTGGGAGTATCTTTCAATGGACTGTTCTCAGAGGGGAAAGAACTAGGAGACAGGACATCTCCTGGGTGTTTTTCTATTTTTAGTATTCCAGCATCAAATCAGAGGCTGTGCACATTTCAAACACCATCTAAACAGAACTGAGAAGAAAACAAGCGAGTATTGAAAGATTTTTCACAGCCTTTGCATCAAAGGGAAGGAAGCGTGTGCGTGTGCGTGGCGGGGAGAAAGGGGGGGGCTTCTTACCAAATTCCTCGACACGTCAATAGTCTACAAAGTGCTTGTCAGGACACGAAATCTTTGTGCTCCTGAGATAGGTCTGAAAGTTTTACCCAGTACTGAACATATACCTGAAGTGGTCAAATAATACTTTTTATAAAAAGATTTCTATCTAAGATTATAGTTTTAACTTTTAAATAAGAATGGCCACAATTAACCAACATGCAAAAATTCTCAGACTGCTCTGAAAAATTCATTATACAATGCATTTACCACCTTACTGCATTTTTTAAATCTTTATTCTATACTTAACTGATTCCCAAGTAGCCCAAGCAAAGGCATGCCTTTCTAACACAATTTGCCGAAAGCAGAGTTGATGATGAAGACTCCAAAGAGCCTCTGCATGGCAGTCTGGGAGCAGAACATTGTCAATTAAATCAAGTGAGCAAATTTCACACAATTCATTTAGTCCCGGGCAGGCCTGCACCCCGGGCGCCTCCCCCACATCTGGGGAGTAACAGTCCCCGAGGACACTGCCTCTTGGGCTCTCACAGAAGAACCCTCATTTTCAGGGCACTCTTCCAAACGAATAAATACCTAAATACTGAAAAGGGGCACATGAGAAGCTTTTAAAAAAGACGAAAGAATAGAAACCCAAACCCTTTCCAAAACAAGGGAATGACGTCTGTATGAAGTTCCCTCAATTCTTTCTTTCCTTGCAGTTTGTTCCTTAAAGATTTGATTTCATTTCATTGGGCACAACAGGAACTAAATTATTAATAAAATAAAAGCTTGTTTTTATTTTTCTGTGTGGCTGTGGATAATTTGTACAAGAAGTTTCCCAATCTCTAATGAGCTGTAGTGAGACTCAGCTTAAAGTGGATCTTTTAAGGTGGAAGTAGAAAGCCAGGTTCTACTTAAAAAAGATCTCGAAGGAACAAAGTCATCTGCCATGAGCTTTGGGAGGTGCCCGTGCTGAAACAGCGTCTCAGTAACGTGAAGATGCCGATACAACCTGTCCGATTACACAGCTTCGTACACAACCACATGCGTCACGTTTATACACAGATTTACAACTGGAAAGGAAAACAGTTCTGTCTTAATAAAATTAGGGTTTTTTTTTCTTTTTTTTACAAACTGTAGTCCAAACAAAGTTCTCGGTCTCCTCACACAGCAGGTTCGTCCTCTCCGTTGGGTGTGATGAGAAAACCCCCTCCGGGCAGGTTCCACCAGATCCGGTGCCTTCCGGGCCCCGCACTCCGCTGGGAGCGCGCACACTGGCTCCGCGGTCGCCGCAGAGCCAATTCCCTGGTCTGCTGCTCTTGGAATTTTCTCATTCATCCTCATCGTCGTCGTCTTCCTCTCCGTCAGACAGGGACGTACAAGGCCGGATCTGCCTGTAGCGGTCAAGCCATTTCTCCACCATGTGCGTGACCAGGGGGTGGTTCCGCCGCCGGGAGCTCTTCTGCAGGGCCACCAGCACGCCGCCCTCGGTCACACAGCAGTCCAGCCACTCCCGGAGCAGCTTCTCCTGCTGCTCCTCATTACCTAGCTTTTGGAGGGATGTGAGGAGGGAAGAGAGTATCACAGATCAGAGACCTGCTAGGAGACACTTGATGGAAACACATACGTAGCTGGTACGGTTACTCATGAAAAGGCCCAAACAACAAACTTTTCACATGGTTTCAGCCTCTCAATTTTATGATTAAAACCCAGTTTCCTACGGTTAAACAGAAAAACCTCAATGTGGGGGGGGGGGGGTGCCTGGGGGGCTCAGTCGGTTGGGCTTCCGACTTGGGCTCAGGTCATGATCTCGCGGTTCCTGAGTCCCACGTCAGGCTCTGTGCTGACAGCTCAGGGCCTGGAGCTGCTTCCGATTCTGTGTCTCCCTCTCTGCCCCTCCCCTGCTTGCGTGCTCTCTCTCCCTCTAAAACAAATGGGGGGGGGGGGTAAAAAAAAAAAACATCAGTAGGAAAATTCCCAGAGTAAGACCTCGAGGGGAAGAACCATCTAGTAATATTTTTGTTTGATAGAATGGGAAAAACCAATTGTCAACCTAATAAACTTATCATGGCAAGGAGAAGGCTAGAAAAACAAAGTCTCAGCTTCAAACACACGACAAGGTAAGTTTATTCAGTAAAGTATTTACAGAATGAAGTTATAAAAATTATGGTCTATTAATTTTTTTCTTAATGTGATTATAAGTTTCATAATAATGACTAGTACATTAAATAAAAGACTGATAATTTTGTAAGAATGTGCGTTTTCTGAGAGCATTCCTTTTCCACATCCTCACCATCACCCCTGCCTAGGTCTCCCCCTCCCTCTCCCCTGCAGCTACAATGCCCTCGGACCTGGGGTTCCTGCTCCCGCCACTGCCCATGTTTCTCGCCTCAACACTGACCAGCCGGTGTTTGTCTACTGGGCAGGCTGGCTGCCGGCTTCCCAGCTTACAAGTCAAAGCCAAGGCTTTTAAAAGGCTGTGGATGAGCGAGCCCCTTGCCATCCCTTGGCCCTTCACCCTCTCCCCACAACCCCCCCCCACCCCAGGCCTTGTGGCACCCCTTCTACCTACCACCCTTGTCTTCCCTCTCCTGCAAGGCTCCTGCAAGGGCAGGGGCACCTCCTCCTCAGATGCCTTCAGTTACCACACAATTCACATCACAAGGCCCATGTCCCCCCTTGTCCCCTCCCCCTCCCCAGTGCTCCTCACTCTGGGGGGAGGGGAGGGGGCTTGCGGGGACTTTGCCATATCTGCACACGCCAGCCTACCCCACAGTTCAGAAAAGGTGAGCTTCGAAGCCCCGCTGGCCTGCATCTCCACAAAGTGACACTAACTACGACCAAGCCCGGAGCTTCCGCAGGCAGCGCAGGGACACCCCGCCGGAGAGGCCTGGGCAGGCGTCCAGGCCAGGTGGCCATGCAGATGCTACCGGAAGGGGCTCAGGGGAGCGCCGGCCTCTCACCTCCTGAGCAGAAAGAAAGTGCACGTGCAGTAACTTCCTTTCGCTGTCCACCAGAGGCAGGAACGTGACCGTGACGTCATCGTCGGTGTTCAGGTTAGCACCAGCACCTCGGTTGCCATAGCCGTCATTTTCCATGGCAACCAAAGCTGAGAAGTGGCCCCTTGTATAGCCCAGAGCGATCGGACTTTTCCAACAAAAACTCTGTTCCCACAACAAAGGCAAATAAACACCTGGAGGGAAGAAACCGCAGGATGAGATCGTCAGCACTGGGCGGCGAAGTGCATCCTAAGCAAGGAGACTTCTAAAATACTCCGGAGTAAGAGCTTACCTTGAAACCGAGTATATCCTAAAGTTTCTCCCCGGAAACTCTTATAATATTTTACTCCATAAACTATAATTGGTCGTCTAAGAATATGTGCAAGTACAAAAATGTGCGTCTGTTCCAAGCTTGCTCCAGGCTGTGCAGAGTAAAATAAAAGAAAGTAATTTCTCTGTAAGACATTCACCGCCACCCGGTAAACGATATGCAGAGAGCACAGCGCTGCTCCCCGTCCGTATGCTCAGTCTTATAATACTATCAAGCTAAGTGAGCATAAAATTCTGCAAATCTTTCCAGTGAAGTCATGAAGGAAATCTGCGAAGTGTGCGTATACAGGTATCTCTCACTATCCAAACTCAAGAACCCGACAGATCTGGGTAAATTCTGGTCTCAGGAACAAGAGATCCGGGGACCGAGGGATGCCTGACTCGTGACCGCCTGCCGGGGAAGGTCCCTGTGAGAGCCGCACCCACGCCAGGTCCTCCCCAAGGAAAAAGAGGAGCCGCTATTTCATGCACACTTAAATGGCAGCATTGCCTAATTCAAGAAGACACCACACATCCGCCGCCCCTCTGACAAATGTCACAACGCGTCACGGATGTAAAATAGCCACTGTGACAGAAGGTACTTCGTTCACAGGGTTCAACTACAGTATAGCGCTTTCTGCAAAGAAAAGGAATGGTTTCTTGTGCATGTTTTTGAACACTGCAGTTCAAAACATGTATGAAACCAGTATGAAACCAGTATGAAAGCCAGAGCCTGAGAGGAACCACTGTGCACGATTCGTTTTAAGAGTTCATTCCCAAGTCGGTCAGAAGCAACGCCCCCTGCTGGCCACGGCACCTCGCCCTGTGGGCCCGGACGCAGAGGCCCGCATGGGAGTGCCCGCCGCCAGCTCAGCGAGCTCACACCCAGAACCAGCAGGCAGGGAACACGGGCATAAAGCCGCCTTCCTGAGAGGACGATACAAATGAAGAGCAGTCTGAGAAGGCACGTGAGCCCTTACAGTCCTCACAGCACAACTTCCACTTTGACACTTTCTAATCACGTAACGTAGGAAACCATGATACTGTCCCTGTCCTGCACGAGGCCGTGCCCGTGGTCACCCAGCTGACAGGCAGCAGTCACGACTAGAAACCACGGCCCCCGATGCCAAACCAAGCACTCGTTTGCTCCTGCTACACCGCCTCCCATCTGGCCCCTGCAGGTACATCAAGGGACGCGAGCACGCGGCCACCTCTCCTCAGAGAAGCAACACGCCTCGAGGCATTCTCACCTGGCTGGCAAGGGAGAGTATGAATGCCCAGTCTTCTTGCCACTGTTCTTCTCTCAAGGAGAAATGTAAACCAAAGCTCTGAGAATACCATGATTCCCAGTCTTTCCAACGTGTGTAAAACCTAAAACAGCAAGACAGTAAAAAATTAGTGTTCCAATCGTTTAACGTAGTCTTTAAGCAATTCATGTAAAGAGATAAACAATTTTATTAATTTTCTCCAGTTTGCAATATATTTTCACATTAAAAATGCCTATGTTCTGCCAGCAGACATCACTTAACATCCTCACACACAATTCGATTCACCACCCACCAAGTTCTCACCAGAACTTTCAACACTACTGATGAGATCAATTCATTTCAAATGATTTACAAGTTCAAAAAAAATACAAAGACATTCAAAACCATCTGAGATTTTGGGGACGATCAAAGACCTACCATTTTACATTAATGCACAGACTTTACTACTCGGTCGGCTGTTTAAACAACGGACTGGAAAACAGCCCATGTGTTCACCACTATATATCAGCATCACTCCCAGGGCAAGCGATGCTCGGCACTGGTGGTTCAGTGGTGGAATTCTCGCCTGCCAGAGCAAGGGATGCTCTTCAATTCGCTGAAGGCTCACAGAGGTGGGGAAAGTAGCAAAGAAAAATGTTAAGCTGGCAGAGGTTGGTTCACGAGGTTTAAGGACAGAGGCTCCAGACATCAGAGTGCAAAGTGAATCAGCAAGGGACACGGAAGCTGTGGCAAGTTCTCCAGAGAACCTAGCTGACGTGATGAGTGAAGGGGGCTACATGTTCTCAGTGCAGATGCAATGGCATTCTACTGGAAGAAGATGCCATCTAGGACTGGTACAGCTGGAGTGCAGTCAGGGCCTGGCCTCAAAGGATGGGCCAGCTCTCTTGTTAAGGGGCTAAGGCAGCTGGTGGCTTTAAGTCGAAGCCAATGCTCACTGACCATTCCAAAAATCCTAGGGCCCTTAAGAATTGTGCTAAATATACTCTTGCTCTGTAACAAGAACAATGAAGCCTGGATGACAGCACATCCATTTACACTCTACTAAGTGTTTTAAACCCACTGTTGACACCTACCCCTTATGAAACTCCTTTCGCCCCTGAACTCTGACGGAGATGCAGCCAGATACTGTTTTCATGCCTGACCACACCATACCCACTACAGCTCAGGATCAAGGGGTAATTTCGACTTTCTAGTCATTATTTGAAGTAAGGCTACTGCTGCCATAGACACATTCCTGAGATGGATCTGGGCAAAGGAAACTGAAAAGCTTCTGGAAAGGATTCACCATTCTGGATGCAATTAAGAACATTCTTGATTCGGGGAGAGAGGTCAAAATATCAACATTAACAGGAGTTTAGAAAGGGTTGATTCCAACCCTCATAGACGACTCTGAGGGGTTCGAGACCTGAGCGGAGGAAGTAACTGTAGATGTGGTGGAAAGAGCAGAGAACTAGAAGTGAGGCCTGAAGATGGGACAGAGCTGCTGCCATCTTGTGAAATAATCTGAACAGAGGAGGCCTTGCTTCTCATGGCTGAGCAACGAAAGGGCTTTTGCAGTGGAATCTCCTCCTGGTGAAGGTGCTGAGAAGACTGCTGAAACGACAGCAGAGGACTGAGAATCCGACCTACACTTGGCAGACACAGCAGCGGCAGGCCCTGAGAGGACGGACTCCTCTTGTGAAAGACGTTCTACTGTGGGTACAATGCTGTCAAACAGCATCACATGCTACAAAGAAATCATTCGTGAAAGGAAGAGTCAAGTCGATACAGCAGCCTCCATCGTCGTCTTGTTTTAAGAAACGGCCACAGCCGCCCCCGCCTTCAGCAACCCCCACTCTGATCAGCCAGTAGCCCATCAACATCAAGGCATGACCCTCCACCAGCAAAAAGACTGACGCACTGAAAGCTCAGATGATGGTTAGGGCTGCTGCCTTTTTTTTTTTTTTTTTTTTTTTTTTTGACCTACTGCTATATAGCACACTGACTACAGACTACAGGATGCTGTAAACATGCACTTTTATATGCACTGAGGAAACCAAAATATTCCTTTGGCTCACTTTATTAAGACATTCACTTTACTGCAGCGCTCTGGAACTGAACCCACGTATCTGCGAGGTATGCCTGTACGCATTATACATCAAATCAGGCTACCATCTAGGTTTGCCAGCCAGGGAGCTTTCTAATTTTTTTTTCAGGTGACCTCAGATCTGTCCTCTAATTGCACAATGCTTCGATTTATAATTTAGCTCTCAAGGAAGTTATTCAACTGCTCTCGATTTCAAATTCTAGCAAGTGCTTTCATTCAATAATGTTTACGGGATAGTTACTATGCGTCAGGCTATTGGAGGCACTAGCCTGACTCATAGTAATGAATGTGTCTACAATGAAACACAATAAAATCTCTGTTCGCATGGAGTTTACATTCCAATGGACTTCAGGTAAACCCTAAAAACTGACAACAAAATTTACAACTAGCAAGTCCTCAAAAATTAAATAAGAGATACCAGGGTAATAAAGTTATCTGGAGTAAGGCCATTATCATTACTCTGTAAGCATTCGAGGAGGTGTAAGAGGAAACAAGTATATTTTAATTAATTTAGCTTCTTTTGGCTTCAATTTTCTCATTGATGATAACAAAGATAATGTATATTCAGAACCAGGAAAATACCTTAAATAAGTATAAGGCCAAACTACAAGTCACAAACACCATCATCATTTCCACTGATTAATACCCCAATGGGTAAATTTACAGTTCAAGACTAGTTGTATACTTGGTTGGATGTTGGATGCCAGGTTAAAAAATGTGTGTACACACACACACACACACACACACTCCCCCGCTATCTGAAAGTTCACTTTGCGCCCCTTCACTTTTACAAAAGACCCACATTAGCACCTGGTTTTGCTAGCCAGAAAGAAATCTGAAGAGGATTTTCACTTCTACAAAATGGTAACTGCATCTCTGCTTTCTACCACTTCAAAAGCTTACAAAAGTTTTCACAAGAATGCTCTACTTTTGGATAGCAGGGAAAATCTGTATACATAAAGGGCATTTTTGAGATAACTGGAAGATGTGATATGGACTGTACACTGGATTACAGGGTCATGGTTGATTTTTTAAGTTTATTTATTTTGAGAGAAAAAGCGCACACACGTGCGCAAGCAGGGGAGGGGCAGAGAGAAAGGAGAGAGGGAATCCCAAGCAGGCTCCACACCACCCTACTCCGAGTTCAATCTCAAGCACCGTGAGCTCATGACCTGAAATGAAATCAAGATGCCTAACTGACTGAGCCCCGCGGTGCCCCTCACTGCTGCTTTCCCTGAATGCAGTAATGAGGATACGGTAGGTAACAGAATGTCCTGGGTCTCTTCAAAGATGCTGAAATACCAACTGGCAAAAAGCCTCGTAACAACCTCAACTCACTGGCAAAGGGAAGTGCTTACACATGCAGAGATGTGGCTCACCATCAGCAACTGGACAATCCAATGAAGGAAACACTGGGGTCTGTTGCGCTATTTTTGACCTGTTTCGTGGATTTCAAAATGTGCAAAATAAAATGTGGTCTGAAGACTATGTCCCTGAGGCAAAAATCTCATAATACAATGCCAACATAATCTTTTCAATATTAAACAAAAATATGAAATCATAATACTTACAAATGCGGGCAAAGACCTTATCACTATTGAAGGCTACTATGGAATTTGACATGTTTCTATGTTAAAGCTCAGCAAAAAGGTGTAAAAGCCATCAAAATGTCCCAAGTGTCTCAACGTATAAAGTCAAATTCCTCCCGCCTAGCTTCCACAGAAAACATATCCGGCAAAACCCATCCCAACACGGTAAGGAGCGCGCCTGGTGTGAACCAGGGAGGAGGCCAGAGGCCAGCTTACCAATGTGAACAGTCGTGCAGGCTGTCATGCAGGGCTTTCCGAAGCACCGAGTCCTTGTCATAAATGCCCCAGGTAGCCTGTAGCACTGAATCAAGTAAGCAGTCTCCTGCGGTCCGGTTCCAAAGTGCATACAGTCGACTGTCCAGACGAGTGGCCAATTCCAATGACCAATTTATAATTGGAGATTCTTCTTCTAACTCTATGTAAGGAATTTAAATAACAGGTTCATTTTCTTTTTGTTTTTTTTTTTTAAATTTAAAAACATTTTTTAATTTTCTCTAATTTTGAAATGGGGGAGAAGAGTGTGAGTGGGGGAGGGGACAGAGAAAGGGAGACACAGAATCCGAAGCAGGCCCCAGGCTCTGAGCTGTCACAGCACAGAGCCCAACACGGGGCTCGAACCCACGAACCACAAAATCGTAAATGACTGAGCCACCCAAGCACCCCAAAGTAACATGTTCATTTTCATGCCTATGCAATTAAGGACTAGTCACTGGAGGAAAGAACCCATTCTGTAGATGTTAATAAGTTTATGTGTAATTTACTATTTAACATGTAAATAAGTTTGATCAATTGAAATATAAACTTTTGAGTAATGGAAAAATCTTGTGGCTCTACAATAATTTTCTCAACTTTTCAATTCTTTACGATTTATTTTCTAAAAATGTTTAATACAGAAATATTCTAGAACTGGAAGTAGAAAACCAATGCTTACACATTTTTATACCTTTATTCCATCACAGTTAAGAGCCCATGAATAAGCATTCATAAATTTTTTTTTCCAGTTTTACCGAGATATAATTGACAGAATGAACATTTTTTTTAAGTTTATTTATTTTCAGAGAGAAACAGCATGAGCAGGGGACTGGCCGAGGGGCGGGGGGGGGGGGGGGCCCAGCGGGGAGAGAATTCCAAGCAGGCTCCATTTGCACTGTCAATACAGAACCCAGTGAGGGGCTTGAACCCATGAACCGTGAGATAGTGACCTGAGCTGAAATCAAGAGTCAGATGCCCAACCAACTGAGCTACTCAGGCGCCCCAACGGAATGAATATTTTTAACATCACGATGTGACACTGCTCTTAAGGACTTTACAGTTTCAATTAAAGTAAAAATACAACAAGTCAACCATACAGTGAAAACAAAGAGCTTATGGAAAATAAACTAAAGCACACCCATTAATTCCACACTTACCTTTCTGAACATCTCTATCGAGCACCTCATCAAATACTTTTTCTTGGACTGTTGGAGGCAAGTCTTCAATATCTACAAATCAAATAACAGACTTAAAAGTTTTTCTCAGGTCTCATAACTTAATAAATCTGATACCAGCATTTAACAGTAACTTCCTCTAAAGTAACTCCCTTGCCAGTGAAGGTGGTCAGGCAGCTTCTTTTAAAAAACATGCACGTGCTGTGTAAAGTAAAATATTTCCTTTCTGTACTTCATTATCAAAACTATCTAAAAACAATATAAAGAATAATATTTGGACCGATAATTGCATATAACTATTCTCAAAAAGACTCTAATATTGGTAAGGAGGTGTAAAAAGGGAGCCCTTGTGCACAGTCAGTGGGAATGTAAACTGGTGTACAGCCACCACTTAAACCAGGTTCCTCAAGAACTGAGAAGTATCATCTGATCCGGCAATCCACATCGGGTGTGTGTGTGCACACACACACACATATATGAAATACCCCTATATAAATGAAAACAGGATATCGAAGAGGTCCTGCACCCCCATGTTTGCTGCAGCCTTACTCACAACAGCCAAGATACAGAAACAACCTAAGTGTCCACCAATGTATGAATGAATAGAGATGTGGGGTGTGGGTGTGTATGTGTGCAAAATGGAATGTTATTCGGCCAGGTGAAAGGAAGAAATCCTGCCGTCTGCAACACCATGGATGGACCCTGAGGGCATTAGGCTAAGTGGAATGTGCCAGAAAGAGAAAGACAAACCAAACACTGCATGGTACCACGTCCATGTAGACTCTTTAAAAAAAAAAAAAAAAAAAAAAAAGTCAAAATCCTAAAAACGGTAGAAGAGGTTGCCAGCGGCTGGGGCAAGTGAGGAAAATAAAGATTGGTAGAAGGGTACAAAAACTTCCAAGCTATAAAATGAAGAAGGCTGAAGACCTAAGGAAACACCATGGTAACTGTTTAACACGGTGTTGTGTAACTGCAATCTGCTAGGAGAACAAAACTTACATGTTCTCATCAAAAACAGATAAATAAACGTGAGATGGTATGTTAATTAACTAGATGGTGGGGGGGTATCCTTTCACAATGTGTGCACGGATGAAATCATATGGACACTTTTAAATATGACAATTAAATGATGATTATCCCTCAGTAAAAATGAAATAAAAGAAAAACAAGGAACAGAGCTATCTGATGTTCAAGTTAACATTAATAGTAACAACAACATACAAATGTTTGTCTGCCCTGGTCTCTCAACCTCTGCTCAGGCCTATTGTTTTCAGACTTCAGAATCTTCTCATAAAAGTTAATGAACCATTAATTTCTGGCACACGGATCTCTGATTTTGTCATCCTCCTCAAATCCTCTATGGTTTGTTCAGTTTACTAATGGAGCAGTCAACAGTAAAAAGAATTACCCTTGAAAATTCTTTAAAAAAAATTTTTTTAAGCTATTTCCAAGTCAGAGTAAAATGGTAAACATCACCGGAGTAAAGCTCAAATATATGGAGTGCACTTCAAGTGAGATCTGATTTTAAAAGTCTTAGTGATGACCTCCTACCGCTTGTAAATGCTCCTGTGTTTATGTCTATGTAACAGCTCAAGACACTTAGAATCAAGGCAGAAGCTTTATTTTAGACACTTTTGGTGTTTGGTGCTTTATTCAATGCCGAATGACAAAATGATCCTGGAAGACACTTCCAATTATCATGGATGGAAAAATGAGAAGCTGCTTCACAAACACAGCAGAAATTAATATAATGAGTGAAGAAGATAATAATGACACTTTGAAAAGAATGCCAGTATCTTTGATCCAAATAATGACTCCACTCATTAAAAGCCCATGTTCTGGCTCCTATCTCCTAATACCAATATAACCAATACCTATGTGGTTTTAAAACAGACAGGCATGAGAAAGGAAAAAAAAAAGTATACATCCTAAAAGAAAACGGAAGAGAAAAATCAAGGGGTAAAACGGACTTTGTGAAGTATCTAAGGCCCACACAGAAGTCAGTTATTATCAGCTGCTATCTTCCTACCAGATCCAAAGCTTACGTTTTACAAAGAGCCCTTGGACTGGTCGCTTCCGGTATAAATAGGGTGGTCGAGTAAAGCCATTTAAAATGCACATGTAGTAGCTAAGTTATCTGCTTTCTAACAGAAATCATTTCACTCACACATTAAAAAAAGTATAATAAAGTGAAAATTTCTTTTCACATTGAAATTTGGAGTTACCTGCTGGCAACGTAAATGTTACAAGGTCAGTTAGAAAATAGCAAGCAAAATCCCCCTTTCTCTGATGAAGAGAGGCAGCTATCTCTCGCCGGATTTGCTCTGTCAGTTCAGGACACACCATTGCAGGAATACACTTTGCTGCTTGTTGAGACACCTTAAATACAAAAGAAACTTTCCTCTGCATCTCATTTAACATTAACCAAAGCAGAAAACAACAGTATTTAAAAGAAATTACCAAACCTTCCCAGTGACTCAGGGTGTTGTTTTGTTAATTTTAAAATAGATTAGGTACTATTTCCTCACCAGTGGAAGCACGTTTCAGTAACTTCCCAGGAGGAAATTAACCTCCTAGGAACTTCTCCCAAGGAAATATATGAAGATTTATATAAAAATTTATGTAAAACGGTGTTATTCACAAAGGTTCATCCTAGGAGAGGGAGGGAGAAGAAAGAGCCACCTAAGTAAAACTAAGCATCATGCCCCCACTAAAAGCATTCTTAAAAAACAGGAAAGTCCAGCTCACAGAGAAAGAGGAGAATACGAATACTCTTCTCCCACCGGGGTAAGTAAGAATACTTCAAGCACCCTGACGTGGAGTAAGGAAAGCATGACGTTTTTGACAGGTTAGTTCCCACTGAGCTCAAATCCTTCCCCATTTGTTATAATTCTGAATATTTAAAAAAGCATTTGGCTTCTCTAAGTGTGGAAGAGACAGCAAACATTCAAAGTCTAGGCCGACAGGAATGAAGTGCGAGCACTGCTGTAGTTAGTGAGCACCTGACAGGGAACTTCTAAACAAGGAGATGGCTAGAACTTTCCTCTTCTTTTTAATGATGGATAGCGACAAAAGATGCAGAGATATTATTTTACATTTAAGCTGTACGCCTTTCGTGGAGCTGAAAAAGTCTGCATACAAAGAATTTTGAAATCAAAGGTGAGTATCTGCTAGAGAGGAAGGGAGGCCGGTGTGAATCCTGAGTGAGCCAGTCGCCAGACACCAGCCACTGACCTCTGACCCCTGACCTGGACAACCTGCCCAAATGCATGCTTCCAGTAACAAGTGGGGCTTGGAGCAGATCTGCCGATATGCCACTCAAAGCTTTACCCATAACGTCATCTACATATACGGGGACGACGAACTGTAATTTTTATTAAGGTAAGAGAACACTGTCTCAAAAACCCTGCATACCCAACACAAGCATCAGACACTTTTATTGGCCCAGGATTACCAGTTACAATGAAATTCTTACTACCTCTTGACTCCACAAACCCAATCATTATGTGACACTCCAATTACAGAAAATGAAGCATCGATATATTTTTGGAACAATTTCTCAAGTCACAGTTTAAATGGATCCCAAAATAAATTCAAAAATAGCTTATTCTAATCTGCTAGCTCTCTGCCCCCTTCCAAAACCTGGGACGGTTTCTGCAAAAAACAACTTGAACTGTAACGTGAAAACTGCGAACACTGTTAAGGGGAGCCTTAGAGCGGGGGAGAGGTCACGCGTCCTCCTCCCACTGCCCGCCCTTCAGCCCCGGACCCTGAAGCCTATGGCTTCGTCTTCTAGCCTCTTCAACCGTCTCTCCCTAGGCTAGTAATTCTTAACTTAGGGCATGTGAACTTGATGGGAAGGGCCTGTGAACTTGAATGGGAATTTTCATTAAATTTAAATCCTTCATTTTCACTAACCGCTTGCCTAGACTTAAAATGCATTCCCTTATATGGCACAAATCTGATATTCTAAAAAACTACTATTTCAATATAACTGATTTCCTTTGTGATCTTTTTTATTTTATACATTTAAAACCAGTACTTTGAAAAGGAGTCTACAGATTCCACCAGACTACCAACAGAATCTATGACCCTAAAATCCAATTAACACCCCTGCTCCCCGATACATATCCCCACAATATACTGTTCTCATCCCCCAAAGTACTTGGCTCTGTCCTCTCTCTGCAGACACATCCCTAAGTCCACTTTCCCTACTCGCCACTTCAATGACGTCCTCCAGAGTGGCTACCCCACTGAGACGAAATTCCACAGCCAATTTTCCTCTTTCCCTGGAAATCCACCCCCCTTCCACCTCTCCCACAGTGCACCAGGGTTGGTCTCTGTGTCCCAAAGAATATGGCAAAAAGGATGGTATGTCCCCCCACCCACGTTACGTTGTATCTAAAAGACACTGCAGCTTCCATTGGGATCACAGGCGTGCTCGCTCTCTCGAGTCACTAGCTCTGGGTGAACCCTGTCCTATGGAGAGGCCCATGTGACAAGGATTAGAAGCCTTCTACCAGCAGCCATGTGAGTGTGCTCTGAATCAGATCCTCTAGCTCCGTCAAGCCTTTTGACAACTGCAGTTCTGAACATTTGACTGTAACCTCGTGAGAACTTGAGCCAAAATCATTCAGCCAAGAAGCCGCTCCTGGACACCTCACCCCCAGGAACTGTGTGAGAAAACAGCGGTTTGTGGACTAAAGCTGCTAAGCTGAGGTGACCTGTTAGACAGTAAATAACAAATACCCTGAAGCTCTCTCTACTGCCCCCCCCCACCACTGTTTGTCCCCAGACTGCTCACAGGAGGCCACTGACTTATGACAGCCCCTACAACTTTCTCAGTCCTCTACCACCAGCCTGAGGGGAGCCCAGGAACCCCCTACAGACTTGAGCCTTGGCTCCACAGCTGCCTTCTCCATCCAGTCTCCTGCCACCACCAGTGACTACTGCTCCCAACACTGGCCCTGCCGATACACAACGCCAACGGAGCCAGACCTCAGATACTACAGAAACTACCTCTGACTGTTCCATCCCCTGTTGCAGAAGCTGGTCCTTCTAATCACACTGCTGCTTTTCAAACTGTCCCTTCCCCTATCCTGTCCGCAGTAAGCCTGCCCCCTGTTTACACCGTGGCTCTCCCTCAAGCCCTCCCCCCTCCTCTATCAGGTGCCTCTGGCGTCACTGGACCCTTAGCACACTAAACAATAGCTGGCCATTTCAATCATGCTTCCAGGTAACCTTCATATCCCTTAATCCCTCCCAGCACTTTGTCCATAATGGTTCCCAAATACGTACTGGCAAATCTGAATAGGCAAATACACAGTAGCATTACCAGAGAAGACCTATACTGACAAAATCGGAATCTACAACTGATCTGACTCTCTGCACTCTTTCTCCATTTCTCTGATCGTTAAAAGAAGTACCTGGATAATGTGGTTGCATCCTGAATCGTTCATTTGCAATCATCTGTGACATCAATATAGTTATCTAAGGCGGAAAGCTCAGAACCAACTTGGTCCCTCTCTCTCCGTTACTCCCCACATCCAGTCTATCTACTTGAGCCTGACTCCACGCGCACCAGCTCTCTCAAACCGGCCCACTTCTTTCCGCTGTCATTTCCGCTCCCATCCGGGCAGAGCCCTTGAAAGCGTCATGCGGTGCCCTCCGCACAAGTCTTCTGCTCTCCAGTCCACAGCGGCCAAAACACTGACCTGTCGTTCCTCGGTCCCTTTCCCTGACGCCCTGCACAGCCCGTGTGTTCACTGCCCCAGGGACAGTCTTCAAACCCCCTGGCCTAGAAGACCCTTCATAGTGCTTCCCTTCTCAGCTCCCAATCACCATCACGGCCCTGCTGAGCACCTCTGCAAGTTCCTGAACTCACCACAAACACCACTACCAGGGCCTCCGAAAACAGTTTCCTCAACTCCCTTCTCTCCTCCACCCACTTACGAGGCCAAGTCCTACTTCTCCTTCAGACCCCCACTACGACGTTACCTGCTCTCCATGAGACGGTGAGATACCCCCAAAGACTTTCTCAAGTAACTCCCAGAGCACCTGGCATTCATATCTGTGACAACACACCCTACGCAGAATGCCCTGTTTATTTCTCTACTTTTCTGGAGGCTCTGCAAACGAGGAGCCAATGTCTTCCCAGTTACATCCCCATTTAGCACAGTGCCTAGCACACAGGAGGTACTTAATAAATATTAGTTGAATGAAAGACACATCCTAGTGTTTTTTTAATCCAAGAGATGATTCTAATACTGTGGCAAAATGTCCTGTTTTAAAAGCATACACCCTTAAGAACTATATGCTGTTGAAGTCTCAGTTTAATGTGAATTTATAAAGGGAGCAGAAGAATCTAAAACATTTAAGAATAGTTTGGAAAAACATTACATCAAAAATGAGAACTAATGAACGCAGCTCCTTCCTATAAAACAACGTCTAACCAGAATGGCCACGCTCACCTCTGTGAGCAGCGTTGCTAGCATGTCCTGCCTCTGGAAGCGGATAGCCAGGTGCACGAGGGTATAGCCAACGTCGAAAGCAGAAGGGCGGTTCAGCAAGCGCACTTCGTCTGCAGTGAGCTGCCGTGCAATGTCCCCTCCTGATGACTTGTACGCCTCTACAGCAGCCAGGTCACCTTCCACAGCCCCTAGAACAAGCATCGAGACAGAGTAAGAGTTTAATTCTGTTTCTCTTCAAAAGGCATAAACCTGTTGCATTCACTCCAAACCCTTCTAAGCGTTTCTCTAGGAGTCTTGGACCCTGGGACAACATTTAAATGTCCTAAAGAATAGTAAAGAAAATTAGGGTATTCCTCTCTAATTTCTTTCCAGAACTAGAACCACCTAGTTAGGGACTTACCTTCATATCAGCGCTGGCTCCAGGCTCTGAGCGAGTTTTAGAGGAATCATTAGAACCATCATGTATTAACTGGATCAAAGATCAGTAATCTCAGTATGAGAAACGAGACTTTACAGCAAACACTAAACTACTGCTCTGCTCCTGACTCTGCAGATGCCAAGGAGACGGGGATGGGCTTCCTGGCAGCTCAGGGCTCTCCTGCCCTTCACACTGCAACTCTCTAAGCTGTAACAAGGGCTGAGCCTTCCATATTGCTGGTTAGCTTTGAAACAACTCAGAGCAATTCAAACCATTTTCAATCTAAGTTAAAGTGAGCAACATTTTGATTTCAGAACCTCGCACAGCCAAGTCTTCCTTACACTCGTTAAGTATGAATACAGTAAAACTTGAACCAGAGGAATTAGACCAAAAATATGCTAAAATAAAACATTACAAATCAGTTGGGGGATAGAGAGATAAACCAAGTGTCACTTTTTCCAAATCTGTAAAGAACTTTGTTCCCATGAAACATTACTAATCTTAACACAAATTAATGTTAAGATAGTAATCCTATTTACTAAGCAGTACAGTATATATCTATATATCTATATCTATCTATATCTATATCTATATCTATATATCTGTATCTATACATATAGATATATCCTTGGCAAAAAAATATAGGTGTAGGCAAGCTTTAATTTACCACAAATAGTGTTACACACACACCCCAAGACTGTAGGAACAAATAATTTTAAGTGTTTCCTAAGTTACATCATGAAAAATTTGGTTTTGGGTAAAATGCTAAAACTAGCTAAAAATATAGCATATTCTTTAAAAGCATTTTTTTATTGTCAGATTGAATTAGAGAAATAAGGCGCTATTCCTTGGAGAAAAACAGATTGGTACAATGCCAACATCTCCCAGATATTAAAAACAGCAAATCTTGGGGCGCCTGGATGGCTCCGTTGGTTAGGCGGTCAACTCTTGGTTTCAGCTCAGGTCATGATCTCACGGTTGGTGAGCTTGAGCCCCACCTCAGGCTCTGTGCTGTCTGCTCCTCCCCCACTCTCTCTCTCTCTCTTGCCAGAAACAGAGAGTAAAAACACGATACCTATGCTCAAAACAGTCTTTTATCATCACATCTCTGGGCCATAAAAGGCTAGCTTCAAAAATTTTCAGGCTCTGCGGTCAAAGATCCTTTCTGCAAATCTAGACCCATTCTCCAGAAAAAGGACACTGTGCTGCCAACACCCAACATTTTTCAGGTGAAGAATCCACGCTATCAAATGAGAACACCTTCTTACAGGAATTTTTGTTTTCACAGCAATGCAAGTCAATACCTTCTTCAACAGAAACACCTCAATACAGCTGTAACCCCCCCCCCACCTCCAATACAGAAGGGGCTTTAAAACACCCTCATGAGGCACAGCGCCCTAGATAAGTCATCAGGGTTACAGGTGGTTTGACTGGCATCAATCTTCTCCAAAGGGCGAGCCTTAAGAATAGACACAGAAAATCCTACTTGAATAAAAACAAATCAATGGTTGCCAAGTATGCGAAAAACTCTAAAATTTCTGCTTTAATTTTTTAATTGTTTTCATGAACAGATGAGGATAATCAAAGAAAGCTCATGACCTTTTAAATCATTTAAAGTCGTTCATCTTTTTAGAACTAAATATGCCCTACTCCATTTCCTTTTGTGTACATAGTACCTCCTTGTGAAGGCGACTACTTTTCACTCAAGTCCTATCAAGGCTATCCCTGATCCCGGGGCCTGCGGTATCACTGCACCTTTTACAGGTTTTAAGCTTCAGCCAATAAAAATATACATTTATAAACTTTCTCTGTATGATATAAGGAATGTTCTAAGCTCTGCCAAAAGCAACCCAAGGACCATGAAGACAGAACAAGTGACGTGGAAAGAGAAAGAGGAAGCCCTGCACGGTACACGTGTGTGCACCTAGTCAGGCACGGGTGCACACGCACACACTTCTGTTCCCCAAAGATGAAGAAGACCGCCAAGGAACTCTGTTCTTCCGGCTGGAGGAAGGGGAGACGTTCTCAATCACTGTCTCCACCACGTAGCTGATGTCTAAAGAGTCTCCTCTTAGAAATCCTTAAGAATTCATTTCCTCGCTAATGTTTCTGAGGGATTTCTGTAATTAGAAACTAAACAGCATAATCAAAGGGGGGGAAGGGGACAGTGTGTTTTGGAATTACGATTTACAATGTCACCCAGTCAGCCTTCAAATTAAGTGGGTTTTTTTTTAATATAAACAGAATGAAATGCACAGTATATCAATTCTATTTCAATAAAGCGCATACATACATACACACAAAACCAAGACTTCTATCTATCCTAATCTGAAGACCAAAACAACTGCTGCCCCCAGACCGGGTGTGCTGCTCCCCAGCACGGAGTAAACCCAGGAGGGCAGGAAACGAGAATGAAGCAATTAGAGAGTTTGTTCTCTATTCTTCACAGCATAAAATCCTCCAAATCTTCTAGAACACGAAAAACAAATGTAAGCATAGGCACAAAGTAATATTTTGAAGAAAAATATTTTATTGTCTAATGTTTCAGGAACACAGGATTCCATTCTTCTCATTAACCGTAATTAAGAACTCACAGTTTCGGTTACCGGTGAGTTTTCGGCTACAAGGACGAAAACGTTTATTACAAATTTCAGGAGACTGTCACTGAACTGTCCCAATTTGGGGGTCTATCTAACGTTATGACACATTGTTCAAGGACAACTACCGATTAAAGTTTAGACAGTTTCCTGACAGATGGTGAAGTCTGCACTGTAAACAGGATTTTTAAAAGGATCTAGCCCATACTCAGATCATGTAAAGTTTTAGCTACCAAATGTGTTCTATTTAGGGGGAGAAATATCAGATTATACACAAAACTTACAAAAGGACTTCTGAGTTCTTCATCTAATGTTTTTACCACCGCTAACATCAGGGGATAAAGAAAAGGAGGAAGAGGGGGAGAAGAGGTGGTAGGCAGGAAAAGACAGCAAAATAAACCAGTGCTAAAATCTCACCTGGTGGAACAAGGACCAGGAAAAGGCAGAACAGTCCCAGCAGCAGAGAGGCGATGTGCTCATGCTGCCTAGTCACTGCCCTCCCATACTGCCTCCGAGAGCAACTGAAGGAAGCATCTTCCTCTTAACAGGGTTTCTTAACAAATGTATTATTACACGTCCTGTCCCTTCTTCCTCCATGCTACGAAGGCAAACTGAAAGGACAGCTGAAGGCCTCTGAGAAGATTAACTTTATAAAACTAACCTATGGTTTCAACACACATTCAAAACTGAGTGAAATACACAGCCAACTATGCGGTGGTGTGGAATTACAGGTAACGGAAAGGGTTAATATACTTTTAAAAACATGAATACCTAGAAGTAAATGAAAGTTACTACATATTACAAACAAAGTTTAAAAAAAAAAAAAAAAGTTCACATTGTTCTATAAGCTGGGCCGGGAGTGGAATTTAACATACGTTGAAGCCACAGGTCATAACTCACTGGGGACTTCACAGCTACTATGGAACTCCGTTGGTTAGAATATGGAGCTGGCTCATAGATGTTTAGAAAACAGACTTATTTTTTTCCCCCATATATGGCACAGTTTTCAAAGTTTTGCCTTATATTCTTTAATGACGAAAAATCAGAATGGTAACTAACTTTGAAAAGAATGCCAAATGGTAAAAAAAAAGCCAGGACTTACCTGAGCCCACATGGGCCAGCTCAACACTACCCTGGAGTTCTATGGTAGCTGTGACATCACAGCATGGTTTATGCTGTGGGGTCAGGGTGGACTTGGAGTCAGCTGGCACAATTTCAGGAGCCCTTAAAGAGAAAAGTTAGTTTTAAGTGGTAAAGTTCACAACGCCCGTCACCACGGCCAGCAGAAAGATGCAGATGTGGCTGGCTACAACGTCCGCGCAGCTGTCCTCTCCCCAGAGCTCAGTTCTCTGAGGTGGTTTTGCATAATAAAAAGAAAACTCTACCACCCAGTAATACTTTTTCTTTATATTCCTAACCATTTGGCTATAGTTCAATCATGAACTTGACTTAGATATTCATATTCGCAGCAATCTCTTTCAGTACTCAAGACACAAGCAAAGTTTTTGAACAAAATGACCTCAGTACTTTTCAAGTGTACCTTCAAGTAGGCACAACCTCAGGGCCAATCCCGGAAATAGTGTGAGCAGCCCAGACCACCTCCTAGAGGCATTATTCACACAATAATAACCAATGGCAGCAAGTAAAAATTTACCACTTCTATTCCTAGAATAGTGCTGCAGAACAATAATAACCTTTTCAAAAAAAAAAAGAAATGAAAATCACAAATTGGAAATAAATTCTTTATACTGTATCAAGATGAGCTTCTACTCAATTCATTCAATAAACTCACTGTTATGAAAACATTCTCTTCAGAATAAAAGATTCAATGATAGAGAAGTCAAAATAATCTCTAATTAAGGCCTTTAAATGTTCTATTTTTAATCATGACAAACTATGCCAAATATAATTTATATTCTGGAGCTTTTATGTCTTTACATCTCTGATGAGACTGTTAACAACCCAACTGCTGGGGAAATACCCATCCCCAAAGTCATGAAAAACTGCCTGAATCACTAGATACCTTCAGAAGAAAGACCACCTCGCCATGTAGGAAGAATTACTGCTGAAAGCCCAATGGAAGGATTTAAACGAACAGGTCACAAAGTTATCTTTGGGAGCGGTATCAGAGATGAGGGTCAGTGTTCATGAATTAAAGAAGATGGATGAGAGTTCAAATTGCAAAAGTCACTGAAAATATTGCCCAAAAGAGTCAACTGAGGGAATATTAAGGTTCTTAAAAACAGGGTTCAGGGGCACCTGGATGGCTCAGTTGGTTAAGTGTCTGACTTCAGTTCAGGTCATGATCTCACGGCTTGTGAGTTTGAGCCCCTCGTCGGGCTCTGTGATCAGTCAGAGCCTGGAGCCTGCCTAGGATTCTGTGTCTCCCTCTCTCTCTCTGCCCCTCTCCCACTCACACTCTATCCCTGTCCTTCAAAAATAAACAAACATTAAAAAAAATTAAAACAAAAAAACCAAAAACCTAGGGCTCCAAGGGTACCTGGGTGGCTCAGTCAGTTAAGCAACTTCATTTCAGCTCAGGTCACGATCCCAGGGTCATGGAACCATGGGAGCCATGAGACAGGCTCCAGGCTGGGCAGAAGCCTGCTTACTATCTCTCTCTCTCTCTCTCTCTCTCTCTCTCTTTCTCTCTCTCCCTCTGCCCCTCTCCCCAGCTTGCATTGTCTCACTCTCTCCAATACACACACATACACACAGAACAACAACAATAAAAAACCTAGGGTTCCAGTTATACAAAATAGTATGTCAGAACCACAAACACCACTAAAATCAAGTCCCCAAAGTTTTCTGACTGCAAGTAAAAATCTCACCTGCAATAAGGCCAAGTTATACTGGCTGAATGTGAAACCAAATTTTAGAGTTTTAGAATTATACTATTTTACGCAGGCCTGGAGGGACTACTGAATAATATAACCCGCTCTATTTTTCAAGTCATAAAAGTTTATAAAAGGAAAAACGCTCATGCCATGTAGCATTATTACACTGTTCATAACATATCCAAGTTAACTCTTCTTCTGGCAAAAAATACTGAAAGAATTAAGACCGTCATCAAATTGGAAGAGATGTTAAAATGTTACTTAGTCCATCTTGATAAGGTCTCAAGGTGGAAGCACAAGACAAGAAAGTCCCTATAATCTGCCACTTCAAGAGGAAGTTCCACAGCGTCAGGTGACACTCATGGCCACTCAAGTATCCACATAAGCAGAGTGGTCGATTTTCCTCATAAGTTTCAGACCCAAATATCCAACAACCCATTAGACAGCCTCACTACATCATGTCTAAAACTGGACTTCACGTCCCCTACATTTAGGGGAAAATGATCCAACCCAAGCGTCCAAACCAAAACGCTGGACATCTTTCTTAACTCCTCTCCCCTCAGCCCCATATCAATTTTGCCAAGTTTTTTCAATCCTGCCTTTTAAAAAGTCTCTCAAATACATCCCCTACCCCATCTCCACTGCCTCTATCCTAGGTCAAGACTGCACTCGCCCTCACGTGGATTGCCGTACTGTTCTCTGAAGTGGTAGGCTTGCCCCCACCCCTCTGCAATCTAGCCTCCACACCACCATCAGAGGGATCTTCCTAAACCACGAATCTGATTAAGGCCGTCTCCCTCCAGATGTTTCCCAATGTCCTATGTTAAGAACTAAACTCCTTGACCAGGTCAACAGGCCCGGAAAGGTTCGGAATCACCCTGCAGCATTACCTGCAGCCCCCAGACCACAGATCAATCTCGCTAACGTCATCAGTTTGACGGACAGGCCATGCTCTCTTGACTCTAAGGTCTTAACATATGCAATTCCCTCAGATCAAAACACTCTTCCCTCTTCCCTTTAAGGTTTTGGCTTAGAGGTCACTTCCTCCTGTAAGCCCTCTCCAGATCTTCCAATGAGTTGAGGGTATATACTCCTCTAGCACCCTATCCTTCCTCTACTGAACCACTCACGCTATACTGATTTGTGGAATTTTATCTTCCTCTCCCAGAGCATAAGCTCACTGAGAGCCAGGAATTCGTTCACAGTGCTTGGGAACACACTCAAAGAATATCTCAATGTGTAAATAAATGGACCAACAAAGAAACTGTAAAAACTAAGTCAATTTTGGAAAGCAATAGGAGGGTGGAAGAGGATGAACATTTGCCTTATCAGATTTTTAAATACATAATAAAGCCATATTTATTTAGGCAAAAGTGTGATACTGATGTAAAAAACAAACATCAAAATAAAGGGCCTCCAATAAACGATGTAGAATCATTTTTATGTATAACAGAACCACCCAAATCTACGTGGAAATAATAATCACTAATGGAATTTAGAAAAATATTTTCATCCTTAATACAATCTAAAAGACTGTGTAAGACAACAAAGTGTTATTAGTATAACTCTCCCCCTCACCACCCCCCCCACACACACACATGAAGAAGGAAGAAAATTTGCAACAAATATGGTACATATTTTGGGTGTATTATTTATATTTAGACTTCATGTAACTTGCTAAAATCACAAAGGAAAATGGACAGAAGACAAGTCATAGGGAAAACTACAAATGACTAACCAAGGCAACACGCCTCCCTCACTAAGCCCTAGCAGAGACACAGCCGCAGTCACCCTCACACCACTGATGGGCCATAATCCAGAGAGTTCTTCCAGGCAGCTATTTACCAATACTATATTTAAGTACTTTAAATATGTTCATATATCATTTGATTGTATAATCCCATTTCAGGGAACATAAGAAAATAGTTAGAAATGCTGACAATTCTGCTCACCAAAACAGTCTCAGAATAAAAAATTTTCAAATAACCCCAAAGGCTAATAGTAAGGGATAGGTTAACTTAGAGTATGGCAACTCGATGTCATACTACACATTCATTTTTTAACAGATGAAAACATTTCAATTTCCTCAAAATGTAAAATTCAGCCATATATATATATGTATATATATAATTTCAATTACATTTAAAAAAGGTAAAAAAAAAAACTGAAAATTCACAAAAACATGGCAGATTTCCTCTAGACACTGTTGCTGTAAACTATTTTTTTCATAGCTTTTCTTATCTCTGAAATCATCTACAATGAGCATGCTCTGCTTTTATTACTTGAAAATGAACTAAACTCTCATGCTTTACAAAGTCAGTACATAATGTCTAAAACTGATGAAACAAGAATACTTGCCCGTCCCATCGACAGATGAACAAAATGTGGAGTATACATACAGTATTACTCAGCCTTAAAAAATGAAGGAACTTCTGGCGTGCCTGGGGGGCTCAGTCAGTTAAGCAGCTGACTCTAGAATTTCGGCTCAGGTCACGATCTCACAGTGCATGGGTTTGAGCCGCACGCACATCAGGCTTGGCGCTGATAGCAGGGAGCCTGCTTGGGATTCTCTCTGGCCCTCACCCACTCACTCAAGTTCGCGCTCGCTCTCTCTCTCTCTCTCTCTCTCTCTCTCTCTCTCTCAAAATAAATAAACTTAAAAAAAAGTGTAAGGGAATTCTGACACATGCTAACAACATGAATGAACTCTGAAGACACTACACTAAATCGAACAAGCCAGTCCCAAAAGGACAAACACTGTAGGACGGCACTTGTGTGAGGCACAGAGAGCAGTCACGTTCACAGTGACAGAAAGTGGAACGGTGGCTGCCAGGGGCTGGGGGAGGGGAAATGGAGAGGCCGTTTATGGATACAGAGCTCAGTTTTGCAAAATGAAAAAAGTTCTAGAGACAGATGATGATGGTGGTTGCACAACAGTATGAACGTACTTAATGCCACCGAATTGCATACTTAAAAACGGTTAAGATGGCAAAATTGTTTTACGTATGTTTTACCACAATTAAAGTAAATTTTTCAAAAAGTGGAAAAAATGCTACAAGGACACAAGTCAGACATACTAGAGGTGCTGCTTCAAACATATCAGTATTCCCCCCCCCAATAAAGGTAAATGGTTTAATTTAATCTAACAATTTCCAAATGGAGGGTCATTCTGTGAAAAAAACTGCCTGGACTCTTTCAAAATGTTTATCTCATGGAAGAGGAAATAAAAGACTAAAACCAAAGCCATCTGAGGCACTGTTTACACTAGAGGGGCCAGAAGAGACAACACAGAGAAGATGCAGGGTCCCCGACGGAACGGGGTTAGAGCGACAGCTCGTCCTAAGGCTGAATATCGACTCTGAGTATTAAGTTTTCTAGATAATTGTGTGGTTGTGCAGGGAAAAGGTCTTTGTTTTTAGGACACATGCTGAACTTTTTAGGGGCAAAACACCACGACACCTGCAATTACCTCTCAGATGGTTCAGGAAAAAGACAGAGAGAGAGTAAATGTGGCAAAGTATTAACAACTGGAAAATCTAGGTCAAAGGCATACAGTATTCAGTGTATTATCCTTGTAACTGTTCTGCAGGTTTTGAAATTTCTCAGAATAAAAGGTTGATGGGGGGAAACGGTGGTCTCTGCACCACAGGACTGGAGGTGAAGAAAAAAAAATTTTTTTATTTTTTTATGTTTATTTACTATTGAGACAGAGAGAAACAGAGCATGAGCAGGGGAGGGTCAGAGAGAGGGAGACACAGAATCTGAAACAGGCTCCAGGCTCTGAGCTGCCAGCACAGAGCCCGACGCGGGGCTTGAACCCACCAACCGTGAGATCAAGACCTGAGCCGAAGTCGGGCGCTTAACCGACTGAGCCACCCAAGGCACCCTAAATTGTTCTTCTTTACAAACTCCTCCCTCTATATTACTTGATTTTTGAAACACGTGCATAGTTTATGTTAATAAATGTTTTAAATTAAAGTTATTTTATGGTAAATAGTAAAGTTCGCTGGAGTCTAAACATATCTGTTTATATTTAATATTTAAACAATGCACTTGGATTTCATAACTCAGTATGTTCACTTAATATAGTGCTTTTTAAAAATGAAAGCCTTTACTAACCAATGATGTATATTCAAATGTCAGTATCATATACTCAAGAATCACCTGACCTATTCCCTTTCTCAGCATAAGGGGGCACATTATTAGTTGGCAGGCCAGTGTAATCAATCATTTCTAAAAGCTAGAAATTGCGTCTCAGACCAAAGGCAACCAGAAGTATGCTGTGGTGGGGGGGTCCTATTTCTGCCATTCTCATCCATTTGCCTTAACAGACACACTCATTCCTGGAAGCTATTTTCATCCCAGGTGTCAGAAAGCACTTTCAAAAGCCAGAATGCGCTGGCCAGGGGAAAGAAAGTATGTGCATGTTCCCTACAGCTGAGAATCTTTTACAATGCTGAGAATTATCACAATTCACTTAAAAATCATGACATAAAACTTTACTTTATATCCAGAGCTCAAATCACAAGAGAAAATCCTTAGAAACTTGAAGAAAAATAAGACAAAAGCTGTCTGAAGAGAATACTGCATTCACGATGCTAAAAATAATCCTAGTACCTGTAACGCCAGCTACCTTGGACAGAAAGGAGAGCCACAAACTAGCCATGTGTACGGAGTGAGCAAGACACTGCAGTTTTATAGCTACATCCCCTCCCACACCCACCCCACACCCTCCCCGCCCCAAGTAAGAGCATCACAGAGAGTTAACGAAGGACATACAAGGCACTGCAAGCATGCTAGCAGCTAACTCTCCTTTTATGGAGGCAGGGCCAGAGATCTGCTGCAGGAGTCTGTTTTTGGATTCTATTAAAAGCTTTTAATAGAATATTTTAACAAACCATTTTTATTTTTTATGTTCTTTAAAAAATGTGAGGGTTTTTAATGTCAAAGACCCAAGGCCTTTTTCCGGGTTCTACCTGTATTAAGGAAAAAAGCAATGTATTAAGGGAAAAAGGACACTAAATCAGAGGAGTATCTTTCGGTAAAATATTCAGTCTGATATCAATACAAACTCAAGTTCATAATCAAACAAAGTGGTCCATTAGCATCCTGGAATAAATCCAGCACTTAAAAAATAACCGTAACCTAAATCCTATCAGAACAGTGAACAATTTCATTAGCTCCCTTTCTAAACCCCCAGAAGATGATCTCTAAAAATTAAATATTAGAACAAAGATCTGCTACTGGGCTACCAAAAACTCTGAAGCAGTGATGGCCACGAAGCAGCTCCACAGGGCAGAAAAAAAATCTAAAGATGGAAAATAGACTGTCCCAACAGCTGTGGTGTACCAAACTGGAAACAGGCAAACACGAGCAAAGCAAACGGAACAAACACTACAGAAATGCCAAACTAAAGATCGTACAAGGGGGCGCCTGGGTGGCTCAGTCGGTTAAGCGTCCGACTTCAGTTCAGGTCATGATCTTGAGGTTCGTGAGTTGGAGCCCCGCATCGGGGTCTGTGCTGACAGCTCGGAGCCTGGAGTCTGCTTCGGATTCTGTGTCTCCCTCGCTCTCTCAAAAATAAATATTTAAAATTTTTTTAAAAAAAGAAAAAAAAGATCGTTCAAGTACAAATAACGTGGCCTTACCACCAGAATGCCCAGAACCATCAGCAAGTGACAGATTATCTTGAGACACAACAATCAGCATCATCTAGGCATATTCATTTAGCTGACTTGGAAAAAAGGCCAGGACTGAAAATATTAATATTCACAGGCATCAAACATTATTCAAAAGTTCTTGTAACAGTACTCCTTTCAAACATACATAGCAAAAACAAAACAACAGCAACAAAAAAAATGAACAAAAAAAAAAAAAAACCACTGTAAGAAACATATATTTGATCTTCATCTACTGTTCCTGGCACATAACTGCTAAAACCCTTGTAATTTCCAAAGATCCCTTAGGGGCATCTTTTGTTACAATATTTAGTTTTGTTCCCAGTTCCTGAAATAGCTCCAGACAGATAAAGGGAAACCGAATGTCTTTTGTTATTCATAAAACAAGTTCCTTTCTCCACTTGAGTTTATGTTAATGAGGTGACTAGGAAAACTCCTAAGGATGGGGGCTGGTTGCCAGGGAAACCAACCTTGGGATTAGAGGGTTGGAACTTTCAGCTCCATCCCACTCCCACCTCCTGGGAAGAGGAGAGGGGAGGAGCAGAAGGGTGAATTAATCACCAATGGCCAAAGGTTTGATGGATCTTACCTGTGTAATTAAGCCTCGGTCAACACCCCTGAACTATGAGGCCTGGAGCACTTCCAGGCCGGTGAATACATAGAGATGCGGGGAGAGTGGCGGCCACCAGAGGATGTGCAAAGCCCCTTCCCTTGCCCTCTGCATCCCTTCCACCTGGTTGTTCGGAGCTCTAAGCTTTTACAATAAACCAGTCAAGTAAGTAGAAGGTTTTCCTGAGTTCTGTGAGCAATTCTCACAGATTAACTGAACCCAAAGCAGCAGTCATGGAAACCTAAGATTTGTAACAGTAGGTCAAAAGCACAGCTGACACCCTGAACTCGCCATTTGTAATTTAAGGGGGAAAAAAATGCTGTTTGTATTAATTTCTTACTGCTGCTGTAACAAATTATTACAAATGTAGTGGCTTAAAACAATACCAGTTTTTTATCTTAAAATTTGGGCAAGACCAGCAGGTCTACATGGCCCTCACTGGGCTAAAATCAAGGTGCGCTCCTTGGGGAGGTTCGGGGAGGGGTGAGGCGGGGGAAACCTTGCCTTTTTCCAGCTTAGAGAGGCTGCCCACATTCCTCAGCTCATGGCCCCACACCTCTAAGACCTCTGCTGCTCCACTGTCACATTTCTTTCTGTGACACATGTTCTCTCGTCTCCCTCTTTTGTTTATAAGGACCCAGGGTCCTTCCCTTTTGTCATGTAAAGTGGCATATTCATATACTCTGGGGATTAGGATTTAAACATTTTGGGGGGCCCAGAAGGCATTATTCTGCCTGCTACACTATTTCAGTCAGTCATGTAAATCAGAAAAGGAGAACCAGCAAACAGTAGTGGGCAACTAAAAAATACAAATTTAGACACTAACTCCTCTCACTGTGTATTTTGTAAGATATTTCATGTTTTGTGCCTTCAGATACTCATCAATAAGGTATCTCTGTAGATCAAATTCATAATTTTTATTTTAGCAAATTAACAATTTTTAAAGCTAAAGAACACCAAACTAGAAAACAGAAGCCTATTTCTTTCCTTAAAATAATTTATATACCTTGAGTTTCCTCTAAAGTTAAAAAGTCAGCCACAGGGGCGCCTGGGTGGCTCAGTCAGTTAAGCAGCCGACTTCAGCTCAGGTCATGATCTCACAGTTAGTGGGTTCGAGCCCCGCGTCAGGCTCTGTGCTGACAGCTCAGAGCCTGGAGCCTGCTTCTTATTGTGTGTCTCCCTCTCTCTCTGATTGTCCCCCACTCACGCTCTGTCTCTCTCTCTCTCTCTCAAAAATAAATAAACGTTAAAAAAAAATTTTTTTTAAATGTCAGCCACAAAGACATCTTAATAAATGGGTAAAACTGCAACTGTGTCTTATGTCAAGGATTTCCTTTTCTGTTGCGTTCTGATGTGGTAATGTTCTTGGTATATACCAGCTTATTACCATTCCAGTCCATGCTACTACCATTATCATGAAAGCTAACCATAAAGGGCTTTTTCTTCCACTGAAATATAATAGGGGCATCCGGGTGGCTCAGTTGATTAAATAAGCTTCCGACTCTTGATTTCAGCTCAGGTCAAGATCTTGCAGTTTGTCATCAGGCGCTCTGAGCTGACAGAGCAGAGCTCTGCTTGGGATATTTTCTCTCTTTCTCTCCCTCTCTCTCCCCCCACCCCCCATCTCTCCCTCTCTCTCCCCCTCCCCTGCTAGTGCCCCTTTTAAAAGTGCCCCTTTTAGGGGCGCCTAGGTGGCTCAGTCGGTTAAGGTTAAGCGGTCGACTTCGGCTCAAGTAATGATCTCGCGGTTCGTGAGTTCGAGCCCCACATCAGGCTCTGGGCTGACAGCTCGGAGCCTGGAGCCTGCTTCAGACTCTGTGTCTCCCTCTCTCTCTGCCCTCCCTGGCTCATGCTCTGTCTCTCTGTCTCTCAAAAATAAATAAATGTTTAAAAGAAAATTTTTTAATAAAATAAAATAAAAGTGCCCCTTTTAAAAACAGAAAAGGAGAACTGTGTACATTTAGGGGAGAGACTAGTTCAGTTTCAGCTTCACTGAGTTAGAAAGAAATTTGAAATGTTAGCCATTCAAGAGAAGATGTGGTATACACAGCTGGATATACGAGTCTAGGATTCAGAAACACAAAAACTTATCACACGGATTTAATTTGGGATTCTTATGTGATCCTGTATCTTTTCAAGGGATCAACTTGGGTCGCAAATTTAAATATTCTTCTAAAGGGCAATCGATTCAATACAACAGAACTAAAATGGTGTTAGGCAGCGCTGCCCTATTCTCGAGGGACATCATCTCCAGTGGGAAAGGCAGTCTATGATTAGCACCGACATGACCTCCCATAAAATACCTCCCATATGATTAGCAGACATTCCAGAGACAACTGCATATTTAAATTCACACCTCTGCCCTTACCATCCCGGTTCCCACCCCCAGATTCCACTTGTACTGATGTCAGGTTTTGTTTGGCATTGCTGTCCCCAATGTCCTCTCACCACATAAGATAATAATAATGATTTATGTGAAACTTACACTCAACAGTCTTGTAGAAAAGAAACGTGTTCAATACTGCGGGCGCTTCGGTCTACTTTTGCCTTCTTAACAACTGAATCTTCCTCATTCCTATGGTAACCAGCCACAAAGCTGGCCAGAGGTTGAGACTTTTTCTAATTTCAAAAGGGAAAGTCTCATATTTTATACTTAGTATAAATGTTATACTCAGTAAGCATTCTGTACTTAGTGTCTATCCCTTGGAGATGACTGTTTTACTCTATGTGCTGCCAAAGGGAGCTCAGAGATGATTTTCTTAAATGCCTAACAGGGACAAGCCATTATACACCATATCTGATGAAATCTGGAGAACATAAGGCAGGCAGAAAAAGGGAAGTAAAGATTAATTTTCAGTACATGTGGACTTCTGTTAATTAACCCAACACAATGTAATCAAAAAAAGTTTTAAACATATTTTGGTTATGTTTACAAATCAGGATAGGACTACTCAATAAAGACAGGGTCGTAATTTTCAGTACAACAGTTCAGAACCAGACTGTATGGTGAACAAAAATATCTGTTTGACAGCAAAGACAGAGTGCACGTTACCAAGAACCAAATACAATCAATACTTGGTCCTAAGAAGCTAGAAACTCCGAGGGACTCCTGGGTGGCTCAGTCGGTCAAGCAGCCGACTTCGGCTCAGGTCATGATCTCGCCGTTCGTGGGTTCAAGCCCCACGTCAGGCTCTGTGCTGACAGCTAGCTCGGAGCCTGGAGCCTGCTTCGGATTCTGTGTCTCCCCTCTCTGACCCTCCCCTGCTCACGCTCTGTCTCTCAAAAATAAATAAAACATTAAAAAAAATTGGAAAAAAAAAGCTAGAAACTCTGGAGTGGGCGGGAACAGGGACTTAATGACAAAGAAACTGCTTTGTAAATGAAATAAAAACAAATAAACACAGTACTGGTCCTGCTGGCAGGAGTTTTTGTTCCACCTTTAAAATGAACTCACAAGTATCGAAATGCGAAATGCGAAGAGGTACAAGGATGGTTATCTCAAAAGAAATAAGGATTATGTGGAAAGAAAGAAAAGGCAGTATCAAAAACAAACAGAGTAGTCCTAAAGGCAAGAAGTAATAGCCACAAAGTTATATCGATTGGTCTACTTTATGTGGTTCAAGAGAAAGTTTTTCAGAGCAGAAGTTCTTATCCTGAGATCCACTAACTTGAAAAAACTATGAATCTCTGACTTCTGAAGGATTCTATGACCCCAATAGAGGTTAATAATTGTCACAATTTACTTCACTTCCATCTATAAACGTATGTGTACTATAACATGACCTTGTAATCAATGTATGCATAGTACACTACCACCTGGCAAAAATGATTTTAAGAGTGTTCCAAAAGACATGCAGGTCATTTAAAGACAATCACAACTAGACACAAAAGGTCACATAAGTTTCTAATTATATGGACTATCCAGAATGGGTAAATCCAGAGACAGAGAGCAGATGTGATTGCCAGGGACTTGGAGGAGGAGGGGATGTGAAGTAACAGCTTAAGGGGTTCAGGGTTTCCTTTCAGGGTGATGAAAATGTTTCAGAACCAGACAGGTGGTGCGTGTACAACACTGTGAATGCACTAAATGCCACGGATTGTTCACTTTCAAGATGGTGAATTTTAGGTTATAGGACTTTGACCTCAATAAAGTAAGTAAATAAAACCCTTCTGTATCTCCTGTTGAAAAGAGAAAAAAGAAAACAAAACAAAACCAGTTATGGTACTCCAATTTGGGGAGAAAAAAATCAATGGGATGAGAGGGGACAACACAGCCTAAAATGGCTCAGTGGACTCTCATCCCTAGTCCTCAAAACAGGAGAAAACTGGAGCTAAGACTTACTAAGTGCCTACTATGTCTGGGTGTTCATAAGGACTCATCTTCTGGGACATTCTTTTTCCCAGGGCAAAACTAAAATTTAAAAAAACTCAAGATTTCTTGAAATCTACTCTTAGGACTTGCAGGTTCATATAGTTATGTCTTCTATGTTCTTGGAGCTATAGTCAGGGGGATAAACAAAAGAAATTCGTACTGGGGAAAAATATATGTATACAGCGAAGCTGTGTTTAAGGCTTAGGTATTGTTCTACGCAATATTTAACTTGAGTTGTCGCTCAAAAGAATCCTTTACAAAAATTTTCTTCACAAAACACAATGTCAAAGCAAGCACCCCATCCAAATAATTTAAATCATAAAATTCCAATAGCTAACCTACTCGGAAAGAAAAAGCGCAGGTAATCCAATAACTGCTTTTGTGAATTACATCACAAGCATTTAACTCACAAGGTTAGTAACCAGAGAAAACCCTGCTCTCACATCATGTCCTGGTCCTTCAACAGGTCTGAGCTGGTAACTGGGACCAATACAGAATTTCCTTAGGAAGCACTAAAACTACAAAACACACAAATCATAATGTGAACTGTGGAATTCAGCCAGCTACATGAAATCAGTTTCATAAAGTTTGCAAATTTCACTACATGACATTCATGTTAAATTAACATCAGTATTCTCAAGGTCGATACTATGTTTGTTCAACTTCTTGAGTCACATTTTTGTGATATTTTTAACATCTGACTAAAGCTCCCATCATCACAAGATGCCTACACTGTTTACAAACAACTGAAGCAGCAGCCGGCATTCCTCAGTCACATCTTGTTACAATAAACAGAGGAGCAGTTTTAAACTCCAGGTGTATTATTTTTCTACTCATGTATAAAAAACTTTGCTTTAACTTAAAAGTTTTTCTCCCTAATGATGGAAAATCACACAGTGAAATGGAGGCAATTTAGGACAAAGCTGTAACAAGATCACAAAGACAGAGACTCCTATGTGTGCAGGCTGGGCATACAGCAATCATGCTGAATGAGCAAAATGCTAAATAATAATGACCCTACTCAAATCTTTCATGTCATTTTTAGTATCTTTTCCTGTCTCATTCAAAAAATGCAGAAACTTACCCACACAAGCATTGAGGAATAGCCAATCGGTCTTTTTCATCCTGTTTTTAATTTGTTTTAGTTTTTTGAAGTCCACTTCGAGTTCCTCCTTGCTGCCAACAGCACCAGCCAATTCAATCCTCTGAAAATCCATTTTCATCTCAGAGTCCCGTTTCGTAGTGGGAGGCGATCTTCTTTGGCTGTTACCACTGCTGCAGCTTCCCCTCCATCGGGCTCGGTCTTGCTCATTTATTATTGAAGAAGCCTCATCAGTCTCTGCCAACTCTATTGCTTCAATATTATTAGGTCTGGGATGATCGCAAACAACACATTTTTTAGCCTTGGCCCAGTTTTCATATGTGCAAATAGAACAAGTCCAATGCTGGGTCCTTGTGTTCGGTTTATTTCTATCATTGTATTCCTCGCAAGGATCAACAGAAAAAGCAACTGGTCTTGAGCCAGATCCTGAGGATTGAGGAGACTCCGTGGGACTCCTGGTCCTGCGCTGGGATAAGCACTGGGTACATCTGATTGCTCTCGGCCAGTTCAAATACGTGCACATGTGGCATGACCATTTATTTGCATTTTCCATGCTGTACGAAGACTTAACTCTTGGTCTTGCACTAGAGTCTGGACATATCAAAGGACTACTTCCTCCTTCAGTGCTGGAAGGATCCCAATCTCTCCCAACATCACTTGAACCACTTTTAAATGGATCTTCTGTGATAATTGTTCCACTCGGTCTTTGGGCACGACACATAGTACACTTGATGGCAGACGGCCAGTTTTCATACGTACAGTATTCACAAGCCCACTTAATTCCACGTTCTGACATTGTGCTCTTCTTGAAGTGAGTTATGTCAGGCAGGAAGCTATAAATAATTAGGACATGGTTATTAAAACAGTTACCTACAGAATTCCACCTCTGAAAATCTGCCCCAAAAGTACCCTTCAACTTATAAAGTAGGAATTTCTCAAAAGATGCATGTAAGATTTAATAAAGAACTATCCCATCCCTTATCCTTATTTTTCTAATTTCCATTAGAGACACCAGAGAGAAGTATCCAAAGAAAAATCCGAGACCTCGGGATTTAATGAAATTATACTTCAGAATGCAAAAGAGATAAGCAGAAAGTTAAGGGAGATTCTTATTTTTTTTTAATGTTTATTTAATTTTGAGAGAGAGTGACAGAGCAGGAGTGGGAGAGGAACACAGAGAGACACAGAATCTGAAGCAGGCTCCAGGCTCTGAGCTGTCAGCACAGAGCCCGATGCGGGGCTCGAACCCACGAACCACGAGATCATGACCTGAGCTGAAGTCGGACACACTTACTTAACCGACTGAGCCACCCAGGCACTCCAGGTAAGTTCATTTTTAAGAGGGAAGCAAGCTGAAACAGAGAAGCCACGAAGAGAAAAAAGTTTACACCGGGTCATCACCATCAATTTAGAAAGGTAACCAACAATTAAGATTCAAAGAGAAGGGAAGGAACACAAACCAAGTAACTTAAATACATAACCATACTCAGATTATGAACGACCTGGATTCGTATGCTATCTCGGTACAGTATCATAATGTTTGATTCTTTGGAAGAATTCAGAAGATCAAACAAATTCTATCATTTTTACTAAGGAAAAGCATCTTAAAAGTGCTATTTATCCACTGCTCTTAATAAGCATAAGCAGAAAGAAAAATGTTGAGGAGTAATCCTTACAGTTAGAAAGTGACACTGTGAAATACAGATCAAGTCCCTTGATAGCCTACATCATCAAAATCTAGTTCTGTCTGGAGCACAAAAAAATAAAAACTGTACATCACCTACTGGGACAATAAAATCGACGGACCGTCCCTGAAACAACTACCAGTAGCATACTTACTCTGATAGAATTCTGAATAGTTCCACTCAAAATATTCGATACTTAACATATACTCAAAATTCAATTCATATGAAAAATACATTCAGTATTTAAGAGGTTCGTAGGATTCTACACTGGGCTTACCAATACATTAAAATGTAGACTTCATGATTTAATGCCAACCAATTTATAAATGAAGTAACTTACACAGCAAATTTAATAATGTTTTTTTTTAAGTGCCTTGAATGTAGACATTGGCTACTAAAGACAGACTCTCCATTTTCTCAAATCCCTCCTCAACTAATTATCATCTGCCCCCTATTTTTAATCAGAAAAGTGAAAATCCTATGCAGAGTTAATAGAAGCTTTTGCCTCTCTTTCTTGGGGATTTTTCCTGACTGTAAAGCTACATCTTTCACTTTATAAGTGTAGTACCGTGTCTGTTTGCCAAGTCCTCGCCGCAACTATAGCATGAACTCGGTTAAGAGGACAAATTCACCCCAAGAAAGGCTATTACTTAAAAGCTACAACAAAAATCACACTTACTAAGGTTTTAGTTTCCATGCTATAACCTCCACCTTGCACATGGTTAGAATAAAAGTACGGTTTATAAATCAGACCAAAGACAAGATTCAGTCTTCATGCTGGCTCAGAGTCTGACCTCCTCAGGAGACACTGGCAAAGCGTGCTAAGTAGTTCTGACTGTGAATAGCTAGTCCTGTAAAGGAAACCAAAACTGAGTTTCACTTGAAGCCTGCTACTTTATCCAAAGTATTTTTTAAAGCCTGTATTTTAATCCTACTCATGTCTTTTAATAATAGACAACCATATTTAGCATTTTCGTTTAACACAGCAATAGAATTAGTTAACTGACTGGGCTAGTCAGTGAAATCAGACATGAGAAAGATATTTTCCTCCAAACCCTTAAGTCTGCACGTATGTGCACTAATGTTATCGTTACTATTAATTTGGTAGTGCTAAGCCAGTTCATACCCATGTTGCTTGTTATTATTTAAGAGGGAAAGGTGGTATAAACATGTAAATTAGAAAAAGCATAAAACAAATATTGCTTATATTTAGCTTTGAAGTCTTTTTCTCCTTAAGCAACTATATGTTTTTCCTAACCCAGGTTATTCGTACTGCTTAGATTTTGAACTTTAATGTGTACACACTGATTACACACAATCTAACACCAGTCCAAAAGTGTGTTGAAGAGCAAGGAACTATAATCATATGAACATCCATAAAATGGACAATCAAATTTAATGACAATTTTCATATTGATTAGTCAGTTTCTTCCTTTAGTTTCTCAGGCATGAAATATAAATAACTTCCTCATTCCATTGAAAAATAAAATGACCAAGGAGAAAACTTACCATGACAAACAAATGACACAATAAATATATACCCAAGGCTATCAGAAGTAATTTCAGCATTTCATTTAAAATATTCACATTCCGGGGTGCCTGGGTGGCTCAGTTGGTTAAGTGTTCAACTTCGGCTCGTGTCATGATCTCACAGTTTGTGGGTTCGGGCTCTCTGCTGTCAGCAAGGGGCCCATTTCAGATCCTCTGCACCCACCCACCCCCACCCCTGCCTCTCTGCCCCCCACCGCTTACACTCTCTCAAAAATAAACGTTTAAAAATAATATATTCACATTCAAAATTTCATGCCTGCTTTGTTAAGTCTGTCTTCTATATGTTTGCAGGCTCAACTAAACAGCTTGTGACCTTACATTATCTTAGCAAATTTTCACGGGACTATTATGTGCCAGCATAACATATTTAAATGTCCATGTCTGACAAAAAAACAAATAAAAAACTGCCATAAAAATAAAGAATCATTGGGGCGCGTGGGTGGCTCAGTCAGTTAAGTGACTGACTTCAGCTCAGGTCATGATCTCACGGTTCATGGGTTCGAGCCCCGCCTCAGGCTCTGTGCTGACAGCTCAGACGTGGAGCCTGCTTCAGATCCTGTGTCTCCCTCTCTCTCTGACCCTCCCCTGCTCACACTCTGTGTCTCTCTCTCTCTCAAAAATAAATAAACGTTAAAAAAAAATTTTTTTTAATAAAAATAAAGAATCATTGTCATATATGCCCTGTAAACAGCCTCCCTCTTCAAAAACCCAGGTAACTAAGCAATCCCAAAACCATGTGAGAAAGTTTTAAGGTAAGTGAATTAGATTAGATAATGATGTATACAGTGTCACCTCTACGGGAAATTTAGACTTTGTAGAAATACTGTTTTTAAGTGTTTTTTGTTTGTTTGTTTCGGGGGAGAGAGAGGGAGACAGAATCTGAAGCAGGCTCCAGGGGTTCGGAGCTGTCAGCACGGAGCCAGGTGCAGGACTCGAACTCACAAACCGCGAGATCGTGACCTGAGCCAAAGTGAACACTCAACCGACTGAACCACCCCGGTGCCCTGAAATACTGTTTTTGAGTAACTGAAAACTAAAATTCATTGGAGAGGATTACCTGAGACAGCCATTTATACCCGTTGTAATCAGTAAATGGAAGAGTAAAGATAACATAAGCTCAACTATCATTTTGCATTACTGAGATGAAACTGAGTACACTTTTTCTTCCAGGCATCAAAAATCCCCAAAAAAAACCATAAAATTATTTTTTTAAAAATTTTTATGTGTTTATTTTGAGAAAGAGAGACAGAGTGTGAGCGGGGGAGGGGCAGAGAGAGAGGGAGACACAGAATCAGAAGCAGGCTCCGGGCTCCGAGCTGTCAGCACAGAGCCCGATGCGGGGCTTCAACCCACAGGCTATGAGATCATGACCTGAGCCGAAGTTGGATGCTTAACCAACTGAGCCCCCCAGGTGCCCCTAAAATTATTTTTAATAGCAACCAGCTCTGAGAGTTAGTATTGTACAGCAAAACAACACTGTTACTAAATATCTTTTAGTTACCATATAGCCTTATACTCAAGTAAATTTAATTTACAAGTCTAATTTTACATGTAACACAGATTTTCAAATTCTAGCCAATGAATCATACTTCAATTAATTGGTACAATAAAAAGCAAAAATAAAATCTGTACAATCTGGACCCTCTTTAAGGAAAACCAGACAAAACTGCTACTCTTCAAATATTCCTTGGTTCGAATGCGATACCCATCCTATGGACCAAAACGTCCATGAATCCATTTGTGCATCAAGCTCTATCTACAGGCAGACTGAATAGTGTCTTTAAGTGTATCAACCATTTTCTAGTCCTAAACTGCTAACTGCTTTCGATTAGATACTTCCCACTTCAAGTAATAATAAAAGCACAAGTATTACAGGTATAGGAATTAATGACCAGGGAAAAGGAGAGGCTAGCAACTGAACATTTTTTATATTGTCAACTGTAATAATGAATGAATTAGGCCGTTATTTATGAACCATCACCAAACACTGTAGAAAAAACATATCAATATGAGAGGCAATTCCTCAAAATTGCAGCCGCCCTACAAATTCTCCCAACTACCTATTAAAACCCTATGAAAGAAAACTAGAGGAGTGAAATAATCCTCAAGTACAAACTCCTCAAAAAACAGAGCAGCTCAGTTGCCAGCTATTTCCAAATGAGAAGTCATCCAAAGGGCTAATAGCAGTCTTTAAGGGTTTGTATTAGCTTTAAAGTCTATATTCAGTAATATAAATATTAACTCATCAGTATAAACTGTTTATACAAATATTAATTAACATAAAACCATGGAAATTTACAAATGTTCAGAAAGCATCTTAGGGAATATAGATGAAAGTTAAAACAAACAGGATATTCCAAGCATGCTGAATTTTTAGTATGTGACAGCATCACATGGTAATCCTGACCTGTAATATTTATAAAGAAGAAATACTACTTAACTCTTAAGCCAAAAATCCCACAGTCATACCCTCTTTTCTCCTCCACCTCTTTCTCATCACTGTCTCTCCTCACAACAGAGAAAAATGGCCTTGAGCAAGATCTTGAAGACTGAGGACACAGTGAACCCTCTATCCACAAATATGACCTCATTTCAGGGCTCCGACAGCTTATCACATCCTACATTAAACCTCTTATCTTCCTTTTACAGCAAACTCCTAACTACCAGACTTCCCCACTATCCATTAAGGACACCATGGAGACCTCTGTACCCAGCACAGAAACAGAATCCTCTTGAATTCTGCCTCCCCCCCCCCCCCCACATATTCTCACTAGTGGTCTCTGTCCAATCATTTGCTTTCTTCCCCATTCCCAATGCCATCAACCCTTCTCAGTTCAGGTCAGAACTACTATAATAGCTTCCTAAGCGCCTTGCCTTTCTAAATCCACCCAGCTTACTGTTTCCAGAAAAATCCTCCTAATGGCAAGGCCCTCTTTCAGAAGCTTTTCTGCCACAGCATAAATTCCCAACTCCTTCTCACCATACACACAACCCACCTCACAGACGCACTTTCAAACATATCACACAAATCACACATACCCAGCCACATGCATGTACCCTACCCGCCCCACACCCAAACCATACACACCAAGGCTCTACCTTAGAAACACAAGCAAAACAAATACACACGCACAACTGGCAGCAAATCCCGTTCCTTCTTTAAAGCAACGTTCAAGTCTCCTCTCTCTCATGGGTGTTTTCCCAAATCACTTCAAGTACACTCCAAGCAACCACACTTCTACTGGCATTTGGCACTTACTGTATTTCCTCTTAAGGCTAGTTTCCGGAATACTGATTTTTATGTGTGTTCCCGGTTTTATTCCCTCCCCTCAGTTTTCAATCAGATAGCCAAGCTTTCAGAAACTGTGGGTCAGGACACCAAGTGGCAAGGAATATGGACGAGCCTTGTGTTTATAAAACCTACAGAACAGACCACACACTAAGGGTCCTGAAAAAAGACAGGAGTGGAGCTTAGAGCAATTTTAGGCAAAAAGGAGAATTTCTACAGGATGGGATCCACTTCTGTGGCAAGACCTCTGTAGACAGTGTCCACCACTAACAACTAGGTGTCAAACCATAGGCACTCATGAGCTGGTTAACTATTCAAGTCCTGCAATGTAAAGGACATGAGTACAAGAACTTTTGCAATCATTAAATACTCTCTAAAAGTACTAAGTGTATGCGAAATTTTATGACAATAATCAAGAATAAGATCTCAACAAATAATCCAGTGAAGAAATGGGCAAAAGACATGAACAGACACTCCTCCAAAGAAGACATCTGGATGGCCAACAAACACATGAAACAATGCTCAACATCACTTATCATCAGGGAAATAGAAATCAAAACCACAATGAGATACCACCTCACACCTGTCAGAATGGCTGACATTAACAACTCAGGCAACAAGGCAACAACAAATGTTGGCGAGGATGCAGAGAAAAGAGGATCTCTTTTGCACTGCTTGTGGGAATGCAAACTAGTGCAGCCACTCTGGAAAACAGTATGGAGGTTCCTCAAAAAATTAAAAATAGAACTACCCTAATACCTAGCAATTGCACTACTAGGTATCTATCCAAGGGATATACAGGTGTGCTGTTTCAAAGGGGCACATGCACCCCAATGTTTATAGCAGCGCTATCAACAATAGCCAAAGTATGGAAAGAGCCCAAATGTCCATCGATGGATGAATGGATAAAGAAGATGTGGTTTATAGACAATGGAGTATTACTCGGCAATCAAAAAGAATGAAATCTTGCCATCTGCAACTACATGGATGGAACTAGAGAGTATTATGCTAAGCAAAATTAATCAGAGAAAGACAAATAATACAACTTCACACATATGAGGACTTCAAGACACAAAACTAAGGAATATAAGGGAAGGGAAACAAAAATAATATATAAACAGGGAGGGGAACAAAACATAAGAGACTCTTAAATATGGAGAACAAACAGAGGATTACTGAAGGGGTTGTGGGGGGGGGGATGGGCTAAATGGGTGAGGGGCATTAAGGAATCTACTCCTGAAATCATTGTTGCACTATACGCTAACTTGGATATAAATTTAAAAAATAAAATAAAAAAAAGAATAAGATCTCAAATATGTGCTGACCTTCCTCCTATAGAGAGATCATGATTATCTATGTCATACTTGCTAAAAGGTCCTTTCCCAAGAATTTGCGGACAAGCTGGACAAAGTAAATTGAGTTAAAATAACAAAGTTTAAACAGCACCTGCCATGATGACCTTGGTCTTACTGACACTGTGCCTGATTAAATGAGCCAATTATCCATACGACTAGTACATCTAACTTCATTCCAACCAAACCGAAGTCCCTGAAATAAAACAAAGAATATAAAGTTTACATTTTAATGTATGAACATTGCATAATTAGGAAAAACCGTAATAAAAGCTACAATTCTAATAGTTTTTCTTCCAAACCAGTTAGCAATCCATTGATTAGAATGGAAGATCTACAGACACAAAATTAACTTATACTGTGTCAAAAATCTTGCACAAAAGTAAAGCTCTTTTAATCTGCTCTCTATTCTAGAGGAATTCTACCTCTTTAAGTACGTACTACAGTTTTTTTGGAATCTTGCCAACCTCCTTTATACTCTTCAGTTCCTAGACAGTAACAAAAGTAATACACAACACACATATACATGCATACATACATACACACATATATGTGAATATGTATCCTGAGCAGAGATTTCACAGGTCAATCACGTACCCCACATAATAATCCCAAACAACAAATTTAACATAACCTATGACAAGTTACCAAAGGTCTACAGTGCTCAGGGCATCTGCAATCTAATTAGATGAATCATGACTATGGTTTTCTTTAATATGTATGGAAGTGGGGTGATTACCTACAAGAGTGCATATCAACCCAGCATTTAAAAAAATAACACCTTCTTCAAGAACTACAGAGATGCTACACCTCATTTAGAATTTGACTTCTTTCCGGGCACCTGGGTGGCTCAGTCAGTTAAGCATCCATCTCTCGATTGCGGCTCAAGTCGTGATCTCACAGTTCATGGGACTGAGCCCCAAGTCAGGCTCTGCACTGACAGTAGCATGGAGCCTGCTTGGGATTCCCTCTCTCCCACTCTCTCTGCCCCTTCCCCGCTCACACACAGCCGTGTGCACACGCTCTCTTTCCACCCCCTTTCAAAATAAACTTTTTTTCAAAAAAAGATTTGATTTCTTTCACTATCTTATCTATTCTCTGTTCATAGCAAACAGATCAATCCAAATTAACAAGTATCCATAGAAACCAAGATTCACTGCTATACGTGACCCAACAAAAGAGCCATCTTTTTGCCAAACACTCTGGATGTTATTTGTGTGCTACGGGAAGGAGGGGTACAAACTTGGAACTTTTAGATAATCAGTGAGTTCTATGTAAAAGAAAGAAGAAGATGTGAAAAGTGGGAGAACCAAATGGATGAAATATTCCAAGGCAAAACATACTGAGAGCCACCATCTTGTCCAAAAGTATCTTTTTTCCAATACTTCAACTTTGCCCAAATTTCTGTTGTTTTGATTAATTTCCATTCCACTAAAGTTATTTTAAGTAAAACCCTTAATTTATTTGGGGTGCCTGGCTGTCTCAGGCAGTGGAGCACATGACTCTTGATCTCAGGGCTGTGAGTTCAAGCCCCACGTTGGATGTAGAGATTACTTAAAAATAAATAAATAAATAACACCTTCCCAAAAAACAATAACAACACTTATTGTATAAGCCCAAGTTATTTACAAATGTTATTTACTAGTAATATAAAGTCATTCACCTGATCATTTTCCCCATGATTCCTAATATAATGAATTAATAGAAAATAGGATGGAGATTTTGTAACTTGGGATTTACATTACAGAGACAAGGAGAACAAGAAGGCAAAGGTTTAGCAAAGGGCAACCTGAGAAGGAATGTCAAAGATAGCAGCAAGGTGACAGCACTGCTTACCCAATTATTAGAAATGGATGGACATCTAGGCCAACTCTATTTCACAATTTTTCCAGGATCAGCCCTGTCCAACTAAGAAAATAGCTAAAATTTAAGCATTTACTGCATGCCAGACATGTCCTAAGCACTGTACATAGACATTAACTAATTTAATCCTCAGAACCCTATGAAACAGGTACTATTATTATCACCAATTTTAAAAATAGGGAACAGGAACAGAGAAGTCAAGTAACTCGCCGGAAGTCACGAAGCTACTAAGTGGCAAAGCCAGGGTCTGAACCCAGACATTCTGGCTCCAAAGTTGGTGCTACACGCACCACACGATAAATATATATTTATCCTGCAACCCGTAGTCACTTGTTCTCATTACCTAGAATTTGGACTATTAATAAACTGCAATGAGTTTCTAACTAAGCAGTCCCTGCCTAGAGGACTAGGACATACAGTATTTAAGCGAGCAAACTTAGAAACATGTATTTAACACACATTTTGCTCAAATTTTTGCTTTTTACAACTATACAAAATATTCCCACAGCATATCTAGACTGAGAACTACCACAAAATATCTGAAAAGTTGAGCATTACAAACATTAAAAAGCTATTTATAAAACAAGATATACTAAGTTTAGCATCTAAAATTGAGTGAAAAAAGACAACTTGGGAATATTCACCATGGCTCTAGGCTATAAAATACCTTAAAGGTTTTTTGTGTTATATGTTTTTTTAATTTTGGAAGCAATCCCTGAAGAAGAAATTATGAAAGCCAGCTTGACTTCTCTTAAACTAATACACTAATCCAAAAGAATCCACAGTATGTTGATTAAAATTACAGAAAAGGCTTCCATTTCATTTACACAATCGGAAAAGGGAAAGTCTCTGCAAATGACAAACGTGTATGAACTGCAGCACCCATACATGGCCCTGTTTTAAAGGAAAGCAAAGACTGTGAGATAGTAAGTAAATGAATTTTACCTTTAGAGCCTCAACCCTCTCAAGTATAAAAAAGATGAATTAAGGGGCACCTGGGTGGCTCAGTAGGTTGAGCATCTGACTTCGGCTCAGGTCATACCCAGCATCAGGCTTGCTGCTGTCAGCACAGAACCCGCTTCAGATCCTCTGCTCCCTCTCTCTGTGCCCCTTCCCCGCTTGCGCTGTAGCTCTCAAAAAGAAATAAACCGTTAAAAAAAAGTGAATTAAGATCATCTCTGTCTTCGGCTCAGGTCATGATCTCCCGGTCTGTGGGTCTGAGCCTCGTGTCAGGCCCTCTGCTGACAGCTCAGAGCCTAGAGCCTGCTTCAGATTCTGTGTCTTCCTCTCTCTCTACCCATTCCTGCCTCACGCTCTGTCTCTCTCTCAAAAAATAAACATGAAAGAAATTACAAAAAAATAAAAAATAAAAGATAATCTCCAGACTCTCCACCCCGTATACTAAACTGTAATTAACAAAGAGTCTCAATATTCTTCTATGTAAAGACTCAACTTAAAACCTTGTTTATTGAATTTAGTTTACAAATACTCTATTTCTAGAGATAATGAAACAATCTAACTTTTCCAAGTTCTGACAGTCAGGCTGAAATTTTAAAATACAATTAATATTAAGGTAATGATCACTTAAAAGATCTAAGCAGTATAAAAACCTATTTTCTAAATAAAGCTATCATACATTCCTACACCATACCACCTATGAATTACTTGTGCCAAATAATAATAATTATCAAACCTGAATATGATCAAGCTTCCAGATCTAATTACCAGTTTACAGGATTATAGGGGATAAACATGAACTGATTCCATGGAGATGCAATCAGCAAATTCCTGCGGGGGCAGGTATTAAAACTTAAATACATGTTAAAAATTAATTAGAGCTCTGATTTGATATTAAGAAATTATTAAGGGGTACCTGAGTGGCTCCGTCAGGTAAGCATCTAACTTTGGCTCAGGTCATGATCTCACAGTTCGCGAGTTCGAGCCCCACGTCAAGCTCTGTACTGAAAGCTTAGAGCCTGGAGCCTGCTTCAGATTCTGTGTCTTCCCTCTCTCTCTGCCCCTCCCTTGCTCACGCTCTGTCTCTCTCTCTCTCTCAAAAATAAACATTAAAAAATTTTTTTAAGAAATTATTAAAATTTTAAGATGTGATTAACAGTGTGGTATCTATGCCCTTAAAAAAGTCCTCTCCTCTTACTGAAATATTTACAGTGCTGTAAAACGTCTGGAATTTACTTTAAATTACTCCATGGGGAGGAAGCAAGAGGAACATAAATGAAATAAGATCAGCTATGTATTAGTAACTCAGTGATAGATACAAGAGAATTCATTCTCCTAGTCTATCATATCTATGTTTGAAGTTTCTCCTAATGAAAAAATTTTTAAATCTATAAGGAAAGCAAATGCTGTTCAAGACTGAGAATTAAGGCTCAGACTACTAGGAAAGGAGCAGAAACAGTACACTGTATACTTCAGACTGCTGTCAAAACTCAGTCCAGGGGGCTGTGATAGGCTACAAGCTGCTTACCGGTCTGTAGAGAAACTGAGAGTAAGCATTTCCAAACTTTTGTAGGAATTTTACCGAACAATTATATATGATTGTTGAATTTAATAATAAAATCTCTGGGCTTGTGTTGGAAAAGCAATGTTAAAACATCTGGAAAACTTACAAATATAGCTTCTGTCTACAATTTACAGGTACAGTTCACAAAATAGAGGAAATATATAAAAATATGAACCAAAGTTTATTTCTTCCTAAGCTTGCACAGGTGAGTATCACACTTCACGAAACTGAAAGTTAAAAAGTGATAAAAACTTATCTTTTCAATGTCTCATGAACATAGACGCAAAAACCAAATCCAACAATATATTCTGAAAAGCAGGATACACCACAACTAAGTGGGGTTTATCCCAGATGTACAAAGCTAGTTCAATGTTCAAAAAAATCAATTAATGTAATCCTTCATATCAACCGACTAAAAAAGAAAAAAAAAAACCCATGATCACATGAATACATGTAGAAAAGGCATCTGACAAAATCCAACACGCATTCATGACTGGGGGGAAAGTGCTCAGCAAACTAGAAACACAGAGGGACCTCCACAACATGAAAAAGAGCATGTACAAAAAAACCTACAGGTAACTCCATATTTCATGGTGATAAACTAGAAACTTTCCTACTAAGATCAGTAAAGGCAAGGATGTTCCCCTCATCATTCTTTTCAACATTGAATTTGAAATTCTGGCTAATGCCATAAGAAAAATTAAAAGTACACAATTTTAGCTCAGGTCATGATCTCACAGTTGGTGGGTTGGATTCTCTCTCTCTACCCCTTTCCCCTCTCGCACATGCATGTGCGCGCTCTCTCTCAAAATAAACATTTTTAAAAAGTACACAAATCGGGAAGGAAGAAATAAAACTGTCTTTATTCACAGATGATAGGATTGTCTATGTAAGGAAAAAAAAAACTCAACAGAACAACTCAGAGCTAATAAGTGATATAACATGGTTGCAGGATACAAGGTTAATATACAAAAGTCAACTGCTTTCCTATATACCAGCAATGAACAAATGGAATTTGAAATTAAAAACATATCACCATTTACATTAGCACCCACCAAAAGTGAAACACTTGGGTATAAATCTAACAAAATACATACAAGACCTATGTGAGAAAAACTATCAAACTGATCAAAGAAATCAAAGAGGAACTAAACAGTATTCCATGTTCATGGACAGGCAGGTTCAATATTGTCAAAATCTCAACCCGTTACCGATGGGAATGCAAAATGATACAGCCACCCAGGAAGAGTGTTTTGACAGTTTCTTACAAAACCATGCATGCTCTTACCATACAACCCAGCAATTGTGCACCTTGGTATTAACCCAAAGGAGTTGAAAACATGCCCACACAAGTCTGCATTCAGATGTTTACAGCAGCTTTACTCCTGACTGCCAAAACCTGCAAGCAACCGAGATGACTGTCAGTCGGTACAACAGATGATCTGAAGTGAACGGATAAACTGTGGTACAATGAAATATTACTCAGCACTAAAAAGAAGTGAGGGATCAAGCCACAAAAAGATATAGAGGAACCTTAAATACCTATTACTAAGTAAAATAAGCCAACATGAAATGACTACATACTGTGTGATTCCAACTATGTGACATTCTGAAAAAGCAAAACTATGGGGACTATGAAAAGATCAGCGGTTGCCAAGAGTTGTGGGGAAGGAGAGATGTAGAGGCAGAGCACAGACGATTTTTAGGGTTGTGAAAATACGCTGTATGACATTATAATGGTGGATACTTGTCCATTCTATGGGTTTTGACACATATAGAATGACAACACCAAGAGTGAACCTTAATGTAAACTATGGAATCTGGTTGATAATGACGTGTCAACAATTTTAACAAACGTACCACTCCTGTGGTTGATCGTGGGGGAGGCTATGCATGTGTTGGGGCAGGGGATATAGGGGAACTCTCTATACTTTCTGTTCAATTTTGCTATGAACCTAAACCATTCTAAAAGTAGAGTCTATTTTTAAACATCTGTTTCTTAATGTTTTTTAGTCAGTAACATACAGGAAACATTGTCCTTAAAAAAGAAATCAGTTCTCAAAGAATGATGGCGAGTTTTAAAAGGCCATAGGAACTTTTGGTTTCAACCTAAAGCTGCTCCAAAACGTAAAACAAAATTTGAAATATATTCACACCCAACAATCTTAAATTTAAAAAAAAAAGAACACAGAAATTAATATGAAGAGCTCCCACTGGCCAAATCTGGATCAACTGGACCATCACCAGAAGCAATGACAATAAAGGTTTTAAAACACTAAAATAAAATTGTGAAAATCTACATAGACATTGATAAACACACAAATAAGTAAATAAGAAGAGAAAGCTCTTCCTTACAATAAAAATCCAACTAATAAATGCAAAAAGGGTAACTGGATGCTAAACTAGTTCACACTGACAAAACAATCATCAATGAATGTTAAAACTAGCTGGTGAAAATTTGAGGATTAACCAGATATTTGAATAGTCTCCAAGTATCCCTCTAAAACAGTAACTGGTATATTACAAAATCTGATAGATAACACCATAATCAATCAATCAAACCTTAACCATGGTATTAATGACATCATTTGCCTCCTGCCATGCTATACGAAGAACATAACCTCACTTCTGTGGAATTCTTGTCAAGAAGTACATAATCTGACTCCAATATCAGACCTACCATATCAAGAGACTTTCTACCAAACAAGTAGTCCTACAGTCTTCAAAAACATCAGTATCATGAGAGACAAAAACTTTACTGTTCCAATTAAAGGAGCTTATAAAAAACATGGCAACAGACTGCAACACATAATGAGATTTCCTTTTACCTTTATAAAGAACATTAATGGAACACTGACAAAACACTGAGTAAAATTTGTAGAATCTTATTAAGAATTACATAATGGGGCATCCGGGCAGCTCAGTGAGTTAAGCGCCCAATTCTAGATTTCAGCTCACAGTTTGTGAGATCAAGCCCCATGTCAGGCTCTACATGGACAGCCCGGAGCCTGCTTGGGATTCTCTCTCCCACCCCTACCTCATGTGTGTGCATGCACACTCTCTAAATAAACATTACCAAAAAAAAAAAAAAAAAAAAAAAAAAAAAAAAAAAAAAAAAAAAAAAAAAAAAAAAAGAATTACAGGGGCAACTGGATGGCTCAGTCAGTTGAGTGACTCTTGGCTTCAGCTCAGTCATGATCTCGCAGTTCATGAGTTGGAGCCCTGCGCCAGGCTGCGTGCTTTAGACAGTGCAAAGCCTGCTTGGGATTCTTTCTCCTCTCTCTGCCACACCCCCCTCTGAAAATAAACTTTTCTAAAAACAATTACTGTTCTATAAAAAAAAAAAAAAACAATTACATGATAATATCTAACAATGTTAATTTCCTGATTCTGATCAGTATATTGTGGCTGTGTAGCAGAAAGCTCTTGGTTTTTAGGAAATATACACTAAAATATTTAAGGATAAAGGGGGATCAAGTCTGCAACTGATTTTCAAACAGTTCTGGGGAAACTATACATTTGTTATTTTTATATATCCACATCACACAATAAATCTTACAATTTACAAAATACTGGAGCACCTGGATGGCTCAGTTGGTTAAGCGTCCAACTTCAGCTCAGTCATGATCTTATGGTTCTTGAGTTTGAGGCCCAAGTAGGGCTTTCTGCTGTTGGCACGGAGCCTGCTTCAGACCCTGTCTACCTCCCTCTCTGCCCCTCCCCATGTACTCACTCACTCTCAATCTCTCTCTCTCTCTCTCTCTCTCTCTCAACTAAACATACATTTAGGGGGAGAAAATTTACAAAATACTTAAACATACATCATTTTTATCCTGACAAAAACCAAGTAACAGGTACAGAAGTGCTCTTTCAGCAGAGAATAAATCTGCCTCCTGTATCCTAAACACACCTCAAGAATTAGCCCTTCTTTCCACCCATGTCACCACGCTCTAGTTCATCTTTTCTTCCCTCAACTATTTTCCTAACTGGACTTCCTACCTTCGTACTCCACATCTCTGCCAGAATGGTCAAAAAGAAAAAGAAAAAAAAATCTGATGTTGCTATTCTGTAGCTCTGAAATTTTCAACAATATCCTACTTAAGTTAAAATCCTAAACAGGGAATAAAAGATCCTTCCTGACAGGTCTTCAAGTATCTCCTCGGTCACTCTTCCAAACACAAACGCATACGCAGTTCAAGAATATCCTACGACATTTTCCTCTAGTGATTTACTACTACTAGTGCCTTTCACCAAACTGTTATAAAGGTAAAATCTACTTTAATTTACTATGGGAATGGGGCGCCTGGGTGGCTCAGTCAGTTAAGCGTCCGACTTCAGCTCAGGTCATGAGCTCACTGTTTCTGAGTCTGAGCCCCGCGTCAGGCTGTGTGCTGACAGCTCAGAGCCTGGAACCTGCTTCAGATTCTGTGTCTCCCTCTCTGTCTCTGCCCCTCCCCCACTCGTGCTCTGTCTCTGTCTCTGTGTGTGTCTGTGTCTCTCTCAAAGTAAACATTAAAAAAATTTTAATTTACTATGGGAAGATCAGAGTTCCATCTCTTGATATCTACATTCATTTCTCTCATATACAGGGAAAATGCACTGCACTCCTTAGATGCAAGTTCAAGTCCCTCTCCACCCCTTACTGAATCTGGGATATTAGCCAAATCTGTAAGACCCAAACATCTTCATTAAGAAAAAACTATGATAATAATGCCACACCTGTCTTTAAGTAGGGGCTAAAACCAATAACCTCAATCCGAATCCCATAATTACTATTAGCAACAACTGCCAGCTTGAAATAATACCGCCTTAAATTTTGTATGGAGCTTTAGGTCACAGAACACTTACGTCATTTCACCGAACCCTAAGAACCCTCGGGCACTTCCCCCTAACGTACCGTAGACTTTCTCTGAGGTACAAGTATATTCATTTTAATGAACTCCAGGAAAGGTAAAATGACTGGCCCAGGATCACAAAGCTTTAGGAAGTAAACCCCAGATTCTGACTCTTGTTTACTTTTTTCCTCATTAGTGCACCACAGCCTTCCACAATTACAAAAACATTTTCCTAAAACAAATCATGAATATTAGGTGACAAGACAGGCTGATTTATAGTCACTGTCTCTAGCTACCACACAGTACTGACACTACCTCCAAAACAAATCCAAAATCTTTTCTTTCCTCCAGAACGCCCTACCACGTCCCTAGTCCCAGCCACCATAAACTCTCCGGGAGATCACTGCAAAGCCTCCTCAATAGTCGCACTGCTTTCTACTCTATCCACCAGTCTTACATAGAAGCCAGATGAATCCTTTAGAAGTGTAAACCAGATCACAACACAAGGACTGAAAATCCTGATGGTTTCCCAATCCACTCACAATAAAATTAAAATTGGCCAGCCTTTCTTGAAAATCTTTACATAAAAGTAGAGTTCCTTCTGTTCCTTTTACTAGTGAGCTCATTCTCACATTAAGAGTTTTGTATTTGAGATCTCCTCTGCCTAGAATGCTCTTTCCCCAGATTTTCATATGGCCAGCTGTTGTCACTGAGATTTTGGTTTAAATACCACCTCCGCAGAAAGATTTTCCCTGGTCACTCAGTCACATTCACCACACCACCCTGCTTGCATCATCTGCACAGCACTTATCTATATCTGGGTGGGTTTTTTTTCCTTGTTTGCTCCTTGCCTGCTCTCCATACTAGAACGTAAATACAAGTAACAGTGCCTGTCTTGTTCACATGAGTATCTCAACATCCAGTATAGATGCTTTCTGAACAGTGAATGGGTCATTACTAAATGTTTTCATTTAAGGAGCGCCTGGGTGGCTCAGTGGTTTAAGCGTCTGACTTCGGCTCAGGTCATGATCTCATGGTTCATGAGTCCGAGCCCCGCGTCAGGCTCTGTGCTGACAGCTCAGAGCCTGGAGCCTGCTTTGGATTCTGTGTCTCCCTCTCTCTCCTACCCTCCCCCGCTCACACTCTGTGTCTCTCTCTCTCTCAAAAATAAATAAATGTTAAAAAAATTTTTAATAAAAATAAAAATAAATGTTTTAATTTCAGTAGCCTTTGTAATATGTTTTATGTAATCTACTTTTTGAAAATCCTAAACAATTTCAGAACACACAGTAGGTGCCCAATAATTAATCTGCTACAAGAATTTCTACAAAAACAATGCCTTCAGATTTTCAACTTACTAACATCCCCCACATATTCCTGCATACACACAGAGAGACAGAAACAGGAGACAGAATGCTTCTCTCTTCCTACCCATGAAGATGATCCACACCAAACAGGATCACTGCAGCCCTGTGATTCCGAGCCCCTCGACAATACTAGCTCTGGAGAAAGGGAGGCGAGGACTGGAAGAGCAGTGCCCTTCCAGCCTCATCCACACGCTCCAGCTATACGGAGCCCTCTGCTAATCCTTCAATGCGACATGTAATTTTCATGTTTCCTTCACTCATAGGCTTGCCTCCACACAAGATGTTTGCCCATTCCCATCCTCCATTCTTATCCGATTTTAAAAACCTATTACTTCTTCAAGGACCAGCTTAAATGTTCCCATCTCTGTAAAGCCCTTCCTGACCCAAACCTAACTTTGTGCTAATTTAGTCACTCCTTCACCACTTCATTGCACTCAGCTGTGTGAACTATGGTTTGTTTCCAATGGCTGCCTGTGAAAAATTCACCTGTATGTCTCTGTGAGCAGTGTCTGCTATGCGACAGCCACTTACCATTTAGGCAACAAAAAGCAAGTACTAAATTTTCTACTGGTATCAAAGGACAGCAGTCCAAAAAATTATTAGTCAAAACTAGTTCTGCAAATTACCATAGTTTCCCATTTGAAAACAAACTCTAGCTTCATTAAACACTAAGAAATGAATTCTTATAATAAAAATTTATCATAGAAAATGACCCACCCGAACCAAAAAAAGCAAAGGATTTAGAAGTGGTGTTGTTATATGTGTGATGTCTTCCCTTCAGAATTCCAATCACGAGTGTTCCGCTGCAACCTGACGTGCGACACTAAGAGATCCCTTTCTCCATCTGCAAAATAAGGGTAATTGCTTCATCTATCCAGGGAATACTGTCTTCAATCATCAATTTACAGTTGAGAATAATTCTATTATTAAAGGCTAAGGAAGTTTCAGAAATGGTGCTGGAATGACTAGATAGCCACCTCCGAAAGAACTGTGGGACCCCCACCTCATACAATGTGCAAAACTTAAAATTATGGATCTCCATGAAAAAAACCAAAACTATAAAATTCTTAGAAGAACACATAGATGCAGATCTCCTGCACATTGGATTGGCCAATGGCTTCTTAGAAACGACACCGAAAAACACAGGTAAAAGAAAACATAGGTAAACTGGACTACGCCAAAATTAAAATCTTTGGTGCTTCAAAGGACACCAGTAAGAAAGTGAAAAGACAGCCCACAGAATAGAAGAAAATGTGCAAATCATGTATCTGACTTGTAGCCAGATTACATAAAGAACTCTAACAACTCAACAATGAAAAGACAAATAACCCAACTGCAAAAGGATTGGAGTTACATGTCTCTAAAGAAAATTTACAAATGGCTAATAAGCACATGAAAAAATCCTCAATACTATTAGTCATTAGGGAAATGCAAATAAAAACTAGGGGACGTCACTTCACTAGGATGGCAATAAAAAAACAGTAATAAAGACTGATGAGGACATAGAGCAATGGAACCCTCATTCGTTGCTGGAAAACATAAAATGGTACAACCACTCTGGAAAACAACATAGAAGTTCCTCAAAGGTTAAACACAGAGTTACCATATGTCCCAGCAATTCCACGTCCAGGTACATACCCAAAAGAAATGAAAACTTATGGCCACACAAAAACATGTACACAGATATTCATGGCAGCATACTTGATAACGGTCAAAAAGTAGAAACAACCTAAATGTCCATCAATCAATGAATGGACAAACATAAACAAAAGATGGTATACCCATACAATATTAAATAATTCAGCCATAAAAAAAAAGGGGGGTACTGATACATGTTACAACATGGATAAACTTTGAAAATATTATGGTAAGTGAAGGAAGCCAGACATGAAAAGTGACATGGTGTATGATTCCATATGAAATGTACAGAACAGGTAAATCCATAGAGAAGGAAAGATTAGTGGTTCCCAGGAACTGGGTGGGGCAAAAGAGGGAGGGACTGGCTATGGGTACAGTCTTTTTTGGGGAGCGATGAAATGTTCTAGATAGTGGTGATGACTACACAACTTATAGCATATACTAAAAACCAATGAATTATATATTTTAAAAGGGTGAATGTTATGCTATATGAAATAAATTTCAATGAAACGGTTACTTTAAAATTAAGAAAAGGGGGCACCTGGGTGGCTCAGTCAGTTAAGCCTCTGACTTCGGCGCAGGTCATGATCTTGCCATTCGTGTGTTCCAGCCCCACGCTGGGCTCTGTGCTGACAGCTCAGAGCCTGCTTCCGGTTCTGTGTCTCCCTCTCTCTGCCCCTCCCCCACTCATGCTGTGTGTCTCTCTCTCCCTCTCTCTCTCTCAAAAATAAACATTAAAAAATTAAAACAAAGAAAAACAATAGAAAGATATGCAACTAATTTCCAACAATGCTTTATAAACTCAAATATTTTTATTTATGTGAATTCAAGCCACATAAAATTCTGACTTAACCAAATGGTGAAAAACCCAAATTCTGTTTTGTTGTTTAGGAGACAGTGGGACAGGGGAAGGGGGGTGATGGACATGGAGGAGGGCACTTGTGGGGATGAGCACTGGGTGTTACATGGAAACCAACTTGACAACAAACTATAAAAGAAAAAAACAGGAGAGAGTGGGACAGTCTGCCCTCAATATACGAACTCTAAAAATAAAAAATTAGTTTTTTCATTACTAAAAAGTTCAATTCACTAGGCAGCTAAAAAATTATCAACTTTACATTCAATATATCTGACCAATATCCATTTTAAAACTCAAACTGGGGGTGCCTGGGTTGTTTAGTCAGTTAAGTGACTCTTGGTTTTTGGCTCAGGTCATGATCTCATGGTCCATGAGTTCAAACCCCACCTTGGGGTCTGTACTGACAGTGCAGAGCCTACTTGGGATTCTCTCTCTCCCTCTCCCTCTCTCTCTGTCCCTCCCACACATGCTGTCTCTCAAAATAAATAAATAAACTTTATTTTTTTTTAACGTTTATTTATTTATGAGAGAGAGACAGAGAGCAAGCAGGGGAGGGGCAGAGAGAGAGGGAGACACAGAATCTGAAGACAGGCTCCAGGCTCTGAGCTGTCAGCACAGAGCCCAACGTGGGGCTCAAACTCACGAACTGTGAGATCATGACCTGAGCTGAAGTCAGCCACTCAACCTACTGAGCCACTAGGTACCCCTCAAATTAAATAAATAAACTTGAGAAAAAAAAAAAAAAAACTCGAACTGATGGCTCCTGTCAAAAATTTCATCTTAACCAAAATACCACCTCCCAGAAAGCAAAGAATGCTTACTGATCCAGATTTCTCAAGTGGTAAAATTACTGGTATAAACTCCATGGAATTTGGCCTTTTACAAATACAAGTAGCCTGCCTAATATGTTTGGGAAGTTCATTAATGGACTAATTTCAGCTTTGATTATTCGAAAAAGGTTTCTAGGAGCACGTGGGTGGCTCAGTCGGTTAAGTGGCCGACTTCAGTTCGTGGGTTCGAGCCTCACTTGAGGCTCTGTGCTGACGGCTCGGAGCCTGGAGCCTGCTTCTGATTCTGTGTCTCCCTCTCTGTCTGCCCCTCCCCCACTCACACTCTGTGTCTCTCTCTCTCAAAAATAAACGTTAAAACAATTTTTTTTAAAAGAAAAAGGTTTCTGAAGCTTAAAATAAGGCTTGATGTAAACTACGTTCTAACAAAATCCACCGATTACAAGGAAAAAATATTCTGATGAACTGGAAGAGGACAAGTTTCCACATATATGCAATGGACAAATCAAGACTGTTTACTGCTGAGAGACTACGTATGCATAAAATACCAAGCCTCCTACTCAGACACACACAACAGGAACACAGACACCTATTTTCCAACTACATCGGCATCCACCCATGTACTATACAATTACACATATTATCCTTGGTACACGAAAATACTATGGACGAGCCTGTTTGTGTTTTCTTCCAACAGTGTTGACAGGTAGCAGTGAATCACACATTCTCCTGTGTCTCATCTGCCTCATGATCAATGACACATGCTGCCAACATCTGAGGTTAAGGATGCAAACTGAGACTACAGATTATTTTCTCCTTCTCGTGATGCTAAATGTTACCTGTATACAAATACGGAATGACCTCCTTAGTGTCACCGGTGCCAAACTCAAAGCAAAGTAACTGCACCAGGCTCAAATCTGAAGTAAACTACAGAAATGCAGCACTTAAATTTTTATTTGAAAAAGACATGACCGTTATCACATAGTTGAGCATCCTCTACGAGAACCACACTAATAATAGAAATAAACATACTAACCGCCCAAAAAAATTTTTTAAAAGACAGATATAATTTCGGGGCACCTGTGTGGCTCAGTCTGTTAAGCGTCCGACATCAGCTCAGGTCAGGATCTCATGGTTGGTGGGCTCGAGCCCCAAGTGGAGCTCTGGGCTGACAGCTCAGAGCCTGGAGCCCGCTGCAGACTCTGTCTCCCTGGCTCTCTGCCCCTCCCCTGTTCGTGCACGCGCACACACCCTCTCTCTCAAAAGTAAATAATAGACATTTAAAAAACAAAATTAAAAAGGAGACAGACATAATTTCAAATATGTTATCTCCTAAATCATCAAAATCCTAGAAACTCCACTACTTGGAAGGCTACAAAGAGGGGTGCCCGGGTGGCTCAGTCGGTTGAGCGTCCGACTCTTGATTTCAACTCAGATCATGATCTCACTGTGTGTGGGTTCGAGCCCCACATCAGGCACTTCGGTGTCAGCTTGGAATTCTCTCTCTCTCTCCCTCTCTCTCTGCCCCTCCCTGGCTCATGCGCTCTGATTCAGAACCTCTCTCAAAATAAATTAATTAATTTAAAAAAAAAAAAAAGACTACAAACAGCATATCCTAGAGTACTTCCATAACCCAAAACACTTGGTCAGAATCCATCTTTCAATGCTGAATACATGGTGACCACAGAAAAAGAATTCATACTCATTTCTCAGAGATCTTAAAATCTAATTGGGAAGCAGAATACAAGCATAAAAAGATACACTGAAATCCAGGCTAGCACATGCTGGTGTAAGAGTCCCACACAAAAAAAGCAGTGAATAGATCCCTTGAGGTTGAACTCGTCAAAAAGTCTTCTCAAGACTGAGTCAAAAAGACTCAACGGGGCCCAAAGCAAAGAGAGTATCCCTGAATACAGCGGAAGAGGATTTCAAACAGAAAGAAAGGCACAAAGAAAGGCCAAGAGGAGGAACTTCAGGGGAACCACAAACAAGCTGGTTTGGCTGGAACTAAGAATGCACAAAGGGAAGACACAGGAGTTAAGACTGAAGTGGATCAGGGCCAGATTACAGAGAAACCCGCAACACACCAAGAAGCTTCAACCTTACTTCGCATGTAGTAAGGAGAGTTCTGGAAGTTTTTATGGTGTGATGTGAGGAAATGAGAGTGTTAAAATGTTCAAGACATTATTTACCCAAAGCATACACAAGCACGAATATTCCAAATAAAAAAGCACCCCACTGGGAGATAATGCGTTCAAAGCCCAGGCATAAGAGCGTATTTCTGGGGCAGAAGGAGGCAACAGCAATGCTCAAGGAATACAACTGAACCAAGTTAAATAAAAAGTTACAGTGCTCTACTTTTCCGACTCCCATTTACTTAAAGTTTCCACTTATTACAAAAGCAGGACAAGCGTGAGGCACACTGAACAACCCTCACGCTATCAATTACACAGAGGAGGCAGTTCACCGCAACCGTTGCATAGCGGGGCTGTGAGGCCCCGAACTACGCGAACCCCAGCCGGGACGCGGGACGCGCCGGACCCCCTACCAGGGTAGGAGCCGGACTGAGGCCGTGAGCAGAAAATACACCGCCATGAACGAGGCCACCGTGCTCGCCCGGGCACATTTCAAGAGTAAATAAATGGGCGTCTCAATGCTCTAAAGCGTTAATAAAACTGTTGAAACATCCAGAGAAATAAAGACCCCCCCCCCCGATATTCAAATACCCTCCCCAAAGCTTCAAATGTGTCCGTGCTGCCCTCTTAGCTTCCCTCAAAGCCCAATAAAAACACTGTTATGAAACTGTAGTATAAGGAAGTGACTGCACAGCTTAAGATCCAAAACTCAAGAGGGAGCAAGCCTCTCGAGTTCTTCACAATTCCCTCATTTACTTAGGGACAGTAACCAGGAGAAGACAGTCAGCTTTATGTTTTCCCAGACACAGTTTAGGTGACTTTCCCAAGGCCCCTGGCCCCAGCCGAGACCTCAACTCTTCACGGTGTCCCCTGGCGTACACACTTGTACACGGAGTCATCCGCGTCTGCGCACAACAGGGGTACCCTGAGGCCGCGCAAGGGATGAAGTCTACCAAAAACAAACAAAATAAAAACCGAAGATACAAGAACGGCTCATTATATGAGGTTCCCAAGGGCTGAGGGTTTCCCAACCGTATTCTTAACCAATGTTGTTGTACACTCAATACACTGCCAACACCATAGATCAAACGGTGCGCGAACAGACCAAAATCCTGGGCCAAAGAGGACGGCGCGTAACCCGACAGTCCACGGAGTGCCGGAAAAGGAGCCTCGGCGCACAGAAACTCGAAATTCTCGGCCAGGAGAGTTTCAAAACCCCAGTGTATCTCAGACATAAAGGGCCGGCTCAAACTTCCCAGGCTGGATCTCAACCGCCGGTCCCTTGTGCTCAACGCAAGTATTCATTACAGTCCTTTTGTCTGTGCAATAACCCACCCCGAGCCACCGCCGGGGAAATAACAAGACACTTGCCCTGCACAATCGTCGCTGCGAGCGAGCGGGGTAAACAATCTCTCCCCTGGTTCCAGCTCCTCCCCCACCCCCACCCCCACCCCCGTCGCCCTCCACCTTTATTTTCTTATAGACGCGGCACCAACCGGAGGCCACCTCGGGAGGCCGGAGAGGAAGCGGCCAGAGGGGCCAAAATACAAGTTTGGGGACCAGCACTAACTTGGAAAGATGGAACCAAGTGTGACGGCCTATTGCACAGCAGGAGCGAGGCCCCCACTCACCCGCCCGTAGGTGGCAGAAAAAGAAGTTGGGGGGCGAGGGAGGGGGAATCTGGCGGAAGAGAGGTGGCACCGGGCAGGCGGCGCGGCCGGCCGCCGGCGGATCGATGGTCGGTAAACAAGCGCGGCGGACCCACCCTCCCACAGCCCCGGGCCTGTCCCCGCGCCGAGGGAGCCCAAGATGGGAGCGCGGCGGCGGCCGGCCGTGTCCCCTCCCCTCGCCCGCAACACCGCCCCGGGGGGGGGGGGGGCGCGGGCGGGCGGGAGGCCCCGGAGACCCGGCGGCCCGGGCGCCGCCAGGGAGCGAGGGGCCGGGCAGGCCGCAGACGGGGCCGCGAGGGGCCTGCAGCGGGGCGCCCTCCCGGGGCCCGGTTACCTGGCGGCGGCGGCGGCGGCGGCTCCTCCAGCTCCTGCTCCTCCTCCCCGTCCGATGCTCAGCGCCCGGCGGCGGCGGAGGCGGCGGCGACTCCCCGAGCAGCCCGAGGCGACGAGCCGAGCCCGGCCCCTCTCCGCCTCCCTCCGTGCCGCCGCCCGTCCCGCTGCTGCCGCCTCCGCCCTCTCCCCTCAGTCAGGACATGGTCTCCACGGGCCCGCGCGCGGCTCCCGGCTACCGGGGGCGGGGGGCGGAGGGGCGGAGAGCAGGCGCGGGGGCGGGGGGCGCTCCAGGGGCTGAGGGGAGGGGGAGAGCGGTACAGGGGGTCGGCCTCGGGCGCTGCGGCTCCTAATGGCGTCGGCGAGGGGCCCCGGAGCCAAATAAACCCCACGGCGAGCAGCACAACGTCAAGGCCCGACCCCGCCGCTCGCTGCCCTGTCATTGGCCCGGAGGCCGCCAGCGGCGCAGCCAATGGGCGGCCGTCTCTTTCCGGGCGCAGGAGGCGGGCCGCGGAGGGGTGACGTCATGCCGGCGCCCTGCCCCGATTGTGAGGCGGCCGCGGGCCGGGCTGCGGGCCGTGGGCGAGGTGCGTGGCGCCCCGAGAGGCGACGGCGCGGCGTGCGTGGCGCCCCGGGAGGCGACGGCGCGGCGTGCGCGGCGCTGGGGGACGCGGGCGGCGGGGCCCCTGGCCTGGCGAACTCCCTGTGCCCCCGTCTGTGCCCCCGGTTCGCCGCACTGCCAGGCCCACCCGTGGGTCTCAGGTCTCCCGAGTTTCTTAGTAACAGTGTCTGCCTCATCCTTTCTTTCTTTCTTTTTTTTACTTTTATTTATTTTTTGAGAGACAGAGAGAAACAGAGCATGAGCAGGGGAGGGCCAGAGACAGGGAGACACAGAATCGGAAACAGCCTCCAGGCTCTGAGCTGTCAGCCCAGAGCCTGACGCGGGGCTCGAACCCACGAACCGCGAGATCGTGACCTGAGCTGAAGTCGGACTGAGCCCCCCAGGCGCCCCTGCCTCATTCTTAATAATACAGCTTCAAACTCGTTATGAGACATCGGGAAAGATCAGTGTTGAGAGCTTTCTTTTTTCTTTTATTGTTTTCAGCTTTCTACAATGTCTGTTTTGTATGTAAACCCTGCCTTCGAGGCGGCTCTCCATTTCTACGTGTTTGTGTATGGATGTTACGTATTACATGCGTACATATATGCATGATGAAAAGCCATGGGGTTATATGCCAATTCTATCCCGAAATAATAAAAAGAAATTTTTTAAGCCACGGAGACTTCGCTTTCTTTTCTCTTCTGCTACCTCCTAACTCTAATTTTGGGTAAACCCAGCTGTCTTACGGATGCCTTTTCTGGAGCTGGGAGCTTTTCTGTAAATTGTAAATGTACAGGTAGAGGATAAATTACAGCCCCGGTGAAAGTACTGTCAGGAGAATTCCCAGAACCTAAGTCTTAAGCGGAGTATGTCAGATGATGATGTATTTTGTGTGTATATATATTTACATATTATAAATAAAATATGTATATATATATTTTTTTACTTTAAATATAGCCAAATAGTTAGTCATTGAAGCTTTTGCTAAAAACCCATGTGTCAAGTTTTCCCAGCTGGAGAGCTTTGTTTTTCTTAGTGGGACTTCACCTTGAACTTTTCATACTTCAAAACTGTATTTCAAGAATTTGAAGGACCGTAAAGTACAGCAACTCTTTAAAATTTATAGGCCTCTTTAAAAGTTATCTGTTGGGGTGCCATGGTGGCTCAGTCGGTTGGGCATCAGACTTCAGCTCAGGACATGATCTCACGGTTTGTGGGTTCGAGCCCTGCGTTGGGCTCTGTGCTGACAGCTCAGAGCCTGGGGCCTGCTTCAGACCCTGTGTCTCCATCTCTCTCTGCTCCTTCCCTGCTCATGCTCTCTCTCGCTCTCACTCTCAAATAAACATTTAAAAATAAAAAATAGGGGCGCCTGGATGGCTCAGTCGGTTAAGCGGCCGACTTCGGCTCAGGTCACGATCTCACAGTTTGTGGGTTCGAGACCCGCATCAGGCTCTGTGCTGACAGTTCAGAGCCTGGAGCCTGCTTTGGATTCTGTGTCTCCCTCTCTCTCTCTCTGACCCTCCCCCGCTCATGCTCTGTTTCTCTCTGTCTCAATAATAAATAAAAAAAACATTTAAAAAAATAAATAAAAATAAATAAATAAATAAATAAAAAATAAAGGTTATCTGTTGAGGAACCATAGCACTATCAAAGGGCATTGGCAGCGTATGGGACACCTCAGTTCAATAGGAAGAATTATTGAGAGTTTAATTGGATTTTTAAAACTAGCAGACTACATTTAGTAAAACGATTCATGGTATTAGTCTCTCTTTGTATAAATAAAAATTTGAGGATGTGTGTATAGTTTTACTATGGCCACTTAAGAATAATACTTTGTATAGCTACCCCTCACCAACAACCTCTTTCATAATGTTGGTATATTTTATCCTCACGGCCATTCCTGTAGTAGAGATGTTCAATAACCCCCGTCTTCCCAGAACAACATTATTGGGCCAAAGACTTGTCAGTAAGTTGAGTTTAAACTGCAACAGTCACTTGCCTGCAAAACTTAACACATATCCTCAAACATATAATTAACACATCTGTCGATTAAATTAAACACCATAGGACTACATAAGAACAACAGGTTCAACCAACATTTCACTTTGAAAATATTTTAAGAGCTTCCGAGTACCTCCAGCTTCCGCTCCCTAAACCTCAGCTGCAAACCACCTCACCTAAGTGTCCGCAAGCACTGAAGAATTAGGTGTGTTTTTCTGTTTAATGTTTATTTTTTGAGAGAAAGTGCGCGCGCAAGCGGGGCAAGAGCAGAGAGAGGGGGACAGAGGATCCAAAGCGGGCTCTGCGCTGACAGCAGCAAACCCAACGTGGGGCTCGAACCCGCAAACTGCGAGATCATGACCTGAGCCAAAGTCGGACGCTCAACCGACTGAGCCACCCAGATGCCCCTCGGTGTTTTTATTTAATTAGAGTTGTGGCTAATTTTGTTAAGAGGAGGGGATATTGTCGGGGTAGGGCACACGTAAAGTTAGCAAACGTATAGTAAGCCCCGTGTGCCAAGGAACGAGAGATACACAAAGATGAGTAAGATACGATCTGTGTTTGAGGGACTAAGGCATAGGTAGGAAAGAGAGCAAGACAAAAATAGCTGTAATTAGAATACGAGATGCAATGTGCTAAGTAAATTCAAATGAAAATTACCTTGTAATTGAGAGGAAGAGCAGATCCCCAAAGGACTCTATGTTACAGCTGGAAAAGAGTATGCACGATTTTTAAAAATTAAGTTCTTTTTCTTACAACTCTTGTCCTAAAGTGCAGGGACAGTACAGTTCTGTTGACAATTTGCTTTGGCTTTTATTTGGGAAATAGAAAATAAAATTTCCATTGTACTTACTGTGAAGGTCTTGAATGCCCAGTTGGGCGTCTGTACTTGATTTCTTTACTAATTCAAAGCCATGGGAAGGTTTTGAGCAGGAAAGTGCCGTACTGGAGCTATATAACCTGGCGCATCTGTGAGACAAACTAAGGTAGAACTAGAGACCGAGAAGTCAATGAAGAGACAAGAACCCAAATCCAAAGTCGTTGTGGGAATGGAAAGGAGGGACAGACCTGAAAAAGGGGTGGCAGGAAAAGGGTCAGGGTTTGCCAGTGTCTGAATCTGGGGCAGAAGAATCAAAAATCTGAGAACTCTGACTGATAGGGGGATGATTAACAGTGGGACACAGGAGAGGAGTCGGATAAGAGGAGATCAGGCATGTCCACATCCTGGGCTCAGGAGGAAATGTGCAGCAAGCAGCGGAAATGCTGGTCTGAAATTTGATAGGCTGGAGCTAGAGATAATCGTCAGGGAATTATCTGTGTAGAAATTCCCACTAAAGTCACCAGAGTAGGAACCAAGAGCTACCAAGGAGGAGAAAACAACGGGTCAGGAGGAAGATTTAAAAAGGTGTTCTGGGGGCGGCTGGGTGGCTAGTTGGTTAAGCACCCAACTCTTGATTTGGGCTGGGGTCATGATCTTGTGGTTTATGGCATTGAGACCCAACTCAGGCTCCTGAAAGAGAGAAGCCGGCTTGGGACTCTCTCTGCCTATCTCTACCTCTCCCCCTCCTCTCTCTCTCCCTCAAAATAAATAAACATTAAAAAAAAAACAAAGGTCCTGACAGCCAAAGCGGCCAGTGAGCCTCAAAAACATGGTCATAAATAATGTCAGATTCTAGGGACTTAGGAATTAGAACAGAGAAAAGGTCACTGGGTTTGACAAACAAGAGGCTTAGTGACCTTCTAGAGAAACATTCTCAGTGGGATGGTGGAGAAAGAAGCCAGATTTCAAAAGCTGAAGGCATCTGTGGGCCTTGAAGCAGTGACTATAGACTACCAGTCCCAGACGTTTGGCAGTGAAAAACAGGCAAGAGATCTAATAATAGACACAGGGGTAACAAGAATAAGGGAAAGGTTTTGTTTTCTTTTACATATTTTTTAAAATTTTTTAATGTTTATTTTTGAGAGAAAGAGACAGACAGAGCATGAGCGGGGGGTGGGGAGTGCAGAGAGAGAGAAGGAGACACAGAATCTGAAGCAGGCTCCAAGCTCTCAGCTGTCAGCACAGACACCCACATGGGGCTCGAACTTATGAACCATGAGATCATGACCTGCGCCCAAGTCAGACGCTCAACCGACTGAGCCACCCAGGTGCCCCCCTTTTATATATTTTTAAAAGAATGAGCGTATCCGTGTACTTTTGTAAACAGAGGAGAGGAGGTGAAGAAGAAAGTGATTTAGATCCAGTAGGGAGGTGATCCAGAACATAGTGCTTTGTCTTGGCAGGCAGGAGGGGAAACAAGAGAGAAGATGTGAAAAATAGAGCTGCAGGGAGATTCTGATCGGAACAAGGTGACAGGAGCTGACCCCATACCCTTTCTCCTCCGGCACATAGCAGGTGCAGGTCACCTGCTCAGGGCTGGGCCTGAAGCTGAAGGGGGACTGAGGGATGTTGGGACAAAGGTTGTGAGCATGTGAACCAAGAAGGATGGAGAAAGAAGAGTGAAAAGGAACCACTTTCTCCAACAGGGTTGGGAGGCCCGGAGTCAGGCCCGGAACTGGGAGGCCAGACCCCAGAGGCCATCCAGGGGGGAGGACATTTCCAAATGAGGCAAATTAAAGGCACCCTGCGGAAGGAAATAACAAGAGGTCCAGTGAGCTTAGGGTCTGTTGGGGGTCTGTGCTTCTATAAAGCACGTTTTATAAAATTGGTGAGCTCCCCTCAAAAGAAATGCTACAAGATTCAACTATTACAAGGACAAATTCTCACCCATATTGCAGAAAATGTCAGTTGTCTAAACTACAAAATGTCTTCTACTTACTGTATGTGATCAACATGATTTTTCAGTAAAAAAAAAAATGTCTTTACAGTAGGAAATGCAATATAATAATGCTGCCTGATCCATTCTCATGTGATAAATGACGCTGTTTTGTGAAATATAGGATTATCCTGTGACCTTTCTGGACACCAGCCACAAACCTGGCTGTGATAAAATCTCTTATGAAAGGGCCAGGTATGTGTGTTAGGCGTCAAACAGAATGCAGCTCATGTGATTTAACCAGCTCCTGGCCATGTTGGAACTAGGCTCGTCCCCGAGGGTAAGAATTGATGCTCATAGAAACAAGATCACCCTGCATCTAGATAAAGACATTTTCATAAACCTTCCACTAGGTATCCTTCTAAGTTAGACTCGCTGAGTCACAAGAGAATTGAAGTTTTTTTGAGTCTTTTAAAGAAGTCTGGAGACATCAGATATCTGAAACAGCTTCCCTTTGTCATTCTCTGGACCTAGAAAAGTTTTGTAAGAACAGCGTGAGGTGGAACGATGTGAACTTTGGAGTCAAACAGACCAGAGTTTAACTCCTGCCACACAGCTATCCTCTCTGGGTCCCCATTTCCTCATCTGACAAATCTAGGGTCTCTCTGGCAATTTATTGGAGATTCGGTGAGATGAGAGGCAAGAAGTCCTAGCAATAATCATAAGCATTGGATAAATGTTGACTTCCTTGCTTTGTGTTTCACTCAATTCAGATAACATTTAATGAGGAATCGCTCCATGTCAGGCACTGTGTTATGTGCTGGTTTCTCTACGAAGGAGATAACCCCAAGGTGATGGAGAGGAGGGCAGTTCTTCACCTCGGGTCCCCATTCCCTAGAGGGGTCTGTGACTGAGATGGGAAGAAAATACATCTTTCTTTCCACTAATGTTTAACTGAAATGTAGCATTTACATTAATTGTCAACATAAGTCAACAAACCACAGTAATATTAACAAACCTGTGGATTTGGTGCCAAGAGAAATCGCAAATTTCTTAGAACACATTACAATGGCAGATACCACAAAGTATAGTTTTTTCCCATCACAACCGTAAAATCATGGTGACCATTAGACCTGCCACTAGCTTGTTGTTTATGTGTTATTTTATACATTTTTATTTATTTATTTTTGAGAGAGAGAGAGAAGTGGGGAAGGGGCAGAGAGAAAGGGGGACAGAGGATCCCAAGCGGGCTCCATGCAGACAGCAGAGAACCTGATGTGGGGCTCGAACCCACCAACCGTGAGATCACAACCTGAGACAAAGGCAGCTGCTTAACCCACTGAGCTACCTAGGCACCCATAATGTGTTATTTTAAAAGCACTTAGGGGCGCCTGGGTGGCTCAGTCGGCTGAGCATCCGGCTTCGGCTCAGGTCATGATCTCACGGTTCGTGGGTTCGAGCCCCGCGTCGGGCTTTGTGCTGACAGCTCGGAGCCTGGAGCCTGTCTTTGGATTCTGTGTCTCCCTCTCTCTCTGACCCTCCCCTGCTCACGGTGTCTCTCTCTCTCTCTCTCTCTGTCTCTCAAAAATAAAACATTAAAAAAATTAAAAAATAAAAAATAAAAAAATAAAAGCACTTAATGTTACAGGATTTATAACATTTGTTAACAAGGAAACCAATGAAATAGAAATAAAGTTATCTCGCTTATCGTATGCATTTAAGAAATCATTCTGAAATGGCCATGACATAAAAAAAGAAGGTTGAGAGCCAAGTCTAGTTCGTGAAGTTGAAATTTTCTTCATTTCTCAAGACAGAAAGGCAAACTCTGTATAAAATAATCTGATTACTAATGTTCTAATAGACACTGCCTTGCAATTCCCTCCAAAAGTACACATGCGAAAGAAAGGCTGTGAATTTTTTTTTAATGTGTCTTTATTGATTTTTGAGAGAGAGAGTATGTGTGAGCAGGGGAGGGGCAGAGAGAGACAGACACAGAATGGGAAGCAGGCTCCAGGCTCTGTGCTGACAGCTCAGGGCTCAAACTCATGAACCATGAGATGATGGCCTGAGCCAAAGTCAGCCTCTTAACCGAATGAGCCACCCAGGCGCCCCAGGAAAGGCTGTGTTTTACAGGTAAATAGGATTAGCTGAGCAAGGAAAGGAGAGGAGGCAGGACATAGTGAGGAAGATGACAGACGAGATGGGTCCCAGGGAGGAAATTCTGAAAAAGTAAAAAGCAGGACTGATATTTGGTTAGCCTCAAGTGTGCTTTAAAAAATTTTTTAGACATTTATTTATTTTTGAGAGACAGAGAGAGACAGAGCACAAGCGGGGGAGGGGCAGAGAGCGAGGGAGACACAGAATCCGAAGCAGGTTCCAGGCTCTGAGCTGTCAGCACAGAGCCCGACACAGGGCTCGAACTCACAAACCGTGAGATCATGGCCTGGGCCGAAGTCGGACGCTTAACCAAATGAGCCACCCAGGCGCCCCTCAAATGTGCTTTAAATCTAACCCCCATTTGAGGTATTTTACCCAGTTTATAGTTTTTATAAACCTCTTCACATTTCAGCACTGACAAGGTGCCACCTTCACTACCACCCCGAATACACACCCATACACACACACACACACACACACACACGCAGGAAATAAACATACTGATCTAGAATCTAATACTTTCTTACATGTCTTATTATGTAATGCTCGCGGAATTGAAAACATTTTGCCTCTTTGCCAAACGCCAAAGAGACAAATTATCTAAAAAGTTAGGAATGCCACAATATTTTGCATTCCTCTCCTTCCAATCATCTCAGAGACCACAGTCTAAAAATATTTCAAAATATTTGAAAGCATTCATGATGTCATTCAAGTATTTCTTAAGGTAGTAGGAATGATTCAAGCAAACGAGTTCAGCGGCTTCAACACAGAAGAATGTGTGTTGTAGCTTCACAGCTAGGAGGAAACCACGAAGTTTACAGTATTCAGTCAACTCCAATGTAGAAGATGTATAGAAGCGAGACATTTACACCAGCTAAAAGTTAAAAGGGGGCTGGTCAGAGACAAATGTGCTCTTACGGCCAATACAAAATTATTCAGTTGTTCCTCACAGGGAGTAAAACATGAATCCGATAACTAAGGGGATCACTGACTGGTATCCATACGTGACCTGGAGCTTACAGCTTTCACAATGAATAGAAAACATCATCTCTGTATTTGAGATACTTGACTGGCTGGGGTGGCTGGCTGGCTCAGTCGATGGTGCACACAACTCTTGACCTCGGGGTCGTGAGTTTGAGCCCTACGTTGGGCGAAGAGTTGACCTAACAAATATATGTAGATATTTTGACTGACTGGCTGTTAAATCCTGAGCACTTAGAACGGTCTTTGGCACATAATAGGTTCTCGAGAAATATTTACTGAAAGAATTAAATTTGCTTTCTTGCTTTCATACTTCAGGGTATTTTCAACCATCATTATTCTAGTTCCCAAACCTAATGCATTGAAATTTTGTTCAAGAACTCAGAATAGTTTGGTATTTCCTTTTGATTCTTTTTTTTTTTTTTTTGGTTTGTAATTTATATATCTTATGCAATATCTTGCGCAGAATTTTAAATGTCAAGTCTCATAAATGAATGCAGATGAAAATTATATCTAACACATTCATTTTTGCATTTAGCAATCTTTTTTTTTCTTTTGAGAGAGAGAGAGCAAGCAAATGTGTGCAGGGGAGGGGCAGAGGAGGAGAGAGTATCTTTTTCTCCTTTTATTTATTTATTTTGAGAGAGTGCATGCGAGCAGGGGAGGGACAGAGAGAGAGGAAAAGAGAGAATCCCAAGGAGGCTGTGTGCTGTCAGTGCAAAGGCCAATTCCGGGCTTGATACCAGGAACTGTGAAATCATGACGTGAGCTGAAACCAAGAGTTGGAGGCTCAACCTACTGAACCACTCAGCCACCCCGAGAGAGAGAGAGAGAGAGGGAGAGAGAGAGAGAATCCAAAGCAGGCTCCACACCCAGCTTGGAGCCCGACTCAGGGCTCACTCCCGTGACCCCGGGATCCTGATCTGAGCCAAAATTATGAGTTGGACACTTACTTGACTGACCCATCCAGACGCCCCTCATTTAGCAATCTTTTTTTTCTTAATGCTTTTATTTCTTTTTGAGAGAGAGAGAGAGAGAGAGAGAGAGAGTGCACAAGCAGGGGAGGGGCAGAGAGAGAGGGGGATGGAAGATCCAAAGCAGGCTCCAGGCTGACAGCAGAGAGCCTGACGCGGAGCTGGAACCCACGGCACCCCTATCTTGTTTTCTTTTTAAAGATTGCTAAATGATGCGGCGCCTGGGTGACTCAGTCGGTTGAGTGTCCGACTTCGGCTCAGGTCATCATCTTGCAGTTCATGAGTTCAAGCTCTGCATTGGGCTGTAGGCTGACAGCACAGAGCCTGCTTGGGATTCTCTCTCTCCCTCTCTTTCTGACCCCCTTGCTCATGCTCACGCGCACTCTCTCTCTCAAAAATAAATAAATAAACTTTTAAAACACAAACAAACTAAATATCAGTGCCTTCTCTGATTTTAAGATTACTTTTTTCAAGAAGCAGTCCTTGCAAACAAAGAAACAAAATAAATGAACAACAACAACAACAAAAGAAGCAGTCCTTGCAAAGAGAATTTGCCAGAAGACCACAGATGACTGGCCTCACTGCACTTATGAAGTACAAGGCTTCCCAGTTGTGGGGAAAATGAGAAACAGCATAAGCACCCAACCTAAAACCCAACTCATTGAATGATGAACTTGAAAAAGAATGTGCTCAAACTAAGTGAATTTATCACCCCACTTTTTTTTAATGTTTATTTCTTTTTGAGAGACAGAGCGCGCGCAAGCAGGGGAGGGGCAGAGAGAGAGGGGGACACAGAATCCGAAGCAGGCTCCAGGCTCTGAGCTGTCAGCACAGAGCCCAACGTGGGGCTCAAACTCAAAAATAGTGAGATCATGAACTGAGCCGAAGTCAGACAGTCAACCACTGAGCCCCCAGGCACCCCCATCACCCCACCTTTTAGGAAGGTGATTACCATCAACGTCAAAGCACTTTGTTTCAGGAGACCTGCTTGAATTCCCTCGAAATGTCAGGGTCCACAGCCAGGACAGTAATGGGCTAAGGAAGCAAGCGGATAAGGGAGTTAGCTGGAGTCCATGTGCCCTGCAGGGTAGACGGGCCTGGGAGAGAAGACGCTGGCTAGATTAGGGCTCTCTCAGGACTCCTTTCATCTGCCCCTGACCACAAATGCTAAGACCACCACTTACAAGTGTCTGGAAGCTCAAGCAAGGTGTCAGCAACCTGCCTTGAGAACTCACTGAATTGTACAAATACCTTGTGGAACTACATCCTTCCTCTTTACATGCTTGTGAAAATGTAAACAATTTACAATCCCAGTAGTAAAAAACAAACAGTGGGAAAAACTTACATTGTCTGGGGTGGGGAGGTTGGGGCTTGCTCTAAATCCTACTCTCTTTGAAACCATTTTCCCAAAACAAGTCAGAGGCAAAATGACTATTGTCCCCATTCTCTAGAGGTGGTCATTAGAAGACTTGCGTGTCAATGTCCCAGGCGGAAACAGAGAGCACACTCCAATGCGAAAACTGAAATTCTTTACAAATGTGTGGGCAAGGGGCACCCAGCTGGCTCAGCCCCTAAAGCACGTGACTCTTGATCTCAGGGGTACGAGTTCAAGCCCCAAGTTAGGCAAGGAGCCTACTTCAAATTAAAAAAAAAACAACAACTTTTTTTTAAGGATAGAAGAAAAAAACCTGTGGGCAAGGTTGAAGAAAACCAACAAGGAAGCAAAACAGCCCTGAGCTGGCAGTAATAGGGAGCCGCTAACAGATCAATTGCAGAACAAATACAAAAGCATGGATATTTCCAGAACTTGACCTGGAGGCAACCATTAGAGCTATTTTGAATCCATTTGCCTAAGCAAAGACTTCTCCACCCAAAGACAGTGTATTTTGAGAACGTCTGAATTTTCCTTTTACTACTTCAGCATGGTTTTATACCGTAAGAAAGAATTGCCTTAATTCATCCTAGAACTGAGACTCAGGAAAGATGGATGTCAGAGGTGGTAGAGACACATCGCAGTGAAATAATGGAGAGTCATCAAGAAAAGGCTTCCAAAAGAGAATGGAAAAAGTTTAAGTCCATAAACTGAGAGGTCATCTCTCTAACAACGTCTCTTTGGAATCAAATGATTTATCACCAGAGTTAAGATTTGCTGGAGGCTGGACGGAGTTGAATGCCAGCCATCCTCACGTGTTAAACAATTAATCAATATTTCCACAGCTAGTGGACGGAAGAGACGTTCCCTTTATGATTTTGTCTCATGGTATAGCTTTGAGTGTGTCTGCAGGATTTCCATCACTGAAATCAGGATTCGAGATGAAGAATCTTTCATATTATGAGGTAGGAAAGAATGATGTTAAGAAGCTTGCTCTGACTCAGAGATATGTTTTAATAAAGCAGAGAGACTCATAAAGGACACACAGCTTTGCATAATATTCCTGAAAGCTTCACTATTCAGGAGGGAACCCCCCCATCCCACCCCCCCCGGCAAAGAAGTTTAAACACCCGTTTGCCATGCACGGTAGATAACTGACTGTATTAGGGACCAGAACTCAAATACATTGTAAGCAACCCATTATCATTTCCTTTCTCAGATGCATGTTTAAAAAATACATATTTTGTCCTATAAAATACAAAGTTCTCTACAACTGCGGTGAAACCATCTTTCATTTGACTTAAAATTCCAAAGGAGGAGAAATGGTACACTACTTAAGTTAATGTACACAAAAAAGCAATGAAGATGATAGACTCTAAAGTCCCCACTGGAATTTCTCATCTGAATTTTTAAAAAGCTAGAATGAGAACATTTTGAAATGTAGTTTCTCATGGCCCTAGGAGTTAAGTATTGATTTATCTTCCTGAGATTTATAGCCCTTATAACTTACAAAGAAAACAAGGTTGGCGGTTGGGGCAGAAATTGCCAGAGACTCTTTCCAACATCCAGTCTCCTTTCTCTCTCAAGCAACAGAACATCGGTGTCTAACAAAATCGTTACTCGGCTTAATGCCTTTCCCGTATTTCCAAATCTCCATTATGGGTAGGTGTGGCCGTATTCTTAAGTTCTGGCCCATAATCAGTGTGTGTGTGTGGGGGGGGGTGTTATGAAGGATTGGATGGGAATTTCCCCCACAAGGAAGGAAACCGGCCATTCTGTTCACCGCTCTTCCTTCCTGGAGTACGGATGTGATGGCCAGAGCACCTATGGCCATCTTGAACCATGAGGTGGTTTCGAGGATGGTAGAGCAGAAATACAGCCCAAGCACGGCCTGCCTTCACCAGACATCTTGTATGTGGGAAAGATATATCTGTCTTATTGAAGCCACTGTTATTTTGGGCTTTTCTGTTTCAAATAGCCTGATAGAATAGCGGTCCACTTCCTGAAGTGGAAGGATTGCTCTTTTTCCTCTTCCTGCGGCTTTAGGTTTTTATTATTTAACACTCTATTTTTCTTTTTTGGGAAGAAACCCTAGTGAGCAACTGAAAGAATGAGGGGAAAAAGATCGTTGCAAAGAGTGTTTAATCCTCAGAAGACGCCAAAGATAACTTTCCCAAGTCTCTAAAAATATGACAATAAATGAAGTATCTGCTTCAAAGAGAACCGAATTCATAAACATTACAGGTGAAGAAAAAAGAGGGGAGATTCTAACCAGAATATTTTTTATATGACATTTCCAAAGCTTAAAATAACTTCTAACTAAAATTGAATTCTTAGGCGGGCAGACTGTAACTAAAAAGGTTGTGGCAGTGCACACCACTCACAGCTCTATGATCCAGACGGAGCCTGGCTGGGATGACAGGGAAGGTGACATGGAGGACGGATGTGGTGCCTCGTGTGGCCCCTCCTTCACCTGAGCTTCTTGCTCAGATGTCACTCTCCCAAACCCCAACATCTAAAATTTTAACCCATCACCATTTTCCATCAGCACCGCCCTCCCCCCTGAAACTTTCTCTCCCTCTTCTGTGCTTTCATTTTTTTCTTTTCTTTTCTAAAAATGTTTTTTTAACTTATTTTTGAGAGACAGAGAGAGAAGAGAGACAGAGCATGAGCAGGGGAGGGACAGAGAGAGGGAGACACAGAATCCAAATAGGCTCCAGGCTCCGAGCTGTCAGCACAGAGCCCGACTCGGGGCTCAAGCCCACGAACCATGAGATCACGACCGGAGCCGAAGTTGGACGCTTCACCGACTGAGCCCCCCAGGAGCCCCTCATTTTTCTTATTAGTACCTACCACCGATGTAAATCACCTTAAATATATATTTACTACATATATGCTATCTTTCTTGTTGCCTATGTCTTGCCCTGGAAGGTAAACTCCACCTTGGAGTTGAGAGTTTTCTCTCGTTATCCTTACATCCAGAAGAGTGCGGGCCCCTAGCATTTGCTCAATAAATACGTGCTAGAAAGACTGTTGAAACCACCCTGCTCCCCGCCTTGATCATAACCACCATGGCACTTAAGACACACATCTAGGTTCCTACAGCTCCAGGGAGGAAGGGTTCCACTACAGAGAGGTCTGGAAGCCGGCTTCAGGGTCTGCAGCTAATGCAGAACACAGGCCTCGCACGCAGGAGGCCCCACACGTGGAGACACACGCTCCACGGTCGGTTGCTGTCTCGAATTTCTGAATTCATTTAATCTCTGCATTTGTGTTTTGTAAGTGAAGTGTGATGGGTCAGTGGGGCACGCTCCTGGGTTCACTTGGCACCTTGCCTCCCTCCGTACCACTCCAACCCCAGGATAGGTGCTCTGCTGTCCAATCCTCTGTCCCAGGCAGTGACTACCACTGCCATTGCTCTTGGTAGGGTCCTGGGAACAAGTCACGCACGCCCTGTGTGCCAAGTCACCAGGCACGACCCCAGGCAATGATGGGGTTTGGCATTTGCCCCACAAAAATTCCCATGCCCAAGAGAACTTGACATTAAATAGGAAATAAAGCAAGCCGTGACTGGTAGAAAGAGAGAGGTCACAGGCAAATAAGGGAAAGGCTTCTTTCCCTACTTTTGAACGAGGAACCTGCATTTTCACATGGCACTTGGGCGTGCAAATGATGTAGCTGGCTGCGCCCCGCACAGAAGGGAAAGGGGCCAGGGTCCTGCCGAGCCTACCTAGGGGAGGCCGTGGTGTGCTGGGAAAGGCTTAAAAACCAGGGCGGGAGTAGGGGGAGCACCTAGGGCGCTCAGTCTGTTGAGCATCCGACTCTTGATTTCAGCTCAGGTCGTGATCTCATGGTTTGTGGATTTGAGCCCCACATTGGGCTCTGTGCTGACAGTGTGGAGCCTGCTTGGGATTCTCTCTCTCCCCCTCTCTCTGCCCCTCCTGCACTCCCACTTTCTCTCTCTCTCAAAATAAATAACCAGCTCTCTGAGAGTGGGAGCCGCAGGGCTGATTCTGAGCTACCTATAGTTGAGAACCAGTTCGCAAAATTCTTGAAAATTAACAATTGGCTCTCATCAGCCAGCGCAGAGAGGCTGCTACCCCTTCCTGCTTGGAGGGGAGAGGAAGGAGAGCTCGCTATGATTTCATCTATAGAACAAAATGGACAGATAATTCACGAGAAAAAAAAAACCCTGAAGAACCAGCACCTGAGAAAAGATTCTCAAAGTGATTATGAAAACACAAACAAAACAGAGGGGTATATTACGTTTTAAAAATCAGACTGATACAAATGTTAAATCTCAGGTTTCCTGAGATGCGTGACTGGCAGGAACGTAAATCTGCGCAGGCAGGTTTGGAAAGCCCTTTTGACAGTATCCAGTCAACTTCAAATGTGTAGCAGGCCAGCAGTTCCTGTTCTGGGTTAGTTCAGGGACATTTCCCCACCCGGGGAATGTTCAATGCGGGGCCATCATAATGAGTCCCCTGCTCTGTCACCCAGCTTCAACAATTATCAACTCATGGCCAGTCTTGTTCCAACTGTGTCCCTGTCTGTTTCCTCTACTTTCCATATTACTGTTATTTTTAAAAAATTTAACGTTTATTTATTTTTGAAAGAGAGAGAGAGAGAGAGGAGGAGGGTCAGAGACAGAGGGAAACAGAATCTGAAGCAGGCTCCAGGCTCTGAGCAGTCAGCAGAGCTCGATGTGGGGCTCGAGCCCACGAACCACGAGAGCATGACCTGAGCCAAAGTCCGATGCTTAACTGACTGAGCCACCCAGGCGTCCCTCATCTATAAATATCTCTGCATGCGGGAGAAAAATTCCAGCACAGTTATCAGGGAAGGGTGGATAAAAAAGCAAAGGTACTTTTATGAGTGCTCCGGAGTCTGGGTAATTCAAGAGTAATGTTTCAAGTGCACTCCCTGAGGAAATTGTCCCTGTTCCCTACCAGACACAGCAGGCTGAAGGGACAGCCTTCTGGTGCTTGGCAGATTTGGAGGTCAAATAGAATCTGTACTAGGTAATCAGCTTAGTGGATAATGCACTCAGAACTGGTATTTGCATGGTCCTTAGAAACTTCCAGTGTAGGGGTTGCCTCATGTTTTCATGATGTCTCCCTTGAATATTACACTTTATCATCATTGTTTGAAAATATGTACCTGATTAGTTACACTCAGTCAATATAAATACCATTTTTATAAATACCGAACATATAAATAACCACATGAGAGGTCTTTAAAATAGCAGTGACCTTTGATTGCTAAATTCACCACCACCTCTAAAAATGTTGTCTCAGTGTAATATTTCATACTGAAAAAAGTTATGCTAATAGCAGTGACTTTCCAGATTATCAGCATCAATCAAAAGAACCCCCCCCTTTCCAAATTGCTATTTTGCTCTGTGATTTGTGGAAGGAGCTTTAGAATTATGTTTTATTCTGAAAGTGAATAGGCCAGAGGTTGAAAGGCAGAAAAGGAGGGGCGCCTGGGTGACTCAGATGGTTAAGCGCCCAACTCTTGATTTCAGCTCAGGTCATGGTCTCACAGTTTTCATGGGTTCAAGCCCCGTACCGGGCTCTGTGCTGACAGTGCGGAGCCTGCTTGGTGTTCTCTGTCTCCCTCTCTTTCTGCCCCTCTCCTGTTCATGCTCTCAAAATAAATAAATAAACTGAAAAAAGAAAGAAAAAGGAAAAAGGAGACACTTTCACATTTTAAGAGCTGCTGTATCAAAACCTGAGAAACTGCTCTATATTTAGTTTCTGATTAAGTGCTGGAAAACTTCCCGAATACAACAGAGAACATTATCTCCGCATGGAACACGGTTTTGTAATTCCTACACACCACACACGATCCGCCAAACCGTCTCCTTCCTCACTGTCAGTACGAATCGTCACTGACTCATTAGAGTTTCAGCAGCCGGTGGGGAGGCAAGGAGAAAGCAAGCGCAGAAACCATGGTTACCCTGAAAACACAAGGATCTGGTTAGCTTTTCAGTAACAGTAAATCCACAGCTCGCCCTACGGCGGCGTCAGATTGAACCTCCATCTGGAGCAATAAGCAAACAAGCAATGAAATGATGGGACATCGTTAGAGGCCAAATGTCAGCTACTCTGAGCGCAAAAGAGGCTGGGGCATCCCGTCCACGGAGCAGGAGCCGTCCTCCTCGACGGTGCTCCCCCATCCCAGGCCTTAAGCAACTCTGTGCCTTTCCTCTCTACCGTCTGCAGCCCCTGCCCTTCTTTTATAATCCCCGGAACATCCTCTTTATTGATTTAGTTTACTTACAAAGACAGTTGTTTGACTTCAAAATTTTCTTACGGCATTTACCGCCAAGATGAACTCATGTATTTTGTGGAAATAAGTGCCTGTCGTTCACCCTGGCTCATCTCTTGGGGGTGAGGAGTGTGGAGAGGTTGGCAAAGCTCCTAACACGCTGACTCTGCCTTCGTGGTTTTTGCCTAGCAGCCCGGAATAGTGGGATGGTCCACACCTGGGCTCTGGGGTCATCCACTCAGCACCAGCTTGTGATGCTGAGCCAGACATTGCGTCGGGAAGCCTGTCTTTACCCATCTGTAAAATGGGAACAATAATACACCCACCTTGCAGTGTCGTTGGTGAAGACTAAATGAGGGACATGTGTCACCCCGACCTTAGAAGCATGGCGGAGAGGGTCTAAACATGGGACGGAGCGTCACAGAAGTTTCCACAGCCCTTCCTCAAGCCCAGACCCAACCTCCAACTCCCTCTCTGCCCAGGGCCAAGAAGCCCCTTCTCTCTTGGCCTCTTTTATAAAATAAGTGGGTAAGGGGCACCTGGGTGGCTCAGTTGGTTGAACATCTGACTTCAGCTCAGGTCGTGATCTCTCTGCTCGTGAGTTCGAGCCCCGCGTCGGGCTCTGTGCTGACAGCTCAGAGCCTGGAGCCTACTTCGGATTCTGTGTTTCCCTCTCTCTCTGCCCCTCCCCTGCTAGCACCCTGTCTCTCAAAGATGAATAAATGTTTAAAAATATTTTAATAAATAAAAAGAAAATAAGTGGGTTAGAGGAGGTCAGAATATTCCCCCTCCAGGTGCAAAATCTATTAACTCCTTCTGAAATGACTGACCTGCTGTCCTTTGTTTTTACAAGACAATATGCAAATCCTAGATCATGTGAGGTCGTGATCAGGTGACAGAGGCCCGGCTTCTGTGATTTAAAGCTACGCGTGTGAAACGCACTTAAAGAGCTCTGTGAAGTCCCTGTCCTTGCATTTGTGTGAGGTGGGCGGCCCTCCCTGAGGGCATAAAGCGGGCACACTCATGTACCCATTAACATCTATTCCTACCATATTTGACTGTTTGCAAGCATTTGCACAACCATTATCTCCCACCAGAGCCAATTCATTCCTGAGTCTAAACCCTTTTCCAGAACCCAGCTCTTCTGGTGAATGTGGGTGTCTCCAATCCACCAAAACTGGGGCATCTCAGCTGGGGCTCCCGCCAAAAGATTATCACGGCAATTTTTGAGAATGTATTTTTTTTCCACCTTCATTGTTGAATCTTTTCTTTTAAATGTGTATTTATTTTGAGAGAGAGAGAGAGAGAGAGTGTGTGTGTGCGTGTGCGCCCACTCATGCAAGGAGTGGGAGGGCAGAGAGCAAGAGAGAGACAGAGACAGAGAGAAAGAGAATTCCAAGCAGGCTCCAGGCTCAGCACGGAGGCTGACGCAAGGGTCAATCCCATGACCTAGAGATCACAACCTGAGCTGATATCAAGAGTCTGAAGCTCAACCAGCTGAGCCACCCAGGTGCTCCCGTGGCTGAATCATTTGAATGTGCATAAAAGATACCATATGTCGTGGAGTTTAAGACGTGTGTTTTATCAGGGGCACCTGAGTGGCTCAGTTGGTTAAGCGTCCGACTTCAGCTCCCGTCATGATCTCACTGTTAGTGAGTTCGAGCCCCGTGTAGGGCTCTGTGCTGAATGCTTGCTCAGAGCCTGGAGCCTGCTTCGGATTCAGTGTCTCCTTCTCTGTCTGACCCTCCCCGCTCCTGCTCTGTCTCACTCTATCTCTCAAAAAATAAATAAATGTAAAAAAAATTATATGTGTAAAAAAAGATGTGTGTTTTTTCCACATTTGACGTCTTTGAATTCAGGATGCATCTCACAATGAATGGATTCTTAGCTTTCTGTCTTAACCCCGGGCAGTGGGTTCAGTAGGGTCCCCCAGAAATTTATGTCTCCCTGGAACCTTGGAATGTGACCTGATTTGGAAACCAGGCCTTGGGAGATGCAATCAGTTATGATGAGGTCATACTCTGACCCCCATACTGTGTTTGGGGGGCTCTAACACCAACATGACTGGTGTCCTTAAAGGAGAGGGGACACACAAAGGTTCAGAGGAGGCACAGGGAAGAAGTCCGTAAGACAATGGAGGCAGAGATGAAAGTGATATGTGTGTCTACTGGCCGACGAACGCCAAAAATTGCCAGCAACCAACAACATGTAGGAAGAGAGAAAGGATCCTCTTCCTCCTCTTTTTTTTTACTTTTGGCCCCCAGAACCGTGAGAGAATACATGTCTGTCATCTTAACCCAGTCAGTTTGTGGTAATTTGTTACAAAAGCCTTAGGAAACTAATACACCTGGCAAAGCATGTACACTTCTGTGTGTACGCACACACATACACAATACGCACACGGGTTGGGTTGGTTTTCAATTCTTTTTCCTCACTCAGAGGGGAAGGATGAAGAGAATTACCATCTTTCGAGCTGCTAGGCTCACGCTGCGCTGACTGGTCTCGTAGAGGCCAGAATTCCTACAGCCTCTGCCATCAGTACCCATTTCCAGATGAGGATCTGACCCCGGGAGGCTAAGCCGGGCTCGACCGTTAGATCCTGGCAAGGAGAAAGTCACGTATTTTGAAATGAAAGGAACATACCCGGTAGCCACGACGTCAGTCCTTTCCCCAGTATGGGAGAGACAGTGCCACAGAAAGCTTTCTTAAGCTCAGTTTGTGGAGTGTTCTGAACTTGTCTTTCGAGAATAAACCTTTGCCTTCTCCACCTGCCCCAGATGGAGTCTAGGGAATAACAACAATGAGAATAAACCATCCTGGGAGCTGAGCTTCAAGTGGGATTCTGGGAGAATCTCAAGAGGCCAACGCCCCCGGGTCCTTCTTCCTGACAAGTCCCTGGAGTCCCACGTCCTCCTGAACCTGACCTTTCTCCACTCAGTCAGGGTCCCACTCTTCAGGGCTGCCCTGGTGGTCTCAGGGCGCAGCAAGTGGAATGTGTTGGCTGTTTGCATGTGGCTCCTTTTCAAAGAAGAAAGGAAGAAAGAACAGCCAGAAGGGAAAAAGAGAGGAAGGGAGGGCTGAGCGCAAGACCTAGAAGGTTCTGTCACTCTACTCCGCAGGAAACAGAGTAGCTTTGTTGTCACTACAGAGGCATCTTTCCCAAGTCTTTACACCAGACACAACAGGCCCCTCCCGTGGCCTCATACGTCTCTCTCTCTCTCTCACACACACACACACACACACACACACACACACACACCAAGCTCATACCTTAAAGAGCACCCGGTGTTTGGGCCACTTGGGGTCCTATGCTCAACGATGGCACAGCACAGGTCGTAACTGGAAACATGCACCCCCAGGACACTCTTGTCAGCCCTCTGGGAAAGCTTTCCCCACGATTCCTGGCTTCTGTCCTGGAACAGAAGGTGGCTGACTCGGATCACCTTGGAGATTTGCGGTTGCGCCGTTACCAACGTTGGAGACTGACACGACTTCCAGGAGCAGAAGGGATTTGGCCAGGAGAAAAGATTGAGAAAGATAAGAGAAAGACAGATGGGTCAATTTGTCAAATCTTCAGAGAGCATAAAACCACAACAGAGTCTCGCAAAGAGAAGCATCATTCCCCAGTAGTCCTGTGTGCCTGGGTTTTTTTTTTTTTCCCTTTCCTTCATGTCCTAATTCAGGATCGGAAGGCGGTCACAGAATAAGACAGTCTTCACCGTAGTTGCCCATAGTGGCCAAGGAACACTGGGCAATATTATACAATTCATGTTATTCTTAAATGTGTTCATAAGTACGTCTCCACGTAACATTGTGAAGCACAAATGCAAGTTATTTACATTACTCTATGGATCTAGACATTGCTTTAAGAGATGGGGAAAATTGCAATACAAATGAGAACAGTTTATAGGGTAAAATTCAACATGCTGTAATATTTTCTGCAGTATGGATAATTTGTCACAAGTAATGCCATCCAAATTTGACTCTGATCTAGGAAATCCACGGCTCATTTCTTTTTTTTTTTAATGTTTATTTATTCTTGAGAGAGAGAGACAGAGTGTGAGCAGGGGAGGGTCAGAGAGAGAGGGAGACACAGAATCAGAAGACAGGCTCCAGGCTCTGAGCTCTCAGCACAGAGCCCAACGCGGGGCTCAAACTCACAAACGCGAGATCATGACCTGAGCCGAAGTCGGACGCTTCACCTACTGAGCCACCCAGGTGCCCCTCCACAGCTCATTTCTGAATCTAAATATTTCTTTAATAATTTTACTGACAATTTCAGTTCATTGACTACAATGGCTCAATAAAAACTGTCTATATTTGGCACTACTGCCGATAGAACACAAATTCTCGGAAAATTTTGCCTATGACAAAGTAAATGATGATTTTTCTACAATACAGGAGAGAAAAAATAAATATTGTAGCACACATACAGAATAATTTATGAATTTCATCTTTATCACCCACACAAACATCACCAACAGCTAGATGTTTACAATAATAATTCAAGTCAGTTTCTTTGATATTTTTGCTGACCTTCCGAGAGCAAAAGCCATGCCTTTATAAATAGAAATATTTTGTTGTTTTCTCAGTATGAAGATATATTTGTTGGAGCAGAAGGGTAGAACATACTTTTATGTATCAAGTAGGGGCTCGTTAATGACTTTTAAACACGTGGACACAGTGGGCCCGGCCTCCCTTCCCGCCTCTACCCTGGACCCTGCCAATGCAGCGGGAAGGCCTGTATGCTGGGCCTCCCGTTTCGGCACATGTATGCATGAATGGTGGATAGTTCCATTTTATTTTATTTTTTTAATGTTTATTTATTTTGAAAGAGACAGAGAGAGCGCACCAGGGGGAAGGGGCACAAAGAGAGAGGGAGAGAGAAAATCGCAACCAGGCTCCATGCTCAGCAGGGAGCCCAATGCAGGGCTCGATCCCACAACCGTAGATCATGACCTTAGCTGAAATCAAGAGTCAGATGCTCAACTGACTGAGCCACCCAGGCTCCCTGACAGTTCCATGTTAAGTCACAAGATCTCTGATGCATCTGGCGGGGGGGAGGGGGGGGCGCCCCTTTGGTCAGAGAGCTAGGAGAAAAGCCCATGGGGGAGGGGGGGCATGGTGGGTGGAAACCACTCCGTAGACAATGCGTTTCTTCTGTTCATCCTTCTCTTCCCTCTGGGTCTTTGTCACTCCAAGGCCCTGAGCCTTAAGAAAGGGTAGGACCAGGAGGTGGCCAATGGGCGGCTGGCCAGAGCTTGGATGAGCACCCTGGAGTGGGCACAGGTGGTCGAATATGAGGGGGAAGCTAAAATGGGGTGAGTCCACACGAGCCTGCTTGAGGAGCAGATGCTAGGAGGACTTGATGTTCCCTCCAAGCCCTCAGAGTGTGAGTAAGCGTGTACTGGGGTGGCAGGTGGGGGGTGGGGGTCTAAGAGCAGACCTACGTGCAGAGGCTCGGGGACCACTGCTGACATCTGACTCAGCGCCGGGGCCCCCTACCTCCGGCACTGCGGCACTGGATGGAATCCTAGAGGATCTGCCCTGCTCAGCACAGGTCAGGGGGCTCAGCCAACCACCTTTGGCTACGGGTGAGATGGCCTGATGCAAACATGGCTGCCTAGCTCCACCCCCTTCACCAGGGCACATCCAGAGCATGAGAGTTCCTCGGTGCGTCCATAACATATGTGTCTACACCTGATGTGTCTGTGACAAATGGTTGCCCAGGGGCTTAGGGGTGAAGGATCAGGGTGGAAAACTTGGAACTCCAGGGCTCCTTTCCTGAGGCTGCATAAATCTCCCCAGACTAGGGGTAGGTTCTGTCCCCATTGGAGGGGAAAAGGGCTGAGCGTGGCTGACAGTGGGGTCAAGAGGCTGCTCCCCAGGGGAGCTAAGGAATGAAAGGCAATGAGCTAAGCAGGTGGCAATGAATCTTAGGAGATTTATAGTCACCAGCCCCAGATCCAGAGGGACTTCCCAACGGCCCCTGAGACTGTAGCGAGTGCCATGTCATCTGGGAGCTTTGAGCTCAGCGTCCTTTTATCAAATGGGTTATTTGGCTGTTTTAACGGTGGATTGTAACTCAGTCAACTGTGGAGTCAAGAGGATGATCAGATTTGGCTCCGAAGTTGATGTGAACCAGGAACTCACAGCTCAGATGTCATTGAGCGGCTTAATCCGCACACACCCCAAGCCTACACGTAACACACCATCCTCTCGGAGAGGCACCAGGAAATCACAGCAGGTCCGCACTTACAGGCCATTTCCAGCACCATGGCAACCCATACAAAACACACAACAGCATCTGGAGACTCGAAATAGTAAGCCTGGGGCCCAAAGAGAAAGAAGAAAGAGCTGCCGCATCTCGCCAACAAGCTCGTTCACGGAAGGAATTAAGATTAAGAACTTAAGACACGAAGGCTTGATAAATTCTTAACTTGATGACAAGTTTTCCTCACATAATCTAGAAGAGGAAGCAAAACTGTGTGTCTGGTTTCATTCTGACCAACGGGAGTGACTGATAAGTGGCCGAGAAGAAGCAGGGCCACTGCAAGAGAGGGTCACAGGCCAAAGACACGACGCCTGCACCAGACATTTATCCTGGACTAAAGAAAGCAGCTCGCAAAAGCCGTGGAAAAAAGCTGCATGTGTCTCAGGGGCCTGGGAAACCCGGCTCAGCTCCTACATCATTCTCGTGAAGAATGGCGGAGTCCGACCGCAACGAGGCCACACAAGGACCTGGGGGGACAGTGGCTGCCTGCAGGAAGGGGACCTGGGAGGTCAGAGGGGCTATGCCAAGGCCACAGCAGTCTGGGGGCCACCTGGGCAGAGGAAAACTACAGCGGTCTGACGCCGAGCTCCAAGCTGCAAGATGCTACACGCCCCAGACCGTCTCCCTTCCTTGGTCCTGGGTGGCTGCTGTCTTTCCCCAAAAGCTGCCGCTGCCGCCACCTTCATGGCTCTACTACACCCTGAGCTTGCGTGTCCTGAATCCCTCAGGGCTGTGGCTCTTGAGGCTCTAATCCCTGCTGTTGTCACTGTTGAGGGTCCCAAAGGTTACAGAAGGTCTTTGCCAAGACCCCTGCATCTAGCTCCTCAGAAGGCAGCTAGCTGATGGGTCAGGAGAATGGTGACAAAGACGTGCACAGGGAAGGAGACCCAAGGCAGGTATGATTAGCACCATGATTATGCGTTCCAATATTTCTGTGATCATAAAGGTTGTCCCCTTAGGGTTGGCACACTGATTAATGACTCCCTTCCTGTACGCACGTGAGGCTCAGTCACTCGGGCGTCCGACTTTGGCTCAGGTCATGATCTTATGGCTTGTGGGTTCGAGCCCTGCATCAGGCTCTGTGCCGACAGCTCAGAGCCTGGAGCCTGCTTCGGATTCTGTGTCTCCCTCTCTCCCTGCCTCTCCCCTGTGCATGTTTTCTCTTCCTCAAAAAATAAAACCAAGGGGCGCCTGTGTGGCTCAGTCATTTGAGTGTCCGACTTCAGCTCAGGTCATGATCTCACAGTTCCTGAGTTCGAGCCCCACGTCGGGCTCTGTGCTGACAGCTCAGAGCCTGGAGCCTGAAGAGCCTGGAGCCTGGAGCCTGCTTCAGATTCTCTCTCTGCCCCTCCCTTGCTCATGCTTTCTCTTTCTCAAAAAACAAAACCAAAAACAAACAAACAAACAAAAACAGAATAAAAATTACCTATACACCTCCAACCAAGCGAGATAATCATCGATGACATTGTAAGGAATTTCCAGAAATGTATTGTTTGAATATATCATTATTGGACTTGGTGTGTGTATATTTATGTATATATTCTGGGTTTTTTAACTCACATTTATCACGTGTGTGTGTATGTGTGTATAAATCTTGTTTTTTAAGTAAGCTCTATGCCCAACGTGGAGGTTGATCTCACAACCCCAAGATCAAGAGTTGTAGGCTCTCCTGACTGAGTCAGCCAGGCACCACAAATTCTTTGAAAACTAAATAACTACGTGACATTCTGTTTTATGAGTATCCCAGAAATTAGCCCCTCCCCTACTGCCGGACATTTAGGTTACTTCTGAATTTTACTTTTTGTAGGAAGAAAGAACATGTAAGGTCGCCAATGCTCTTGCTTCAGCATACACAAAAAGGTGTTTCCATAGTACACTCTTCTGTTCCCAGTTCCTCCACAAGAGAGAGGGCGTAGCTAATCCCATTGCCCAGAGTTTGACCCTAACTGAGATCAACACTTTACCAGTGATCAGGGCGCCCGGGCCTCAGAAGTGGGCGCCATGTAATCTCTCCTTCACGACCGTCACCTCAGTGTGCCGCTCCACCCCATCCCTCAATGTAAAGAAACCTGGGACTGTCATTCGGGCCATTGTTGGGTGGCATGGATATAAGTCAGTTCTACCATGTCTTGCTGCACAGTGCACTTGACCATGCAGAGCTCGTATCCAGATTAGGCATGAGAGGGGAGAGACGGCCTTCAGCCCCAGCGCCTGGTTGGTGAGCTCTCCGGGTAAGCCATCAACAGGAGGCTCTGCTTTGGGGCTCGAAGCTGATTGCCCAGAGTAGTTTCCTAACAAAATGTGTTCGAAGAATTTATATACACGCATGTACACCCACGTGTATATGTAATTTTATGGGGAAATGAGATGAGTAAAGTAGGCAGTGTACATAAACACACACACAGACACACGTGCTTACCACCATCATAAACGACACTACAGTGAACATCTTTGTGCTGAAGTCTTTCTCTAGATCTCTAATATTTTAAACATTCTTTAGGAAGATACAAACATTGCATTTATCAGTCTACTCTGCCCATGTTCCCACCTCCTGGCCTCCGGACGTCCCGACTGGCAGCAGGAAGTTGCAGAAACCAACACAAAATCTGGGAGCAGAATCCCTGAAATGGTTTGGCAGCATCACCGGCTACTTCCTGTGATGGGGGCAAACCACTCAACCTCTCTGAGCTTCAGTTTCCTCGTCTGAAAGATTTAAGTTAAAGTAGTGACAACGCCTGCGAGCCTCCCATCCCTCACGAGATCACAGACGTGAGGAATGGGGCGCGGGTGGGAGGCCAAGAGAGCCATCGCTATGCTTCGAAACAGCATCTCACACGTTTTTCTCTATTTTTGCTCAGAACTTTGGTCTCTTGGAAAGGTGTAAAAGGAGTCAACACACAGGAAAAGAGGTCCAAGAAGCTGCGATGGAGAATTATCCCCTTTTAATCCATGAGATATTTGGGACTACTTATTTACATATGAAGATAGGTAATAAGGAATTTAGGAATGGATTTGGAAAGCCCTTCATCTTCCTAATCTTCACATTTGTTTATCTGACCTTGGCCATTCTTTTTTTTTTTTTTAATGTCTTTATTTTGAGAGAGAGAGACAGAGTGCGAACTGGTGGGGAGGGGCAGAGAGAGAGGGAGACACAGAATCTGAAGCAGGCTCCAGGCTCTGAGCTGCCAGCACAGAGCCCAACACAGGAAATCATGGACCATGAGATCATGACCTGAGCTGAAGTAGGACAGAACCGACTGAGCCACCCAGGGGCCCGATGACCTTGGCCATTCTTGATCAAGTTCCCATTTCCTGATACATCACTTTGCCTCCTATGTACTGACTTTGACCTACAATTAATAACGGGCTCGTTAGCAATGTATATGCCATCCACTGCCCGGTCCTTCAGGCATGCACCTGGCACATTCTGCCCCACCCAAGAGCTTTCCTCAGTTCATCACTAGGACCCCACTGGGGTATCTGTGCAATTCTGCAGGCATCAGACTGACGGCTGAGGGGGCAGTCTCCCTTATGGCGAGCACCCCACTGCCTAGCGCGGTCCTGTCGGTGTCTCCTCCCTTGGTTTGTAAAGGGAAGGGGGTAGGGAGACCACAGCGCCCACTGCCCGTAGGCTGCCAGCCCCGTTCTTGAAGTTTGTAGGATCAGTCCGGGCCCCTCTCTCCCTCTGCTGCTGCTCCTGTGATGGGTCCCTTTCCTTTCTCTGCAGTGGGGACCCTTATCACTCACTGACCTCTCTTCCTGGGCAGAAAACGTTACAGGGGCACCTGGGTGGCTCAGTCAGTTAAGCGTCCGAATCTTGATTTCAGCTCACGATCTCACGGTTCGTGAATTTGAGCCCCGCGTGGGGCTCTGCACTGTCAGCTGGGACCCTGCTTGGAATTCTGTCTCCCTCTCTCTCTGCCCCTCCCCCACTTACTCTCTATCTCTTTCTCTCAAAATAAATAAAAATAAACTTTAAAAAAAAGAGAGACACAGTTACATAAGCAAATGAGACGCCATTTCAATCAGCTGTTGAAAATCATCTGCCTGCACTCATTGCAGAAAGAGGCTTTTGTTGTCATAGCCGTGTCACCTAAACACAGGGGAAAGTGACCCAAAGTGGAGATTCCATGTAAGTGTCTACAACAATGTGGTCACCAGCCCCAGAACTCTGTTCTCAGCAGCAGGGGAGTGGAAGGAGCCAAGTGGGCAGAGCAGAGCCGGAGACCCAAACCACAGGTCCAGCTGGACTGGGAGGGCTGGCTGGAAGGGACCAACGAGCTTTGTGCCAGGACTTTCTGGAGGCAGGACTGAGAAGGCAGGTGGAGGTGCTCCATGTGCCCTGAAGCCTCACCGAGCAGTCACGGCTCAGGCGTGGTGCACGGCACGTGCTCGAGGATGTTTTGAGTCCCACGTTCATGCTGACATTCAGACAAGAGAGATTTAAGAACCATATGTTGTTTCCAAGAAATGTCATACAATCACTATGAAGACAAAACAAGACTTTTTTCCAACACTCTTAGAATGAATTTTGTGGCGCGCCTGGGTGGCTCAGTCGGTTAAGCGTGGGACTTCGGCTCAGGTCATGATCTCATGGTTCGTGAGTTCGAGCCCCGCGTCGGGCTCTGTGCTGACAGCTCGGAGCCTGGAGCCTGCTTCAGATTCTGTGTCTCCCTCTCTCTCTGCCCCTCTCCAGCTTGCACTCTCTCTCTCAAAAAGAAATAAACATTTAAAAATTTTTTAAATAAATAAATAAAATGAATTTTGAAGTAAGAACCTGAGACATTCAGCAATGTTGGGAATAATATTTTACGGCTCAGAGGGGCACCTTTATATTTCAAAATCCTGCCAGATTTCCCATATAAGGAACTAGAGAACAATCAGGATACAACTTTATTTAGTTCATTATTTAGCAAGTAAAAGATATTAGGAGGAATTCTGGGTTGAAATGATGGATTAAACACATGCACCTAACTTCACTTCCCCCTGAAATCTCCAATAAAGGGATTAAGCAAAGAAAGAAACAAGGAAACAAAAATAAAAATAGAAACCAAGAAGGACAGAGAGAACAGGAGAGGGAAACAGCGACCACATTTTGGAAGCTGTACATCAAGCTGTCAGTGACTTATGAGACCGAAGAAAGCCAGTTCCTACCCAACAGTGAGGGCAGCTGCGAGCCATTGGTTTATACTGTGGAACCTTGAAAAGGCGCCGAAATGGTTAATACCAGGGACTTCTGGAAATGCAGGTGAAAGGGATGTGCTAAACTGAGGGCTGGGTGGAAGCTATTTAGCAGTCACCTGGATTCCTAGATGTCCTAATCTATGTGGCTCCATGACGATCCCAACCCCAGCGCCATTTTGGTAAAACAGGATCTAAAGTAGGGGATGGCAGGCACGGTTGCAGGTGTGGGCGCCATACCAAATGCTTATGAATGTTGGACACTAAGAGCCCTTGCCTCCTCCTGGACTCCTCGATGACTGGCAGCCAAGCTGTTCCTCTCTACAGAAAGACTGTGTCCTGGGGGATCTGGCTAGCCATGAGAAAGTTTCTCAGGTTAGAGGCGACAGGAGTCGCCCCCAGGAAGTGGTCCACTTGATCATCCTATAGAGGAGCATGAAGACAAATCCCGCTCGTGTATACAGAGCGTCCAATCAGTTTTTGAGTTCCCGTTTCATATCAAAAATATAAAACATCTGAGAAAACATTTTATCTAGGGCAACCAAAAGAAACAGAAAAAAAGAATTAGGTGGACACAAAAACTGTGTAGAGAAAAGAAAACTAAATGAAAAGAAAAATGACGAGTTGCCACTACACACCTACTAGAATGGCCGAAATCCAGAATGTGGACACCACCGAATCCCCGTGAGCCTGGGGAGCAACAGAGACTCTCATTCATTGTTGGTGGGAAAGCAAAATGGTACGGTCACTTAGGAAAACAGTTTGGCGATTTCTTTACAAAGCTGAACATGCTTTTACCATGCGGTCCTGCATTCATGTTCTTTGATATTTACCCAGAGGAGTTGAAAATGTATGTCCACAAAAAACCTTGCACACAGAGTTATAGCATCTTTCTTCATAACTGCCCAGACTTGCAAGCAACCAAGATGTCCTTCCATGGGTAAACGAATAAATAGTGGTCTGTCAGACAATGAATATTAATCCGCACTAAAAAGAAATGGGCTACCAAGCCGTGAAAAGACACAGAGGAAGCTTAAATCCACATTACTAAGTAAAAGAAGCCAATCCGATAAGGCCACATACTGGATGATTCCAACTATAGCACATCCTGGAAAAGGCGAACTATGGAAACAGAAAAGAGATCAGTGGTTGCCAAGGGTCAGAGGGGGATGATAAAGATGAAGACCGGCCACACAGGGGATTTTGGAGACAGTGAAATGACTCCAATGATACTATAATGGTGGAATGTGATTCTACATTTATACCAACCCATAGAATGCACAACACCAAGACTGACCCCTAACATGAAACATGAACTTGGCTGATAATGTGTCAATGTGGGTTCATCCATTGCAACAAATGTACCACACTGATGCAGGAATGGCGATGGTGAGCAAGGCTGGGAGGGGTGGGGAGGAGGAGATGGGAAGTAGGGATATAGGACTCTCTCCGTACTTTCTGTTCAATTTTTCTGTGAACCTAAGACTGCTCTAAAAAATAAAGTCTGTTAAAAAAAAAAATAGCACACTGTGCTCTGTTTAGGGATTCCTTTCCCAACTTAGAATGTTCTCTTCTAATGGTTTCATGGTTTTGATTTTCACATCTTCATCCTTAAGGAATTTATTTTGGTTAATAGAAATCAGAACAGTGATTCTGTTAAGGGAGAGGAGAGGGGGCAGGAGGGAATTTATTGGGATGACAGAATAAAGACATCTTATTGGATGGTGGTAACATGAATATATACCGTTGCTGAAGTTTATCAAGCTATACATTTTTCAACAGATATATGCACTTTTTAAATTTTCAATTCCAGTTCGTTAACGTACATATTAGTTTCACGTGTACAATATGGTGATTCAAGACTTAACATACGTCACCCAGTGCTCATCACAAGTGCCCTCCTTAATTCCTATCACTTATTTCACCGCATCCCCCACCCACCTCCCCTCTGGTAACCATCAGATTGTTCTCTATAACTAAAGTGTTTCTTGTTTTGACTCTCTCTCATTTCTTGGCTTTGCTTGTTCGTTTTGTTTCTTAAGTTCCACATACAAGTGAAATCATATGATATTTGTCTTTCCCTGGCTGACTAATTTCGCTTAGCATTATATTCTCTGGCTCCATCTAGGCCATTGCAAATGGCAATATTTCATTCTATTTTTATGGCTGAATAGTATTCCATTGTGTATGAAAACACCACTTCTTCTTTATCCATCCATCAGCTGAGGGACACTTGGGCTGTTCCCATACCTTGGCTATTGTACATAATGGTGCTATAAATATAGGGATGCATGTATCCCTTTGAATTAATATTTTTGTATTCTTTGGGTAGATACCCAGTAGTGGAATGTGATGATGACCATCTTTTCATGTGTCTATTGGCCATATGTACATCATCTTTGGAAAAATGTCTGTTCAAGTCTTCTGCTCATTTTTTAAATTTTTTTTAACATTTATTATTCTTGAGAGACAGAGCTGAGCTGAGAGCTGAGCTGTCAGCACAGAGCCTGACGCGGGGCTTGAACCCATGAACTGTGAGATCATGATCTGAGCCAAAGTTGGGCGCTTAACTGACTGAGCCACCCAGGCTCATTTTTAATTGGGTTATTTGCTTTGCGGGTGTTGAGTTTTGTAAGTTCTTTATAGATTTTGGATACTAGCTTTTTATCTGATACATCATTTGTAAATAGCTTTTCCCATTCCGTAGGTTGCCTTTTAGTTTTGTTGATTGTTTCCTTCACTGTGCAGATGATTTTTGTTTTGACGTAGTCCCGGTAGTTTATTTTTGCTTTTGTTTCCCTTGCTGGAGGCTGCTTCAGATTCTGTGTCTCCCTCTCTCTCTGCCCCTCCCCTTCTCACACTCCCTCTCAAAAATAAACATTAAAAAAAATTTTAACAAAGAATAACCAAAAGCCAAATCAAACTACATCCCAATGCTTCCATTGAATTCCTCATCAATTCCCTGACCTTAGCCCCTTAGGCACTCAGTGTCTATCTTTAGAGATGAATGTTCCTTCTTAGACTTCCTCTCAACAAAATCATATGGTATTTCCTCTCTCGCTTCTGGCTCCTCTCAGCATACTATTTCTGAGATTCATTCATCTTGCTGCAGCATCAGTGCTTCATTCCCTTTCATTCTTGTCCATCATCGTACGAACATTACCCAGCCGTCCACCTACCTGTGGACGGCTGGGTGGTTTTCAGTTGGCACTGATCACCATAAAGGGATGAAGAGCATTTTTGTTTTAGTTTGGTGACACAGATTTCCATTTCTCTTGGGTAAATACACACATGATCTCCACAGAAGCACATCACTTGCATCTCCTTTGCGCGAACCTGCCGTCTGGGGCACAGATGGCAGACACCCCCCTTCCCCGCCACCCACCCAAGGACCCTCCTCCTCCAGTTGCTCCAAGCCAGTGACTGAGCACAGTGGGAATGTGTGCCAGCGCATTCCTGCAGGACACAGGACTTCCCACTGGGTGCTGGCCGATCAGGGCCTCCCAGCCCCAGCCGAGACACTCTTAGAGCTGCTCGGAGAGCTGAGGCTCTTCCCCCCCTGTTATAGGCTACACTGCGTCCCCCCTCAATTCATACGTTGATGTCCTGACCCCAGCACCGCAGGGTATGACTGTATTTGATCAGATCTTTAAAGAGGTGATGAAGGTAAAATAAGGTCATGAGGGTGAGCCCTGGTCCAGTCTGACCTGTGCCCCAGTGAGAGGAGATCAGGACATGGATGTGTGCGCACGGAGGAGGGACCACGTGCGGACACAGGGAGAAGGCCGTGTGCAAGCTAAGGAGAGAAGGCTCACAAGAAAACCAACCTGGGGCACCTGGGTGACTCAGTCTGTTGAGCATCTGGCTCTGGATTTCAGCTCAGGTCACGATCTCACAGTTTGTAAGTTCAAGCCCTGAACCAGGCTATGTGCTTGGGAGTCTCTGTCTCCCTCTCTCCCTGCCTCTCCCTTGCTCACTCGTGTTCTCTCTCTCAAAAATAGAGAGGAGGAGGAGGAGGAACGAGGAGGAACGAGGAGGAACGAGGAGGAGGAAGGAGGAGGAGGAGGAGAAGGAGAAGAAGGAGGAGGAGGAGAAGGAGGAGGAGAGGGAGAAGGAGGAGAGGGAGGAGGAGAAGGAGGAGAAGGAGGAGAGGGAGAAGGAGGAGAAGGAGGAGGAGGAGGAGAGGGAGAAGGAGGAGAAGGAGAAGGAGGAGAAGGAGGAGAAGGAGAAGGAAGAGGAGAAGGAGGAGAAGGAGAAGGAAGAGGAGAAGGAGGAGGAGAAGGAGGAGAAGGAGAAGGAAGAGGAGAAGGAGGAGGAGGAGAAGGAGGAGGA
>CM053561.1:75280198-75381170 GCA_028646485.1 Cryptoprocta ferox | reverse complement strand
CGTTTTGGGGGAGGTGAAGGCAGTGACGCAAGGTCAGCGGGGCAGGTGGCTGGGTCCGCGATGCGACTTCGCAGACTGGAGCTGAGACTCAGCGCCCTCCTCCCTGGCCCAGGCAGTGCTGCGGCTGGAAGACACAGGGCACCCCCGTGCACACCCTCCTTGCCCTCAGCCCACTCTGCCCCAGCACCAGGGTAAGGCGAGCAAGTCCAAAGCAGGAAGGGCCTCAGAGGAGCCTCTGGAAAAGGGGGAAACTGAGGCCAGGGGGGAGTGCTGTGACTGAGGTCATCGTGGGCCCTCCCTCTGGCTGTGGCTGACACAGGGACGGAGAGGGCAGCCCGGGGTGGGGGGTGGGCCGCAGAGGGGGTGGGCTCTGGTGGCTGTGCTCAGCTCCAGGCCCACAGCCACGCTGCCGCTGCCCGGTGAGAGCCCTGCCCACCTGCCTGCCGTGGCTGCGAGGGCGGGGGCGGCCGGTCCCCGCGCAGGAAGGGGACGGCGTGGATGAGGGTTTGCAGATGCTGTGAGGCCAATTCGGGGCTTCTGTGAGCCGCTGCCGCCACCACCGAGAAAGGTGAAGAAGGAGGGGCTTACAGGGTCGGAGTAAGAGAGCACAGGGATGTGTGTGGTGGCCAGAGGGGCGAGGGCTGAAGGCTTCGGAGGGGAGAGAGAAAGGAGGGAGGGAAGGAGGGAGGGAGGGAGTTCAACACCGACGGGCCATCCGGCTCCCCGTGGGTCATAAAACACTTTCCCACATATTAGCTTTTTGATCTCATAACCACCCCATGAAAAAGGCAGGTAATTATCCCCATTTAACAGGTGAGAAGACTGAGGTTTTGAAAGGAGGAGGTTCAGCAACCTGTAAGACCACTGGCTATCGCCTCGGGCCTGTCCAGTTTCTAGCCTGGCCTCTGTCACCACCGCCGCCCCCACCAAGCTGCCTTGGCTCACCGCGGCGGGCTTGTCGCGAGCCCCTGGTCCTCGCCGTGCATGTCTGTTGGCTTTGCTCCAGAATTCTCACATCCTGGGGCGCCTGGGGGGCTCGGTCAGTTAAGCGTCCGACTTGGGCTCAGGTCATGATCTCGCAGTTTATGAGTTCGAGCCCCACGTCGGGCTCTGTGCTGACAGCTCGGAGCCTGGGGCTGCTTCAGATTCTGTGTCTCCCTCTCTCTCTGCTCCTCCCCCGCTCCCGCTTTGTCTCTCTCGCTCTCTCTCTCTCTCTCTCTCTCAAAAATAAACATCACAAATAAATAACCAAAATTCTCCCGTCCTGAGCTGACCCAATTTGACGGAGGAGCCTGAAACGCAATGGCCACCACTGGGGAGTTCTCAAGAGGCGGCAGGTTTGCTCTTGTCCCCCAGCCCCCTGTGGGTGACCGTGGTGTCAGGGCCCTAGGAATCCACGCCCCGTAAATTACGCAGCCAGCCCCAAACCCACCCAGCCACGCTGTCTACGCAGAGGGGCAGCAGGAGGGGGCGAGAAGAGCTTTCTATTCAAGAGATTGGCTTTCTTTTCTTTTTGAACATAACATAAAAGGTATCATTTTAACCAGTTTTAAGTGCACGGTGCTCTGGCACTCGGGACCCACGCACTGCTGTGCAACCAGCCTCCCGTCTCCAGAACTCTTTCATCTCACGAAACTGGAGCTCTGTCCCCATGAAACCCTAGCTCCACATCCCCCACCTCCTAAACCCTGGCGGCCACCTTTCTTCTTTCTGCCTCTGAATTTGGCCGCTCGAAGTAGCTCGTATAGATGGAATCATATAGTATGTGTCCTTCTGCGGCTGCTTTCTTTCCCTCAGCATCCCGCTTTCAAGGCTCGCCTATGCTGTAGCATGCGTCAGAATTTCTTTCATTTTTCCGGGGCGCCTGGGTGGCTCAGTCGGTGAAGCGTCCGACTTCGGCTCAGGTCATGATCTCACGGTTCGTGGGTTCGAGCCCCACATGGGGCTCTGTGCTGACTGCTCAGAGCCTAAAGCCTGCTTTGGATTCTGTGTCTCCCTTTGTGCACCTTCCCCGCTTGTGCTCTCTCTCGCTCTCTCTCTCAAAAATAAGATGTTTTATTTATTTTTGAGAGAGAGCAGCGTGAGCAGGGGAGGGTCAGAGAGAGAGGGAGACACAGAATCTGAAGCAGGCTCCAGGCTCCGAGCTGTCAGCACAGAGCCCGACATGGGGCTCAAACCCACGAACCGCGAGATCACGACCTGAGCCAAAGTCGGATGCTTCACCGACTGAGCCACCCAGGCGCCCCGGAAAAAAATTTTTTTAAAGAATTTCTTTCATTCTCCAAGGCTGAAACATATTCCAGTGTAGGGCCTTACCACAGTTTATTTATCCGTTCGTTTGTCAATAGACACTTAGGTTGCTTCTACCTTTTGGCTATTGTGAATAATGCGGCTATGAACACAGGTGTGCAAATCTGAGACTCCGTTTTTTAATTAAATGTTTATCCATTTTTTGAGAGAGAGACAGAGTGCAAGTGGGAGAGGGGCAGAGAGAGAGGGAGACACAGAATCCGAAGCAGGCTCCAGGCTCTGAGCTGTCAGCACAGAGCCCCATGCGGGGCGTGAACTCACGAACCGCGAGATCATGACCTGAGCCTAAGTCGGACACAACCGACTGAGCCACCCAGGCGCCCCCCCTGAGACTCTGCTTTCAGTTCTTTGGGGTAGACACCCGGAAGTGGATTTACTGGACTGCATGGTAATTCCATGTTCAACTTTTTGAGGAAATACCATAATATTCTCCATAATGGCTGCGCCATTTTCCATTCCCCTGAGACTTACTTTTCTGAAGTCCATTCCCTTGTTGCTATTTACCCTCCCTCCTCAGCCCCTCTCTCCCACGCAGATCTGGCTCGCTCAGCTTCTAGGGTGAGAGGCCATTAACAGACATTTCTGAAGGACCCTCATGTCCAGTGTCCTCTAGCCCTGAGTCCCTGAGCCCCAACATGCCCATTGTGTGTTGGAAGCTGGGCTCAACCGCGTGGCACCAGAGGTCTTGGGCATCAAGCAGGTGCCAACCTTCCCAGGAAGGACAGAGGGACAAGGTAGCCACAACTTTTCCAGCTAGAATTCCCACGCAGGCGTGGTGGTCTGTGATCACAGAGTAGAAACGTTCCATCTGAGCATGAGGTCCCTACCCAGCTGGAGTCTTCACAGCCCTTGAAGGTGGTGTCCATGCCATGCGCGTCAGTGGATCACTAAACCCTGACTTCAACTGTGTTAACGGGGGACCCACAACTAATGAAGAAGTTAATCCTACTGCTGTTTTGGTAGCTGACTAACCACGTTAATCGTGGCCGTGTGGTTACGCCAGGACTGTCTGACACCAAGGGTCCCTAGAGCTATAATAAATGACTAAGTGGAAATGTGTGAACATATTAACAGCGACTGTGTTTGGGAAGGATCTAGAAGTGACTTTTTTCTATCTTTCAAAATTTTCCTAATATATATGGATTGCTTTTATCACAGAAAAAGAAAGCAACCCTATTATCTGTAGGACGTTAGAAATATGATTTTTCAACTTTTCTCCTAATGTTTCTCTATTCCACCACTGTTCAGTTGATGTAGTTATTAACCAATTCGTCATAGCACCCTTGTTTCATTTGCTAACATTCTTTTTTTTTTTTTTTTTTGAGAGACAGAGAGAGACAGCACGAGCAGGGGAGGGTCAGAGAGAGAGGGAGACACAGAATCCGAAGCAGGCCCCAGGCTCTGAGCTTGCTGTCAGCACAGAGCCCGACGCGGGGCTCGAACCCACGAACCGTGAGATCACGACCTGAGCTGAAGCCGGACGCTTAACCGACTGAGCCACCCAGGCGCCCCTCATTTGCTAACATTCTTAAGGAAATGTTCTCCAAGTCCTGAGCTTTTATTTAGTAATTTTTAAAAGCTTCATTTATCAAAATGACATGTTTGTAATAAATAAACATACCAAGAAGAATGTGGAAAACTATCCAAAATTCCACACCCAGAGAGAACCTCAGTGATCATTTTGGTGACTATTTCTGGTTTGCACAGACTCGGTTTTCAATTGATTTTATTTTTAATTATTTGTTAAATTGGTTATACATATATTCAAATATATATTTACAAGGTTTAAAAGTCAAGCTTCAGGGACACCTGGGTGGCTTAGTCGGTTGAGCGTCCTACTTCGGCTCAGGTCATGATCTCGCGGTTCGTGGGTTCGAGCCCCATGTCGGGCTCTGTGCTGACAGCTCAGAGCCTGTGGCCTGTCTTTGGATTCTGTGTCTCCCTCTCTCTCTGACCCTCCCCTGCTCACACTGTCTCTCTCTCTCTCTCTCTCTCAAAAATAAAAATAAAACACTAAAAAAAATTGTTTTTAAATGTCAAGCTTCAAAATGTGCAAAAGGATACACAGAAAAGAGAGCATCTTCCTTAATAATCTCTCTTGTTCGCTATCAGTAAATATGTAAATATGTAGATACGTCCGGTTCCTTAGAAAGGCCGGATCATATTCCATAAGTGATTTAACCTCTACTGGCTGAAGGACATTCTGCTGAAATAGACGGACTGTTTTCACTCTGTGAAATCACACACCGCACACTGACGGGTCAACTCTCTGAAATATGCCATCAAGGCTTTGCTTTTAAACTCACCTGAACAACATTCATTTCCCGTCTACCTCCAGCGCCCCTTGACCTGCTCAAGCCCAGCCTTGTGTACTTCCATGAAATGCCATCTTTCGCAGGACCTTGAGATCTGCTTTCCAATTCAGCACTACATTTCAGAGATACGTTGGCAAGAAAGAAAAAGATCACCTACACACGTCAAAGGTTTTCTTCTTTCTCAGGGTCCTGCCTTCCCACAAGGCCAAGGCCCTTTGAGCATGCCCCAGTGAGCAGCACCTCCGTCCGCCCCAGCGTACGCTTGTATTTTGCAAGTTCATGACAAATTGGATGGGAAGAAAAATCCAGCTGGGGCTGGGTGTGCCTAAAATTGTTCAAGCATCTAGCACATTGGTAACAATCTTTTTTGGAATGTGGCCTTCCTCTTGTTCAAAAGGGCAATCACTAGCATGTGATGTTGTCTGTCGCTTGTTTTCTTTGTTGTTCAGCCTGATTGTCCACCACCCCCAGAAGCAGCAATCTGAAGTCTGTTTCCTGAGCTAAATATCTCTCCTTTTCTTCCTTAAAGGCACACGTATCCACACACATTTGAATCTGGGGCCCCCTCCTCTACCCAGGCTGCATTGATTGTAGTTTGGAAAGATCAAATAAGAAAAAGGAACCGGGCGCCTGGGTGGCTCAGTCAGTTAAGCGTCCGACTTTGGCTCAGGTCATGATCTCACAGTTCATGGGTTCAAGTCCCGCATGGGGGCTCTGTGCTGACAGCTCAGAGCCTGGAGCCTGCTTCAGATTCTGTGTCTCCCTCTCTCTCTGCCCCTCCCCGCTCATGCTCTGTCTCTCTCTCTCTCTCTCTCTCTCTCTCTCTCTCTCTCAAAATGAATAAACTTCAAAAACAAGAAAGAAAGAAAAAGAAAAAGGAATAACATGCACATCAAAGACTCCTTGAACTTTCTGGAGCTGATAGGCCAATTCCTCTTGAGCTTTTCTATCAGACAAGGTCCCCTATGTGGCCAGCATGAGAGGTGCCCTGCCAGGCCCATGGGCAGGGCCAAGGGCAGGGATGGAGCTCAGTGAGTAGATGCCAGCCACACATCCGCCTGTGTCCACATGCACAGTGTAGCCAAACTCCTACCTCTCAAACTTCCCATCCACACAGTGGGCGTTTTCCAGAGCAATCTCTTCCAGAGGCCCAGGGGGAAGGATAGCACATGGGTGGCGAGCCCATTTCTGAAGGAACTGGGTGTTCAGGGAATTTGTCATTGTGATGGCCACAACATCCAAGTCCGTGCAGCACCCCTGCCCCCTTTCAGGAAGGTGGTAAAACTCTCCGGGTCAGGGGGTGCCGGAGGGAGAGGCCGTTTTCTAGCTGGGTTCGCCTTGCATGTCTCCAAGTGGCCCTATGACTTTGACTGAGTGCGGGGGCAGCTAGCGCCGTGGCCAAGCTGCCACGTTCCGGTCCCGGCTCCACCACGCACGAGTCCTAGAGCCTAAATCCATGCCGGCGACTTTATCTCACGATGTCCTTAACTGCACACTGGACCTAGTGGCAGCGGCTCCCAGTCGTTCTGAGGGCTCGAAGCACGTGACCGACCCCCCTCAGGACTTGGCCGACATCAGCTACGGTTATGTCCCGAGCGCACCCCCCCGGCGACCAGCCAGACCTGCTGTAATGATAACAAGGCAGCGAGCGAAGTGGGCAGATGTCTTAGGTCGGACATGTCGCACGGCCGGGGCCTTTTTCTCGAGACGCGGAACGTCCCAGCGAGGCCGTGTCCTTGACCCTGGCTGACTGCCCCTCAGGAGACACTGAAGAGTTTCCAGGCCCACAGCCACCATCTCCAGGTGATCCTGACAGATGGCCAGGCTCGTGGGTGACAGAGCTGTTCCCTGGACGGCTCAGGGAACCGAGGCGGGGGGCAGAGAGGGGACTGTCCAGAGCCTGCGGGCAGTCGATGGCCAGGCCCGGCCCCCATTTTCTGGTCCTCAGGGCCCCCTGGTCTTTCCTCTCCCCTCAGGGGCCCCCTGCAGCCAGGAGACCATATAAAAAACTTCAAGGAAGATTCCTCATGTCCTTTGAAGTGCTTTTTTTTTTTAACCCCAAAGATAGAAGGGGACATGTTCTGCCAACATACTTACTTTCCTTTCAAAGAAAGCAAACTTCATGGCTTCAGACACAGCTGGATCCAAACAGGGGCTTAACTCGCTGCACGGACAGAGAATCCACTGGCTCGTGGGCTGTGTGGAGACCTTTCTGATTTAGAGGATTATTTCCCTGCAACCCAGGAGGATGTGTGTGCTCAGCTCCGTTCTAGAATTCGTTCTTTTCGGGAGGATAAATATCAGTCTGTCGTTTTGAAAGGGAACATATGGGCATCAAATGACCATCATTTTCTTTTAATGGCAGGCATGTGTTGATGAATATGCAAATGTCCAGAGGTGGGGCTGGTGAAGCTTGGCTGTTGCCGGGCAGGATTTCTTTGAAATATTCTTTGCACCAGATGGCGTTTGGGTTGCCGGAGACTGAAGCTTGGAGGGACAGGTCTTGGCTTCTCCCTCCCCGCACCCTTGGGGCGGCAGGGTGGGGGAAGGTGGGCAGCCCCAGGGAGGAGCCCTTTTGGCTAACTTCTATGTCTCGGGCCTCCCCTGGGAGAGAGGGCAAAGAGACACGTGGGCCTCTGAGTCCAGACGCCACGAGGGCCTCACCATCATCACCACAGAGTGTAGGTGATGTCACCTGTAAGATACGTGTAACGTGCCCAGAGCCTGACAGGCAGTGGGTGTGCCACGAGGTACAGCAGCGATGGTCACCAGGGCCTGGACTCCACCCACCAGCCTGACCTGGTTTTGGGCGGAGACGCTGGCTCACTGCCAGGCTGTGCTCTAAAAAGGGAACGTGTCAGGCCACAGTGTGGAGTGGCAGGAAATAGAGCCTGTTTGCCACCCTGTCATTACTGGCCCAGGCCTCAGTCTCCCCTCACATGGAAAGGGCTATAGACAGAGATGCCCTGGGGCCCCTCCTGCCTCAGCAGGCTATGCCCTCAAATGACCATGCAGGTCTAGATCGTAATGAGCAAGCAGAGTTGAGAGGGCCAATCACCCAGTGGGCCCTCTCCCCATTCCGGTGGCCCCAGCCATGCTCCAGGCCAGTTAAATGGGAGCCCAGCGGTGGGGCCAGGGTGTTGGCAGGTTGCTAACACTCCCCTGCGGACTTCTAGAGGACAGCCGGGTGGCAACCACTGATGAGAGAAATGCCCTTTCAGAGAGTCGATAGTCTAGCCTCACACATCCAAGGCCAGTGGCGTTCAGGGATGAACTTGGGACAGCTGAGCGAACTGCCCCATCCTGGCCAAGTTCCAGGCGGGGTTTCAAAGCTCAGCCAGTGGGGCCTGCTCCACGACCCTCGTCCGGAAGCCAGAGATTTGTCCCAGAGTCTTTGGGGTCAGAGGTCAAGCCTAACCTGGGCTGGGGCGGTTCTACACATGCCCACGGGCTCTGCCTGAAAGGGTCCTGGTTCAATCGTACACCCAGCCATGGGCTCAGAAGGGCAGCCTGCTGGAGGATGGGTCCTGCTTCTTCCTGACAGCCAGGCCAGCCAGCCGCAGCCTCTCACCCCTTCAGATCTGTGGTGGTCAGCAAGATGCTCAGGACGGGTCCAGTGATTTTGACAGCCACGTCATAACCATCCACTTATTGAGGGCTGGCTCTGTATCTGCCTAGTACTACCTCCTTCGCGTGCATTAGTCGAATTCTAACTCCCATAAACGACGCCTGGGTAGCTCAGTAGGTTAGCGTCCGACTCTTGGTTTTGGCTCAAGTCATGATCTCATGGTTCGTGAGTTAGAGCTCCGTGTCAGGCTCTGTGCTGATACAGGATTCTCTCTCTCTCTCTCCTCCTCTCTGCCCCTCCCCTGCTCCCTCGCTCACTCTCAAAAATAAATAAACTTAAAAATATATATATGTTTATTTTTGAGAGAGAAACAGAGTATGAGCGGGGGAGGGGCAGAGAGAGAGGGAGACACAGAATCTGAAGCAGCTCCAGGCTCTGAGCTGTCAGCACAGAGCCCAATGCGGGGCTCGAACCCACGAACCGTGAGGTCATGACCTGAGCCGAAGTCAGATGCTTAACTGACTAAGCCACCCAGGCACCCTGGGATCTTATTAATGAATATCATCCACTTAACAAAAGCTCCTTAGGGTCCTCATTAATTTTAAGAGTCTAAGGGGTCTTAGGGCCAAAAAGTTTCAGAGCTGCTATTTGAGAGCAATAAAAATTAAAACTCAGACAGGTACATCCTATCAGCAACTATGAAGTTTTCTCACAGTGGAGCACAAAATTTCCTTAGTCTTTCACCAAACTAACAGGCGTTCAAATTTTTTCCTCCTTTTGGGGGCAGCTTTGAAGAGTATGTATTCAGATTTTAAAAAATTTTCCTCAAGCTTCTTAATTTTTCTGTTTAAATGCTAAACACAATACCCTTAAAAACTTAAGAACAACTGTCAAAAGATCAAAACTGATGCAGCAGTAATGTCACTGCCTACCAGATCAAAGAATAACACTCTTTGAGGAAATATCACAAAAATCCAGCAGTCAAAACTCTCAAGCTTACGATGTCCAGTACCTAATAAAAAATTACTAGACATGTAAGAAAGTATGGATATGTGACCCACAAACAGGAGAAAAATCGTTAGAAGCAGACCCAAACGTGACTGTCTTAGTAGTCAACTCGGGCTATTGGAAGAGAACACTGCTTGGCTTGTATACACAACACAGTTGGATCTCTCACGGTGCTGGAGGCTGGAAGTCTGAGATCAGGGTGCCAGCATGGCTGGGTTCTAGGGAGACCGTCTTCCTGGCTTGCGGATTGCCATCTTCTCGCTGTGTCTTCACATGGTAGAGAACAGAGAGGGGAAGCAAGCTCTCCCTGACTCTTTAATATGCATTTATTTTGAGGGGGGGAGGGCAGAGAGAGAGAGGGAGAGAGAGAATCCCAAGCAGGCTCCTTGCTGTCAGTGCAGAGCCTGACTTGGGGTTGGACTCATGAACCATGAGATCATGTCCAGAGCTGAAATCAAGTCAGACGCTTAACTGACTGAGCCACCCAGGTGTTCCTCTCCTGTGATTCTTAGAAGAGTCCTAATCTCGGGGTGCCTGGGTAGCTCGGTCGTTTAAGTGTCTGACTCTTGGTTATGGCTCAGGACATGATCTCACGGTTCGTGAGTTCGAGCCCTGCACTGGGCTACGCGCTGGCAGCGCGGAGCCTGCTTGGGATTCTCTGTCTTCCTCTCTCTCTCTGCCCCTCTTCCACTAGCGCTGTGTCTCTCTCAGGATAAATAAATAAACTTAAAAATTTTTTTAAAAATGAGGGCACTGATCTCATTCACGTGGGCTCCACATTTATGACCCCATATTGTCCTAATTATCTCCCAAAGGCCCCGCCTGCTAATACCATCACATTAAGGGATAGGGCTTCAACATACAAATTTTTGGGAGGACACGAATATCCAGTCCCTAACAGTGCGAGGGATGATTAAATCATGTGAGAATATTTAAACGGCTATCATAAATATGCTCAATATGCTCAAAGATTTAAAGGCAAGAGGAACCCAATGGGAGAGAAACTGAAGATAGTTTAAAAATACCCAAAATGGTACTTTTAGAGATGAAAATTACAGTATCTGAAATAAAATTTTAACTTGATAGAACAAAGAATAGAATACTGCATGAGAAGATATCAGAAACTAGACACAGCTTAGAAACTATCTAAAATGAAAGACACAAAGGAAAAAAAAAGGCTGTAAAAGAAAAACCAAACCCAGTGACCTATGGGACAGTAGCCAGAAATTGGAGGTTTGTGTCACTGGAGTTCCAGAAGGGGAGGGGAGAGGCCGGAACAACTATCTGAAGACATAACTGAACATTTCCCAAATTCGATTAAAAATTATAAACCCAGAAATTTCAACTCCTAAGCAAGATAAACACAAAGACAGTGACACCAAAAGCACATTATCATCAACTTGATAAAAACCAGTGATAAAAAACAAAAGGAGATCTTAAAAACAGCTAGAATTTAATAAGAAAAAAAAAAGGCACATTAGGAAAAGAAGAACAAAGACAACAATTGTAGATCGCCACCGGAAACTATTTAGGTCAGAAGATAGTACAAAAATCGCTCTAAAGTAAGAAAAGAAAAAAGCCATCAATGTAGATTTGTATACATAGTGGAAAAGATCATTTAAAAATGAAAGCAACATTGGAGCGCCTGGGTGGCTCAGTAAGTTAAGCACCCGACTTCGGCTCAGGTCATGATCTTGCGGTCCGTGAGTTCGATCCCCGTGTCGGGCTCTGTGCTGACAGCTCAGAGCCTGGAGCCTGCTTCCAATTCTGTGTCTCCCTCTCTCTCTGGCCCTCCCTCGCTCGCACTCTGTCTCCCTCTCTCTGTCAAAAATAAATAAACATTAAAAAAAAATGAAAGCAACATAAAGGGGAAAAAAAAGCCAAGAGAATTTATGGCCGGCAGAACCAATCTAGGAGGAATGTTAAAGGCAGTTTTTCAGGGAGACAGAAAATGATACCAGATAGAAATCTGGGTCTCCACAAAAGGAATGAAGAGTGCCAGATACAGAGGATAGCAATATTTGTGGAACTCAGATACGGCTGTATTTAAGGGAAATTACTAGTCTTAAATGTGTGTCTTAGAAAACAAATACCACGATACATCCTTCACAGGGATCAAAAAAAGTTCAAGAATATGTGAAATACAAGCAGGTGGAAGAAAGCAAATAACAGATAAAAGAAAAAATGAAACAAACAAATTTATCATTTTTTAAAATCAACGAAGTCAAACGTTGTTTTTGAAAACAGACTTACAGTAAGAATGATCAAAAAATAGAAACAGCGCATGCTACCAATATTGACAAAGAAGGTATAGCTACTCATGAAACAGATATTAAAAAGATAATAGCCTTGTCCTAAGGAAATAAACATTCACTGAAGTATTTAAGGACAAAGTAGCATGATATCTCCAACTTGCTCTCAACAATTGAGAAAAAAATATACAAAGCAGCAAATGGGACAAAAAGCAAACGATCGGTGAACCCTGGGTAAAGAGTGCGCAGGACTTATCTGTACCATACGTGCAACTCTATTAGTATGAAATTATATAAAAATCCATAAAAATAGCATAATGAGAACATAAACTTTATGTCGGTAATTTAAAATTTAGATGACGGGTGCCTAGGTGGCTCAGTTAAGCATCGGACTTCAGCTCAGGTCATGATCTCACAGTTCATGAGTTTGAGCCCCGCATCAGGCTCTGGGCTGACAGCGTGGACCCTGAAGCTTGCTTCATATTCTGTGTCTCCCTCTCTCTCTGCCCCTCCCATGCTCACTCTCTCTCTTTCTCTTAAAAATAAATAAACATTTTTAAAAAATAATAAAATAAAATTTAGATGAAATGGACCAATTGCCTGAAAAAGTAATTTACCAAAACTGACACAAGAAATAGAAAATGTGAACAGTCCCTATATCTACTGAACAAATTGAATTTTGAATTAAAAACTTTCAACACAGGGCACCTGGGGGGGGCTCAGTCGGTTAAGCGTCTGACTTTGGCTCAGTTCATGATCTTGCGGTTTGTGAGTTTGAGCCCCACATCTGGCTCTGCCCTGGTGGTGTGGAGACTGCTTGGGATTCTCTCTCTCCTTCTCTCTGCCCCTCCCCCACTTGCACACCCTCTCTCAATATAAATAAACTTTAAATAAATAAATAAATAAATACTTGCAACACGATACACACACACACACACACACACACATTCCAGGTACATAATGTTTCACCAGAGAATTCTTTCTGAACAATTTAGGAAGAAATAACTCCAATCTTATATAAGCTCTTCCAGAGAATTGAAATAGGTGGAACAGATTTTGCAACTGATTTTGTAAACCCAACATAACCTTGACTTCAAAACCTGATAGAGACATTACAAGAAAAGAAAATTACAAGTGAATGTCTTTCATGAACCATAATGCAAAATCCCTTAGCAAATAGTAGCATATGGAAAGGATAATACCCCATAAAAATTGACAAATTAAAGGTTGTTTTAACATTTTTTTAAAATTTTTTAATGTTTTATTTATTTTTGAGAGACAGAGAGAGACAGCGTGAGCAGGAGAGGGTCAGAGAGAGAGGGAGACACAGAATCTGACGACAGGCTCCAGGCTCTGAGCTGTCAGCACAGAACCTGACGCGGGCCTCGAACCCACAAACCGTGAGATCATGACCTGAGCTGAAGCCAGACGCTCATCGACTGAGCCCCCCAGGCGCCCCTGTTTTAACATTTAAAAATCAGTCAATGTAGTCTATTTAACCAAATAAGGGGAAGAATCACATGCATTTGATAAAATTCAATCATCATTCATAGTAATAAAACCTTTCAGAAAACTAGGAATAGAAGATCACAGAGGGCCGGCCCGGGAGGCTCAGTCAGTTAAGCATCTGGCTCCTGATTTCCTCTCAGGTTGTGATCTCAGGGTTTGTGGGTTTGAGCCCTGTGCTGGGTTCTGTGCATAGAGACTGGGATTCGCCCCTCCCCACCCCACCCCCGCTCATGCACTCTCTCAATCAATCAATCAATCAGTATCATAGGAAGGTAAGAAAACATCCTCAATCTGAGAATATCTGCAAAAAAAAAAATCGTAAATATCTTACTGAGTGTAAAATATTGAAAGCTTTCTCTCTGAGATCAGGAATGAGGCAAGGATGTGACCTACCCCCACTTTTATTTAACATTATATGGATGTCCAAGCAAGAGCAAAAAGGGAAAAAGAGAAGTAAAAGATATAAAGAATGGAAGGGAAGAAATAAGACTGTCCTGGAAAACCTGATTGCACACATAGAAAAATCAAGAAATCTGTCGATAAACTCTTAAAGTTAGAGAGGTTGCTGAATACAAGGTCGACATCAACAAAAATCAATTGTATTTCAACATACTAGTAATAAATAGGTAGGAAATGGAATTTTTAAATATTACTATTTATAGTGTTATTATACACACGCACCACAAATGCTTATTTGAATAAAATTTTTATTATTAGACTAAAACTAATGAAGATATGCAAGATGCCTACGCAGAAGACAGTCAGTATTGCAAGAAGTTAATAAATCCCTAAATAAATGGGTAGATATAGCGGTTTGTGGATTAGAGGCCTCACTATTACAAAGATGTCAATTACTCCCAATTGATCTATTGCCATTGAAATCCCAGCAAGACTATTTGGGGCTTGTGGAAGCTGACAAGTTGATCCTAAAGTTTATGTGGAAATGCAAAGAGCTGAGAATAGCGAAGACGAATCAAACTCCAGGATTTCTACTACCAGACATCAACAGTTATCAGGAACTGACATTGCGAGGAACAGGTCACTAAGACAACAGAGAGTTTAGAGACAGACCTGCACTTGATTGACAGCCGTAACGGCAGGGTGCTATAGGGAAAGGATTCTCTTTACTAACTGATGCTGACTGAGCCCACATGGTATTCACAGGGAAAAAATAAATTTTAACCCTCAGATCACGTAACATAAAAATTTTGACCCTTATCTTACACAATATGCAAAAATCAAAACATGAAGAGTAAAATAATAAAGCTCCTAGAAAAACACTCAGCAAAAAATTTCCGTGATCTTGGAATAGGTAAGGATTTCCTTTTTTTTTTTTTATAAATTTCATTTTTAATCTTTATACCCTTATGTGCGGCTTGAACTCACAACCCCAAGATCAAGAGTCACATGCTCCAATTGAGCCAGCCAGGCACCCCAACATTTCTTTTCTTTTTTATTTTTTTAAATGTTATTCATTTTTGAGAGAGAAAGAGAGAGAGAGCGTGAGCAGGGGAGGGGCAGATAGAGAGGGAGACACAGAATCTAAAGCTGGCTCTGAGCTGTCAACACAGAGCCCCAAGCGGGGCTCAAACCCATGAACCATGAGATCGTGACTTGAGCCGAAGTCGGACGCTTAACCAACTGAGCCACCCAGGCGCCCCACCCCGAGATTTCTTAAACAGGATGCAAAAACACTTAACTATAAAGGAAAACAGTTGGTAAATTGGGTTACATTAAAATTTAAAATTTCTGTTGGGCAAAAACACCTCGCAGAGAGGAAAAAGGTAAGTCACTGAGTGAGAGAAAGAGGATATTTGGTTATATACATATGCGCATGTATGTATACACATAACACACCCACACATACAATATGTGCACATACGCATATTTGAAAAACATGCCTGGAATATACAAGAACTCTAACAAATCAATAAGCAAAAGGCAGACGGCAAAACGGAGACGTGAGCTCAAAGAGGAACTTTCACAAAGGAAGTTACCGCGTGGCCAGAACACACAGAAAGATGCTCCACCTCCTTGGCTCCCAGGTGAGCTCGCTGCAGACCACACTGCTGGCCACTCAACACTAACAGCAACGGCTAAAGTGTTTCAAGCTGACAATACCAAGTGCGGGCGAGGCTGGAGCTCCTGGGACCCTCACACTTGGCTGTTGGGGGCACAAGTCGGGGTGACCACAGGGCAATCCCCGCTGGCTGTGTCTGCTAAAGCTAACCAGGGGAGCGCCCATGACCAGCAAGTCACGCTTCGATCTATAGCCAAAAGAAATGCGGACGTAGGTTCACCAAAACACAGGACGAGAATGTTCCGCCCTGCATTATTTGCACCCCCGTCCCCGAAAAGTCTCCAAGTCCACCCGTGGTTGACCAATTGCTGTATTCGGCCACACGGATGAATCCGATAAACATGAGGTTGAGCGCAAGAAGTAGACCAGTTTATAAACAGACAGAACTAACGGATGGTAAATGTCTTCGCTTGGGCTGCCCGTAGCATAGACCAGAGGGTGCTGCAAACAGAAAAGAGCGGCTCACGGTTCGGGAGGGCTGAAGGTGCCGGCGCAGGTGGGTTCCAGCCACGGTCCTCTTCCTGGCGTGCGAAGTCTTTCTCCTGTAAAGGCCCTGATCCCACCCTGAGAGCCCCGCCCTCATGGCCTCATCTAACCCCATCACCTCCTCAAGGCTCCGCCTCCAAAGGCCACCCCATTGGGGGTGAGAGAGTCAACACACGAGTTTGGGAAGGACACGAACAATGTCCACAACAGGGAGAGAAGTCAGGAAGTAGGAGGGAGGATGGAGAGGGGGACAGAAAGGGGCTTTCTAAGGCACAGGAATGTTCTGTGTTGTTCCTAATTGCACTGTAATTGACATGTAACATTAGTTTCAGGTGTAGGACGGACCGATTCACTCCATACGGTGTAAAATGATCGCCACGGTAAGTGCGTTTCTTGATCTTTGTGCTGGTTTCGCAGGTATGTTTGCTTTGTAAAAATTCGACAAGCCGTGAATTTATCATTTCTGTCCTTTTCTGTATCTATGTTACACTTTTCATAAAAATTTACTCCAACAGAAGAGAAGTTCGGGGGTGGGGTGGGGAACAGAAACAGAGAGAGGAAGGAAGGGAGACAAGATTCGACGTCTTCCAGCCATGGAAACGGGGCTGACAATTGGTCCCACCAGGTCGCCAGGCGCCGGGAGCACGATCTCCCAGCCTCGGCCTCAGCAAAGTGCAGGCGCACAGGGTTTGGTGGGGACAGACGGCTGGAGGAAGTGCCAGCGATCTCCACCGCCACCCCCCTTCTCCTGAGGGCTTGGATGCCACTCAGCCTCACTCCCAGCTCCGTGCCCGCTCTCCCCGGGTGGGCGCACATTTTCGTGCCAGCCTCCGGATAAAGAACGGGGATTAATTTGATCCTGCACCTGGGTACCTCTGAGTGGGCAGGCCTGGGGAATGAGCAGGTGGAATGCGCGCGTGAGCTGCAGGGCTGTGGCTGACCTCCACCTTGAACCAGCTCTCCTTGTCCAAGCCGGGTCAGGGGAAAGGGGCGCGCTGGACAGGAAGGGGTCGCCGAGACTGCGGCTGCTCAGGTGAGGTCCCCCGACCCCTGCCCGGCTCTGCCCTGCCTGCATCTGTGGGCCAGGACACCAAAAAAGGGCATCCCGGGCTGAGCCGAGGACAGCCAGGCTTCCTGAGCAGGGTGCCAAACCCCATGGGGGCTCCAGAGAGAAGTCTCCAGACTGTTCTTCGTTTTAATTCAATCTGGGACAAACGCGGCCAAGATGGTCTCTACTGGGCCAGCGTTTCGGGTCGGTGATGGGTCTGGAGCACACGCAGCTGAAAATGGAGGCAGGCGGCCTGGGCTCTGGATCTTTCACTGGCTCGGTGACCTGGGGGACGTCACCATGCTCCCCTCTTTGTGCCATAAGAGGTTAGCGGCCTGTGCTGCTCAGTGCGGTGGCCCCTGCTCACGTGGAGTGTGGTCATGCAAATCTAGATTCCCATTAGTTAAAAATGAATAAAAATGGGGCACCTGGGCGGCTCCGATGGTTAAGCATCCGACTTCGGCTCAGGTCATGATCTCAACGGTTTGTGAGTTCAAGCCCCGTGTTTGTGGGGGGGGGGTCACTCTGTTAGCACAGAGCCTGCTTCAGACCCTCTTTCTTCTCTCTCTGCCCCTTCCCCGCTGGCCCACTCTCTCTCTTTCTCAAAAATAATAAACAGACATTAAAAAATAAAAATAAAAAATGAATAAAAATAAAAACTTGGTTCTTCCGTTGTTGCTAGCCCATATTTTAAGTGCTCAATACCCACATGTGGCCAGTGGCTTCTGCCGTGGACAATGCAGGCAGAACATTTTCTTTTTTTTAATTTTTTAAATGTTTTATTTATTTTTGAGAGAGAGAGAGAGAGAGAGAGAGAAAACAGCGTGAGCAGGAGAGGGTCAGAGAGAGAGGGAGACACAGAATCTGAAGACAGGCTCCAGGCTCTGAGCTGTCAGCACAGAGCCTGACAACGGGGCTCGAACCCACAAACCGCGAGATCATGACCTGAGCCGAAGCCAGATGCTCAACCGACCGAGCCACCCAGGCGCCCTGACAGAGAACATTTTCATCAGGGGCTCGTCTGGACCAATTTGTGGTTTCAAGACCTCTTCTATTACCCAAAGTCCATTGTAGTCAAGAAATAAAATGAGGCGGGTGGGTGGCGACTGGGGCCCTGGTGGTTCTTTCTATCCCACAACGGCCCTCGGGCTCTCCCACGAGACCCCATGCGTCTCGTGGTTCAGTGCTTGCTGATCTGTGACCTGTCAAACTGTGTGTGTGGCATGAAGAACGGGTGTGAGACAACAGCAGCCCAAAGTGTCAGTGCTTGTTTCAGAACTTCACACACTCTGTCTCAGATAAATCCTCGTAATAACTTCGTGAGGAAGGTAATACAGCCCAGCTCTACCCACAGCTGGGGATCAGAGAGGTTGAGATCCTTGCCCCACAGCACACAGTTAAGGATTTCAAGCCCGAGCTGATTCTGATTCCAAAGGCCGCTTTATTGTGCTGTTTTAAACTACTTCCCAGGTCTGGGAGAGGCGGCCGGAAACCCAGAAGTCCCACCTCCACAGTGGAGGCCTCCATCACTACTGGACAGGGAGCGAGTTTGTGCAGAAAGCCGTAATGCTTCCCTGGGACGGCTGCCGTGCCGGGCGGAGGGGCTCGGGAGAGAAGCCAGGGCTGGATGGACAGGGCCGATGGCCTTGCTGCTGGCAGAGCTGATGGCCTGGACAGTTGGGGTGGGGCAGGGGTGGGGAGAGAGAGTGCCTCGCTCAGAAAGTATGGACAGTGCAAATGTCATTCACGCAGAACAGCTCACCTGCGGACCTGACTGGAAGACCCCAATCGGTTTAAGGCACCCCATGGAGGCCGGGACTGTTTATTTCCTCTTCTTCCCCCTCCCCCCTAGTGAGTTTCTTACCTGTGGCCTTTTCTTTAACCGAAGATCAATGTTCATCCAGGTGCGCTCATTTCTTCTTGTTGACACAGGCTACAAGCGAACACATTCAAAATGGAAGCGTTTGGGGGCATCTGGGTGGCTTAGTCCATTAAGCCTCTGACTCTTATCGCTTAGGTCATGATCTCATGGTGCGTGAGATCGAGCCCCTCATCAGGCTCTGCACTGACAAAGGGGAGCCTGCTTGGAATTCTCGCCCTCTCTTTCTCTGCCCTTCCCTGCTCACAGGCTCTCTCTCTCTCTCTCTCTCGCTCTCTCTCAAAATAAACTTAAAAAAAAAAGAGAGAGAGAAATTTTACTACCCTGACTGGTCCAGGATGTTACAGGCTTTGCCAGTTCCTCCCAGGGAAGAACAGGCTATTAGAACAGGCTGGGGAGACCAGTGCCATGTGTAGGGCGGTGACCCTGTAGGATCCTACAAATGCCATTTGGATCCTCGTGTAGGGTTGAGACTGGGGTAGAGTGATCAGCCATGTCAAAGAGTTTCCAGGATGTGGGAATTTCAGCACTAAAGCCAGGAGGTCCCTGGCAAACCAGGAGGAGTTAGTCACCCTCCTTAGTGGCTTCTCTGCAGGGAACTCACCTGCGTTTTCTGAATGCTGCTGGTCCCATGACGCTTCACCACCCGAAGGCGCTTTGAGAACCTTTAAGCAGGGAGCGATGATGGGGGCCTTGGCTTGGCATATGGGCTGTATGTGCCAGAAACACCCATGCGGTCAACACACACACAAAATGCCCACACGCTTGAGAGCTAGAAATCTCTGAGCCACGGCACAGTTGCGGAAACAAGAGGAATAGGGTGGGATCGCCACCACTGAGCCCGAGGGGCTGGCTTGGGGATGATAGGCTGTGCGCCCCCGAGATGGGACTATTGATGAGGTCCTGTGCCGGAGGCTCCAGGACATACACAGGCCTCAGGTGGAACAGGGACAAGGAGGAAGCCCTCAGGCGGAAGGTGTTCCCAGTCTCCCCAGGTGAGTGGAGGATGTTTCATCTCTCCTGTCTGGAAGGGAGCCTGCTGGGGTTTTGACAAGAAGAGATGTAAGCTAATGTGGCATTCATCTAAATAAGGAGGAGGAGTGGGAGGAGGGGGAGGGGGAGGAGGGGGAGGAGGAGGGCTTTACTGCAATAAGAAGCCCTCCTGGGCAGCATGCATAACTGTCCCCAAGGCTCGCTCTTGGATCCCCCTGGGTTAGTCTCATGGCAACCCTGTGACGTAGGCTTGGCTGGATATGAGCATCAACCCCGTTAGAGGATGAATAAACTGAGGCTCAGAAGCTGCACAGCTAAGTGACGGAACCCATACCCAGTAACTTGGTCCACGTGTGGTCGTAAAGGCCACCTCAAACCAAGACACAGTCCTCACTTCACTGCCTCAGGCCGAATGTCCCTGTGGGGGCTCCTTACACACCTACTCAACATAAAGGAGCAGAAGGTATCAGAAAAACAAAGAAATATGATATATCTTTGAAAACCATAAGGTGGCGGGGCGCCTGGGTGGCTCAGTCAGTTAAGCGTCTGACTCTTGATTTCAGCTCAGGTCATGATCTTACGGTTTGTGGTGGGATCGAGCCCCGTGTCAGGCTCGGCACTGACAGCGAGGAGCCTGCTTGAGATTCTCTCTCTTCCTCTCTCTCTCTCTGCTCCTCCCCCTGCTCGTGCTCTCTCTCAAAAACAAACATTTAAAAAAAAACCAACAACAACAAAGTGGCAATTCCTAGGGGGGAAAAACTATTAAATAGCCCAATAAATTACACGAGAACATATTTGCTATTTTACCATAAAAATAAATAAGCACAGTAAACTTTGATGTGTTTTAATTGATTTCATCCTGAAACTTGGCCAACTGATGTTTGCAAAGCTTTGTGGATTTTAAGTAAACAAAAATTAATGAAATTGAGCCGACTCATCTGACATTTTAACAAAGTATTTGTAAGATAGTTGATAATAGAGCAATTGGTTGTATAAAAACTATGATAAAGATAAGAAAAATTATAAATGCAGATACAGTTGTGGGTTTAGTGGAAACCAAGAGAGTCCAGTGTTCAGAGAAAGATTGTTGAGGATAAAAGTGGTTCTCTACTTCCTGAAACTATGTGTCACTCAATGCGACTGATTTAAGGACAATCAGTCATTGAGGAGCGCCTGGGTGGCTCAGTTGTTTAAGCGTCTGACTTCGGCTCAGGTCATGATCTCACGGTTACTGAGTTCGTGCCACACATCAGGATTTGTGCTGACAGCTCAGAGCCTGGAACCTGCTTCGGATTCTGTGTCTCCCTCTCTCTCTGCCCCTCCCCCACTCATGCTCTGTCTCTCTAAAATAAACACTGAAAATTTTTAAAAAAAATAAATAATAAGGACAAAGTGATTGGAAAAATTTGATGCGATCCCTAAGTCAGATCGTGGCCCAGACAAGGACGCCATTTAGCCAGCGATAGATGTACTGGACAAAAACTCACTCTATTTCTAAACTTCAAAATATGACTTGGAAATTATTAGAATAATGTGATATATTACAGTATATACCCCTTCATTTTATCTATCTCTATATATATGAAATATCTTTATATATCTTAGGTTATTTCAAGAATGAAAGCAAATTTATCAATTTTATTATTTCTGTATTAATTCATACTCCATATCAGCCATTGGATATTTTTACTATCATCCTGCGGGATAGTGAAGTTGGAATTGTCATCAGCCATGTTTTATTTTTATTTGTCCCCAATTCTTCATTACATACACTTTCAAACATATGAAAGAGTAGAAGGAATTGTACAACAAATACTCATATATATATATATATATACCTGTCACCTAGATTCAGCTGTTGTTGACTTTTGCCATATTGTCTTTCTTGGTATATGTGTTTTTCGAACTATTTGAATGTGCACTGCAGACATCATAACTTTTCACCCCTAAACATTCAGCCTGTATTTCCTAAAAATCAGGAGGTTTTCTCACATAACCATAGTATCATTACGGCAGCTGAGAAAACTCACAGCTTCCTAGTATCATCGAACCCAGTCCTTACTCAAAGTTCCCCAAATGTATAGTTTTTTCAAAGTCAAAGCCAATCCAGGTTGTTGTGTTTCTAGAGAGGTCCTTCCATCTTTTCTTCCCCCCATGACACTGACTTTCGAAGTACTTAGGCCATTTATGTTAAAGTGTCCCATGTTCAGGCTTCGTCTGATGGTTTCCTCGCGACACTGTTTACTTTGTCCCTGTGTGTTTCTTGGATACAGGAAGTTAGGCCCAAAGATGTGGCTGATTCAGGTTGGAAAGTCCTAATACTCCATAGGTGAAGTACATCATGTCACAAGTGATAGTTACATATCAGGGGGTCTGTGATGTCATGGAGTTCCTGTTAGTGACACTGATCGCTTGCTTAGGAGTGACTGTGAGATCTCTCCGCTGGAAACAGAGTTTTGAGACAACAAAGGCCCCTGGAGCAAGCACAAAGCACCAGATAACAGTAAGGAACTATTCATTTCATTGGGGTGACAATGGTGTGACTGTGTAAGGAAATGTCCTTATTTCTTAGATAGACACACAGAAGTATTTAGGAGTATGAAGATGGATAAGATGTTGGAGACATGCTTTGAAAGAACAGAGCAAAAGGGGGGGGCTGGGAGCAAAAAAAAAAAAAAAAGAAAAGAAAAGAAAAGAAAAAAGAAAGAACAGAGCAAAAAGGGGGCCGGGAGCAGAAAAGAAAAGAAAAAAGAAAGGAAAGAACAGAGCAATAAAATTTTTTTTTAATTTACATCCAAGTTAGCCTCAAGTGCAATAACGATTTCAGGAGTAGAATCCAGTGATTCATGCCCTGTGTGTAACACCCAGTGCTCATCCCAGCAAGTGTCTTCCTTAGCGCCCATCCCCCCCCACCCCTCCAGCAACCCTCAAGTTTGTTCTCTATATTTAAGAGTCTCTTATGCTTTGTCCTTCTCCTTGTTTTTACATTATTTTTTGCTTCCCATCCCCTATGTTCTTCTGTTTTGTAGTTTAAATTCCACATATGAGTGAAATCATATGATATTTGTCTTTCTCTGACTAGTTTCACTTAGCATAATACTCTTTAGTTCCATCCATGTTGTTGCAAATGGCAAGATTTCATTCTTTTTGATCACCAAGTAATAATCCTTTGTATATATATATACACCACATCTTCTTTATCCACCCATCAGTCGATGGACAAGAGCAATAATTTTTTTAAATTTTTAATGTTTATTTTTGAGAGACAGAGAGAGAGCAGGGGAGGGGCAGAGAGAGAGAGCGAGACACAGAATCCGAAGCAGGCTCCAGGACCTGAGCCAACCTCAGATACTTAAGCCACCGAGCCACCCAGGCGCCCCAAGAGCAGTACGTTTTTAAAGGAAAAGAGGAAGATTAAGCGAGGGTGTCACATAGTTGATAATCCTTGAAACGGAAAAATCGCGGTTCTTCGTACTACTCTACTTACCTATCTTTGAAAACTTTCTTACTGGAGAGAAAAAGAGCGAATGACTTCGCGATGGTGAGGTGCAACAGGGCCAGACCCAGATCCCCCAGCTTACCGACGGCCACCTGGGTCATCGGGACGGTTCCTTGCTCGGGCAGCACGCTGAGCCAGTGCCCGGGCGGCCGGCTCCGTAAAGCACAGTGAAACGTTGGTCAGCGCTGTTTCAAAGGGCAAAATCCCTTTTGTCAGCCTTAGCTTTGTAAGATCCACTCGCGCTTGTTTGCTTAACAAGGTCACAAATTATTTTCCAAAAGGCCAAAGGGTGGAGTTGAAAACAATAGCTGTTCCCAAAGGGCAGGTTTTGTTCTCCGAGGAACGGTACATATTCCTTGAGCACATTTCTGGTTCTAGTGAAATCAGGAGGCCGACCTGGGAGCTCACCCAGGCCTTGTGTTTGAGCACAGTTGACAGAAACCCATTCTTTCTTTAAAAAAAAAAAAAAAAAAAAAAAAAAACTTGATTTATTTTTGAGAAAGAGATAAAGTGCGCCAGTTGGGAGGGTGGGGCAGAGAGAGGTGGGGGGGGACAGAGAATCCCAGGCAGTGCAGAGCCTGACTCGAACCCATGACCTGAGCCAACATCAAGAGTCGGACGCCTAAATGACTGATCCACCCGGGCAGACACCCATTCTGACCTTGGAGGAAAACCCAACCCACGAAAGAAATGATACTCACGAGACTGCTTTCCAGGGCCTTCCAGGTTTCTCCAGGGACCGTTGCAACCCTTTTCAGAGACGGCCCTGGCTTCTTGGGCACCTTCCCTAGGAAAACCTGGCCAGCTCTAAGGTCATTGCTTCTGTGGTGCCTTACAGTTTACAAAGGCATTATTTTTATGTTTTCAGCAATTCCCTCAGCTACCCTCAAGCCCATTTTACAGATAAGATAATAGAGGTCTCGAGAGCCTAGGAGACTTCTTGAGACCACTTAGCTACTACAGGGGGCAGTTGGTCCCCAGAATGGAAATCTCTTCATCCTCCACCTAGCCTTGACACGAGCCTGGTGGCCCCACCAGGCTTAGGTAGGAAACTTCATCAGGAGTGTTTTCAGGGGCGCCTGAGCGGCTCAGTCGGTTAGGCATCCGACTCTTTTTTTTTTTTTTTTTTTAACTTTTTAAACATTTTTATTATTGAGAGACAGAGACAGAGCATGAGCAGGGGAGGGGCAGAGAGAGGGGGAGACACAGAATCTGAAGCAGCTCCAGGCTCTCAGCTGTCAGCACAGAGCCCGATGCGGGGCTCGAACTCACGAACCGTGAGATCAAGACCTGAGCCGAAGTCGGACGCTTAACCGACTGAGCCACCCAGGCGCCCCAAGCATCCGACTCTTGAGTTCGGCTCAGGTCATGATCTCATGTTTTGAGATGGTTTGTGAGATTGAGCCCCATGCTGGGCTCTAGGCTGACAGTGTGGAGCCTGCCTGGGATCCTCTCTCTCTTTTCTCAAAAAAAAAAAAAAAAAAAAAAATTATTTATCTCAAAATAAATAAACATAAAAAAAAAAGTGTTTTCAGTGTACCTGCAGTTTAAAGAAGTCAAAATTTACCCTAGTAACCTCCCCAGATGATAATCCTTTTCTTACTGCTTAGTTCTTCAGGAGTAACCACGTCTGTGGGGCAGCTTTCTTTGGGTCCCCAGTCTTCCTTCCACAGGCAAGCGACACATACTTACAGACACCCTCTCTATGCCGAGCTTGTGCTGGTGCCAGGAATTCAGTCACAGATGCCTCAGAATTTCCAGCTCTTGAGGGCATCATGTCCTACAGGGCGGGTGGACGTCCTCCCTGTAACTCCAGAGGACGTGCTGAGTGCTCGGCACCCCCGCGCCCTGCAGGCGTCTGAACCAGTACTCAGCACAAGCCTCCCAGGCGAGTCAGGGAGGCTTCCTGAAGGAGGTGACGTTTGCTCTGAGCCTTAAACAATGAGTAGGACAGGGCCACCTGGGGGGCTCAGTCGGTTAAGCGTCTGACTTCGGCTCAGGTGATGATCTCACGGTCCGTGGGTTCAAGCCTCGCATCGGGCTCTGTGCTGACAGCTCAGATCCTGGAGCTGCTTCGGATTCTGTGTCTCCCTCTCTGCCTCTCCCCCACTCACACACTCTCTCTCTAAAATAAACATTAAAAAAAGAGAGAAATAAGGATGGGGAAAAAAATCACCTAATTGCCATGACCTCGGGACAACACTGTTAATACTGTGGTGAATATCCTTCCAGATTGCTTCCTATCAACAGCAGTAGTACATATATTTCCCCTTAAAAATCAGACCATAAGTGGGGCGCCTGGGGGGCTCAGTCGGTTAAGTGTCTGACTGCGGCCCAGGTCATGATCTCGCATTAGTGAGTTCGAGCCCCGCGTCGGGCTCTGTGCTGACAGCTCGGAGCCTGGAGCTGCTTCGGATCCTGTGTCTCCCTCTTGCTCTGCCCCTCCCCCACTTGTGCTCTGTCTCTCTCTCTCTCTCAAAAATAAACATTAAAAACATTTTTCTTTTAATCAGACCATAACTTACATACTACTTGGAAACCTGGCTTTTTCTTCATGTACCTAAAACCCATCTTCCCACAACAAGACTTCTTTACTCCTAGCTCAGTAGTGTTCACGGCTACACGGCCCAGTCCGCTATCATCAGCATTCATTTCCATCTTTCGCTGTTAGAAGAAAGCTACAGTGAACGAGCTTTTGCTAAATCTTTGCGCACATAGAAAGCCACTTCTCAGCGCTACGTTCCGGGTCACGTGTGGCGCCTGTCGAGGTTCTAAGGCCTCCCTGCTAGAGAGAGGCCACCCCTTCCCCAGTGTCCAGGGCTCAGAGGAACCCCAGAGGAACCCAGTGTGGATGTACCCTATGTCCTGACTCTCCTGCTTTATTTAGGACATCATAGAAAATCACTGTAAAGGGGCGCCTGGGGGGCTCAGTTAAGCGTCCAGCTTCGGCTCAGGTCATGATCTCACGGTTCGTGAGTTTGAGTCCTGCATTGGGCTCTCTGTCTCCCTCCCTCTCTCTGCCCTTCCCCTGCTCATGCTCTCTCACTCTGTCTCAAAAATAAATAAAACATTTAAAAAAATTTTTTTAAAAATCACTGTAAAAAGGAAGACAATTTAAGTGAAATGCCAGAACTTTCCCCAAATCTGTTTGCCATGAAGTCGAAAAGCAAGCATTCTCCATTATTTATTAGCACCATCTTTGCAGAACCAGCTTCCTTTCAGTTCTTCCTGTCTGGCAGAATTAAGGTCTGCTGTGAGAGAGAAGGAAGCAGAACCTTGTAGAATTATCTTTTAGTAACTGAAATGAAACCTGCGCTCAGACTCAGAACACAGGTAATAACCGTGATTTCTCTTGTACTTTTATTTTACATTCCCCAGACTCTTTTTTTAGCTGCTTAAGTTATGGATTCACAGGGCACCTGGGTGGCTCGGTCGGTTAAGTGTCGGACTCTTGATTTTGCCCAGGTCATGACCTCCTGGATTGTGTCACTGAGCCCCGCACCGGACTCTGTGCTGACAGCATGGAGCCTGCTTGGGATTCTGTCTCTCTGCCCCTCTTCCCCTGCTGGTGCTCTCTCAAGAATAAACAAACATTGAAAAAAAAAAAGAGAGAGAGGGGGCGCCTGGGTGGCTCAGTTGGTTAAGTATCTGACTTCGGCTCAGGTCATGATCTCATGGTTCGTGAGTTCAAGCCCCGCATCAGGTAAGCTTGAGCCCTGCTTTGGGCTCCATGCTAACAGTGTGGAGCCTGCATGGGGTTCTCTCTCCCTCCCTCCCTCTCTCTCTCAAAAAAAAAAAAAAAAAATGGATTCACAAGATGGTACATTTAAATCTTTTTGTTGGAGCACCTGGCTGGCTCAGTCAGTGGAGCATGCGACTCTGGATCTCGGGGTCAAGAGTTCGAGCCCCACGCTGGGTGTAGAGATTATAAATAAACTTAAAAAAAATCTCTTATTAAAGCAGTTATTTTCACTGCTCCACTTTGGTATTTTAAAACATAAATCCTTAGGGTCTGAATTTTGGGGATGAAATTTGTTTTTATGTTTTGGTCCTTCCCCAGAACAGCCAATGTAACTAAGCATACCCAGACTTCTAAGTAAGTTAAAAGAATCTTGTCTCCTTTTCTCTAAATAGTTGGAAGAGACATAGAGTGGAATCTCAAAGGGCTACAGTCCCCACTTTAAAATCCCACTGAAAATAGCCTCTCGCCTTGGATTCGGGAAGAGACACATTGCTCACTGGGAAGGGCTCCCACACAATCCAGAAAGCGCTCCTTGGCCAGCAGGTGCTCACCGCCAGGCGGTTCTGTGACTCTCCCATGACTCTAGGAGCACAGACCTCGACCCCTCTAAACACGCTTAGCCTGATTCAGGCAGGCGTCTCTTCAAACCAGACGTTCTTACGGGAAAGGGGCCCTTGGGGGACCTTCTACGATGCGGCGTTGAACTCAATGGATAGTCCGTTCTCTTGCTACCCAACACATGCTCCTTGAAATCAACAGAACATTTTAGTAAATTGAGTTCTTGGATTTTTTGCCCAAACCAGCCTTATCCAAATTCTGAATGCAGATGAGTTTTTGTGACCTTTAGAAAACCTTATTAAGATGCACCTGGGTGGCTCAGTTGGTTAGGCGTCCGCCTCTTGATTTCGACTCAGGTCATGATCTCCTGGTTTGTGAGCTCGAGCCCCGTGTCAGGCTCTGCGCTGACAGTATGGAGCCTGCTAAGGGTTCTCTCTCTCTCTGTCTCTCTCTCTCTCTCTCTCTCTCTCTGCCCCTCCCCTGCTTGCGTGTGCGCTCTATCTCAAAATGAACAAACATTAAAAAAATAGAAAACCGCATTAAGTCCCCTGAGTGAACTGAGGCAAGACCTTGGTGGGTGCTGAGAAGACACTACAACAATGGTACCATGATTAAATAAGTTTTTATTGTCACATTTAACTGCTTTGTCAGATATACATTGTAGGTTTCGGTATGGCATAAAAATAAAGATATTTTCCTGAATGTCAAAATCTGAACAGAGGAGATGGCTATGGCACTTAAAAAACTGAAATTCACACTGGTGCTGAAGCTGTGAGAAGGGAGCCGACAACCAGAACACACGTGCGGCATCTCAAATCAAACGGCAGTGGTGTCAGGCCAGCAAAACCACGAGAGCAGGAAGGTACAGACCCCAGAGTGGATCTCTGAGAACGGCAGTTTTCGCATTTCGTTTTTCAGTCTACACGGTGTGATTTAGTATTGGAACTGAAGCTCAGGGAGTCGACTTCTCTCCAACAAAATACAACCACTTTTCCAGAGCCCGGATTTTAAGCCTCTTTTAACACCCTTCTTATTCTCACGGGTTCTAACTAGTTCACAGGAAAGGCAGTCGTGTCCCAAACCATTAACTTCGTGGACTGACCTCGTCATAAATGCCGGGTCTTGTCATTTCCAAACCGGGAGCCTAGCGCGCTCATGAATGTCTTTAGTGGTTTCACACATTCTGGGCAAAACTAGAAAACAAGCAGTAATTAAATAAAAAGATAAGTGCATCCCAACAGAAAGTCTCTACACATTCTGCAACTACCCTCCAAGGAGCAATTAAAAAAAAAAAAAAAGTATGGTTATTCAGATTGTAAATGAAATCTTTATTCACCAAGATTCCCAAATGGTTTATCAAATGTCTTTCCTCCACAAATAAAACTAACACTAGGATTTGTCAGAATTGCTAAATGCATCATATCCCTCACGTACGAACTTGGCAAACTGCACGGTGTCCGGAGTCTGTTCATCATGAAACGCAGGGCTGGAGCGTGACTCCTTTCCGTTATCCACTGCTGTGCGTCCTTCAGGTGGAAGACTCCAGAACGGAGACCATAAATGTGGCTAGTGCAACAAAGCAGTCACTGTCATACCCCGAAAGAAAAATAAGTAATTTATTTTATGACATACTTATTTGGATGATTACTTACTGGTAATTAGTATCTCTACATTTTTTTTTTAAAGGCAACCATTTTAAGTGACAACAGATATCAGGCGAGTAGAAAAGAGTTGAAACAAAGCCCTCTCTTTTGATCTCACAAATCCATGCAGACAAGAGAAGTTCCATCCGATTTGTTCCAATCAGGCTTCTTGGAATTATCAAAATTTCTTTCTGGCAAAGATGAATTTGGCTCATCATAGAAAGAAGGTTCTTTGAAGGCTGCTGCTAAACTCGTTTCCCTTTGAGAAAGTAAATTTCAAGGCATGATAGTGCAAGAGGTAAGTTTTTGATTTATAGAACATTTATAGACTAATTGTGCTCAGTCTCTAATTTTTCCAATTTATTTTAAAGAACAGAAACTATGCCGATAAGTTTCACTCTGCCTAAATTTACCAGTACGTCCACGAATCGCACCAGAATTAGGACAAGTTGATTATCTTAATGACTCGGTCATGAAACCCGCACGCGGCGTCTGCAGGTGGAGCCGGCGGACTTGAGGCTCCTACCAGTTCTGTGCCCGGGGACCCTCCTGTCGGGTGTCCGGGGTTCTGAGAAAGCAGCTCTCCCTCCACCCCCAGAGTAAGTCCTCAAAAACCTCTCTCAATAAGCAGTGGAGAAAGACCATGCCACGTGGAGAGTTTCCTTGTTTAGCTAAATCTGGGAGGTCTGAGTGCTCCTGGAGCCCCCGTCCGGATGCGTCAGGGCCCGAGAGTCCCTCGAATGTGAGCATTCGCTGTTAGAGGGTTCTGTGGGGTCAATCAAATTTTCATAATCACTGTCATCTGATTCCTCAACACTGTGTCCAGCTGCTCTTTGGGAAGGAGGAAGGTCTGTGTCACTCACGGGACACTGCAGTCCGGCGGTGCTAGAAGCGTAACTCGAAGAACCCACAGCCTGCGGTCGAGGCATCAAGACACTGGTTTCCATGCGAGAATGGCTCAAAGTACTTTCTTGATTGTTTGGGTGAAAATCAGAATAAGGGGGAGGAGGATCGGAGGCCTCTGTGTCTCCAAGTGTACTTCTACCTTCGGCTGCGAGCCCAGGGAAGGGCATCCGGGGGGTGAAGGCCGGTCCCGAGCTTTCGGATGCCGCCTGCCTGCTGGTCATCGCCTGCTGCAGTCCTGGACCAAAACAAAAAGAACTGTAACACCTTCCCTACTTGCACAGCTTTGCAGCTCAGTGCACTAAGTGGGCAACCTGAATGTTCTGGAGGATGGCTACAAAGAAGTGAAACTGATTACTGCTCTTAATGGTCTTACATGTGCATGGTTCTTCATAATTTACAAAACACGTTCCTATAATTTATTTAAGCCTCAAAAAGCACTTCTGAAGGGGGGCGCCTGGGTGGCCCTGTTGGTTGAGCGTCCAACTTCAGCTCAGGGCATCATCTCGCAGTTCGTGAGTCCAAGCCCTGCATGGGGCTCTGCACTGGTGGTGCGGAGCCTGCTTGGGATTCTATCTCTCCTTCTCTCTGGCCCTCCCCTGCTTGTGCTCACTCGCTCTCTCTCTCTCTTAATATAAATAAACAAAAAATTTTTTAAAACAAGAATTTAAAAAAGTTGTAAAAACCTTCTGAAGTATTATTGTCATTATTAATATCACTGTTTTCCAAATTACTACACAAGGGACCAGAGGTCAGAAAGGTTAAGTGACTTCACTAAGGGAGCGACTAGAAGTGAGGCCCTGATACTCAAATGCAGATCTTCTAATCCTAAGTCCTGTGCTATTTCCCTCCCCTGTTGCATACTGTGCTCAGACTGTGGGGACGGAAGCATGAAATAAACAGTACCCACCACCCGTGGCAGTCATTTGAATGTGAGCTTCTTCTTTGACAGACATCAAAAAGCATTTTTCTTTACAACTACTCAACACAATACACTTGTACACCATTTTCTCCTTCAAAGTTTAAAAGTCCTATGTTAGGTGGCCAATCTTCCAGGTTCTAGGCCATAAATACAGCACCTTTTTTTTCTTTTTCCTTTAATGTAAGCTGTACGCCCAACGTTGGGCTCGCACTCCCGACCCTGACATCAAGAGCCACACGCTCCATCAATTGAGCCAGCCAGGGCCCCAATATAGTGCAGTTTTGTGTATGCTCTGGAATAGTACTACATCTACGAGTCCACAGCCTTGAAAAATACTCATAGAAAATTTAGAAAAGAACAGAGAAAATAACATCACCCATAATTCTATCACCCAGATAACACTATCAGACTTTTGGTGGAAAGAGTACAGGATTTTTTGGAGTTAAAGGATAAACATTTTAGGGGCGCCTGAGTGGCTCAGTTGGTTAAGCGTCCAACTTCGGCTCAGGTCATGATCTCACAGTTTGTGAGTTCGAGCCCCAGTTAGGTTCTGTGCTGACAGCTCGGACCCTTGAGCCTGCTTTGGATTCTGTGTCTCCCTCTCTCTGCCCCTCCCCTGCTCATGCTCTGTCTCTGTCTCTCACAACTGAATAAATGTTAAAAATAAATTGGGGCGCCTGGGTGGCTCAGCTGGTTGAGTGTCCAACTCGGCTCAGGTCATGATCTCCTGGTTTGTGAGCTGGAGCTCCACAGTGGGCTCTGTGCTGACTGCTCAGAGCCTGGAGCCTGGAGCCTGCTTCAGATTCTGTGTCCCCTTTCTCTCTCCCCCTCTTCCATTCACTCTCTCTCTCTCAAAAATAAACATCAAAAAAAAATCTTAAAAATAAAATAAATAAAAATAAATAATTCAACAAAAAAGATAAACATTTTAGATGTCAACCCTTCCCCCCCTTTCTGAATTCCAGTCTTATTACCCAGCCTGGTGTGTGTGTGTGTGTGTGTGTGTGTATTTTACACATAAGTGACATTCTGTGTTTATGTCATTTTACATCCTAGTGCTTTCACTTGAGATTATATACTAGGTTTTATCCCATGTCATTAAAAATTCCCTCCAATGGCTGTATAATATTCCACCATATAGATATGCCATAATTTATTCAGTTTTTCTAGTGTTATTCATTCGACTACTCCAATAGGTTGTTTCTAAGATTTTAGAATTATAAAGTTGTGATCACTATTCTTATGCATAAATCTTTGTCTGCATTTCTGATTATCTCTCAAAAAATGTAACACTAAATGTGAATCAGGTATCACTTACCTGGAAACATACATTGCCTTTTAATAGGTTCACAAATATTTTTTAAGTTACTTTTTTTTAAGTTTATTTACTTATTTTGAGAGAGTGTGCACACAAGCGGGGGAGGGATGGAGAGAGAGAGAGAGAGAGAAAGAGATAGAATCCCAAGCAGGCTCCACTCTGTCAGCGCAGAGCCTGATGTGGGGCTCAATCTCTTAAACAGAAATCAAGAGTTGGACGCTTAACCGACTGAGCCACCCAGGTGCCCTGGTTTGCAAGTATTCTTATTAAATCAGAAAAGATTGTACATTTAATGTACAAATGTTAGCTCTGGCGGTTAATACAGCACACGTGTCTCTTCCCATGCCGGAATCAACAGATTCTTGGTCCTAATTCGCACTCAGCCAGCTGGTCCCTTTGCCTAATTTTGTCCATTCATCTGCAGCCACCAAAAACCAGACATTACAGCCTTTGCTGGGACGCTGACTAGGAATCAAATGTGAAGTTAAAAGAATACGGGGTCGCTTCTCTATGCGGCTATATGATGAACACGGGACGTGGTCCCCACCCAGGAGGCGTGCGGGGCTAACTCAGTCAGGAACATCACATCTGCCACGAACAGACCGTAAGGGTCAAGACACACAAGGAGGGGCAATCCCCTCCTGGGATTTATTCTCACTTGCTCCTTTTAATCTCCTCTTTCTTTTGGTTTCAGAGACTTGGGAAGGACACCATGAGAAACACTACTTCTTTTCTGGAAAGCTTAGAGACAAGGGAACGCTTTTTCGCCATCAGCCTCACGTGGGGCTGGACGAGTGCAGACGGGCTCCTGTGATTTATCGTTACGGTGTGATGTTTGAAGCAAGACATTTCCCTGATATCGCATGGTGAAAGTCACGGGAAACTCACTTCTTTCTTGCTCCTTTTCATGTTTCCTCTGGGTGATTTGTCTTCTCAACTTGTTCACTTCTGCCTGACAAGATGCAACAACTCGCTCGCTCTTTTCCACATCTGCACACACTGCCTGAGGGAAAAATGACAAAGAACAGTCCATTTCAAATCCAAGCACAAGGCGTTCCATGAAGACAGCACTGACTGCAGCCTTAGGAAGGGCTCAGATGCTGCATCGAGTCACAAAGCAGATGTGGGAGGCAGAACAAGATCAGGAAGACCCAGGGGACCGGTACTGCTTTCCACTGAGTTGCTTTCTTAATTCTGTTAAGATGATTATGCTACTGAGCCTATGAACTCTTTTTTAAAAAAATTTTTTTAATGTTTTATTTTATTTTTGAGAGAGAGAGAGAGAGAGAGAGAGAGAGCGTGAGCAGGGGAGGGTCAGAGAGAGAGGGAGACACAGAATCCGAAGACAGGCTCCAGGCTCTGAGCTGTCAGCAGAGCCCGATGCAGGGCTCGAATCCACGAACCATGAGATCATGACCTGAGCTGAAGTCAGACGCTTAACTGACTGAGCCACCCAGGGGCCCCCCCGTTTTTTTTTAATTTTTATGAACTCTTTAAGAAATAAGGGTAAGAGGGGAAAGATTTAATTTTTTCCCTCGATTGTTCATTTTTATTGAAACAGAAAAAGGATTTTTGATACCAGTCTAGCACACAAAGGATGAACAAAAGATAGGACAGGAATGAGATACTTTCAACTCTAACTTATAACTAACAATCAAAAATCAGATGTCGCAAATAGATTTATTTCACAGAAAAGATTTATCATTAGGGAGAGCGGGAAGAAAAAGAAGTTCCAAAGCCGAGACACGAAAGCGAGCCAGGGAGACTACACCTATGCGGGTTAGCTATTCCCATCGGGGCGCTCTACGCGCTCCTGGGGTCTGTGGAGCGGGCCTTATCCGGTCGGCAGTGAGGCAAGAACAGACGCTCTGAAGTCGGCTAGACAGCTGCTGACAGTCTGAAAAGAGCATGGTCATGAATTTAGGACAAAAAGCTGTTTTTCACTGCACGTTCCTGCCATAGCAGAAATGCCAGAAACTGCCAGAAAGTAGGCCGGTCACCACTGAGCCTGTAGAAAGTTCTCCAGGCTGCTAGGCGGACCGGGGCCCCACGCGGGAACACTAGCACTGGAACCCGGCACGCATGCCTTCCTCTCTAGCCCCGGGCTGAGCAGGGCGCTTCCCTCTTTTCCAGTTTTCCAGTGGCTGCCTTCACCACCCCCCTCCCCATTCCTTGGGGCTCCTTCCTCAGAGCGGGGCTTCCTCCAGGCCTGGGGGAGCTTCTTTGGCTGCACCACTTCCCCCTTGTTCTCAAAGCCGCTTCTGTTCTCAGGGTTTAGAGCAAATGGCTCCTAAGCCACACTGGGGATGTGTTAGCACCCAGCTCAATCACTGGCTTGGAGGGGATGTTTCCCTACATTTGCTGCATGAATGGCTAGGAATGGAGAGGCTCCAGTGAGAGCCCCCCACTCAGTGGGGGCAGCCGGGGGCACAGTGAGGGGACCACAGCGAAGGAGTTGGGCCGCACGGGTTACGAGCACCCTTCGCTGCGGCCCCAGCTCCGAGGATCCCAATGGAGACCGCTGTGTTCTCAGCAGTCCTCTAAGTTCGGAATTTACCTCCCCCACGAAAACACTGTTGTAAATGAGGTCAGGAGTATTTAAAATAGTAATATCAATACTGTACTTCAGACTCTCTGCTTTCAGGCGCATAATGAGCCAGCCTTCCGTAGGCTGACATGAGTAACTACCCCACAGAGCTGATATTATTTTGGGAAAGCACATTCTGACTTTTGGACCGTGATTCATTTGTCAGTTGGGAGATGATTAAAAATTAAAGAAGAATGCAAAGCACTTGGGCATTATGAAGAAGATAAAAAACTAGTAAAGAGAGCAGTTACCTGCACTTTCTCCTGAAGTGCATTATACACCTGATAAATCGCCCTGATGTCTTTCATGACTCCATCCTTGTCAAAAAAGTCAGTACTAGAAGAGAGGAAAAAGACGTCACAAAATTATTATAGCCGCTAAGACCGGAAAGGCATCTTCCTAACACTTCTACCTCAAACAATTACGTAAATGCTACAAGTTCCAAGGGACTGAGCAGCAATGCCCATGCCATGAGAATCACAGAAGAGAAAGAAAAAAGAATCCATGTCACCAGGATGACATGAAAAACAATAAAACGCTACACAGTTTTCAGTGACCACATTTAGCTTTCAGAACCTCAGAAAAACACAGGCTCTTTTGAAACTTTTATATCAATTGCAAAAAAAAAACAAAAAAAAAACAAAAAACTGTGGCAAATGTTTAAAAATAAAAGTACTAGTAAAAGTAAACTATCTTTCTGATAAGCGTGAAATCCTGACATGTGGGGGGGGGGGGTTTCTAGAGGGCGGCCCAGCTGCATTTTTCCATTTCAATCACATCAAGCTCGATTGCACTGGTCTCCATGAATCTGTTGAATACTGTTCACAGAAGAAAGGAAAACACTTTCATTTTGCTTTCTACTTACCCATGCTCTTTGATAACTTTGGCGTAACTCTGAGACGTATTTGGCACTGAAGACACTTTGTACTCTTGCTGGCTAGTATTGCCTAGATTGGGGATAGCAAGGGATATCCTTTGATTATACCTGTGGAAGGGCGGAGAAAGGCCACGTTAAAGGCACCGCGCCACTTGACCCATGGGTCCTGGCAGCAGGAGTTGGAGTCTCAGCGCTGATGAACTACCAGGAGGTCTCACGGAGCACCTATCTACCTTCGCATACAACCCAAGGACATATGAACTGGTAAGAAATTCGAAGGTAAACCCCTTGAGAGCAGAGCTCGTGTCCTATACGTCCTCTGTATTCCCACAGCAGAGTGCTGAGGAGGTGTTAAAGAGCTCAGGAAATACCCACTGATTACTTAATGAAATCTTGCAAATGGCTATTTAACAATTAATAATTGTTTTCACAAGGGGCGCCTGGGTAGCTCAGTCAGTCAAGCATCTGATTTGGGCTCAGGTCATGAGCTCATGTTCGTGAGTTTGAGCCCTACACGGGGCTCTCTGCTGTCATTGAGGAGTCCTCTTTGAATCCTCTTTCTCCCTCTCTCTGCCCCTACCCTGCTCGTGCTCTCTCTCAATCTCTGTCTCAAAAATAAACATTTAAGGGCACCTGGGTGGCTCAGTTGGTTAAGCGTCTGACTTCGGCTCAGGTCATGATCCCACTATTCGTGGGTTCGAGCCCCACATCAGGCTCTGTGCTGACAGCTCACAGCTCAGAGCCTGAAGCCTGCTTCAGATTCTGCCTCCGTCTCTCTGCCCCTCCCCTGCTCAAGCTGTCTCTCTCGAATATAAATAAAAACATTAAAAAAAGTTTTTTTAAATAATAATAATTGTTTTCACTGATGTCAATGCATTATAGTTTACAAGTGAATTTCCAGAAGAAAACCTTTGTGTTACAGATAGAGATCATAATCATATGATTTGTGTGTGTGTGTGCTTTCATAAATTCACAATGCAAAACCCTCATTAACCAGTAGGTGGTTCAATTTTACAATTTTCTCTTTGAAATCGGTTTTAAAATTACAGACTTCTGGAGCGGTCAGACTGTATTTTTGTACATGATGGATTCTGGAGAAGCAAATGATGATTTCCAGCTGTTTATTCCTATAAGAATCTATGCATAATTAACATATCTTGCTAATGTTTCTTGATTCAAAACTAATTTTAATTTATATAACTGACAGGAAAATACCTTCTCTCACTACAAAGAAAACTAGCTGAAAGAGAATTATAAAAGCTTTTTTTTATGTTTATTTATTTTTGAGAGAGAAATAGAGAGAGAGCACGTGAGCAGGGGAAGGGGCAGAGAGAGAAGGAGACATAGAATCCGAAGCAGGCTCCAGGCTCTGAGCTGTCAGCACAGAGCCTGATGCGGGGCTTGACCCCCAAACTGTGAGATAATGACTGAGCCAAAGTCGGAGGCTTAACTGACGGAGTCACCCAGGTGCCCCAAAAGCTTTTGTCTAAAGATGCGATAATACGCACATTTTCAAAGTCATAAACCTCAGTCACTTGTACATCTTTACTGTTTACATGAGGCTGGTGGGAACTCTTTCTTTACCTTCGATTTGGTCTAAAGAGAACATATTCTAAAGCATGAGTGGAATTGTTGGCGGTGGAGATGAAGCTGAAGAGAAGGAAGACGAGGTCGGGCACCCCGAGGATGCGGGTGAGCTGCTTATGGATCACCTGCTCTCTGTAAGACATCTGCTGCTGTGTGTTTCGCCGGAATCTGTACCATCCAATAACTTTCTGCAGTAAAAACAGAAGAAAAACGGGTATTAAAAGTTGCATGAAATCTTGTGAACTTAATTCTGAATGTATCGGTACAAACACTTGTAAACATGTTCATGGTAGCTTTACGTGTGATAGCTCAAAACTAGAAACGACCTAATTGTTCATCAACAGGTGAATGAGTAAACAAACAAGATTCCTAGAAGAAAACACAGGCAGTAATCTTTTGACATCAGAAACATTTTTTCTAGATATGCCTCCTCTGGCAAGGGAAACAAAAGCAAAAATAAACTATTGGGATGACATCAAAATAAAAAGCTTCTGCACAGCAAGGGAAATAATCAACAAAACTAAAAGACAACCTATTGAGTGGGAGAAGATACTTGCAAATGATGTATCCAATACAAGGTTAATATCCAAAATATATAAAGAACTCCGACAACTCAACACCAAAAAAACAAATAATCCAATTTAAAAATGGGCAGAGGACATGAACAGACATTTTTTTCCAAAGAAGGCATACAGATGGCCAACAGACATATAAAAAGATGCTCAACATCACTGGTCATCAGGGAAATGCAAATCAAAACCACAAGGAGATATCACCTCACACCTGTCAGAGCGGCAAAAAAAAAAAAAACAAAAAAAACAAAGAAAACCAACAAGAAACAACAAATGTTGGTGAGGATGTGGAGAGAAAGGAACCCTCGTGCACTGTTGGTGGGAATGCAATCTGGTACAGCCATGGTGGAAACAGTATGGAGGTTCCTCAAAAAATTAAAAACAAAATTACTGTTACCATCCAGTAATTCCATTATCCAAAGGAAACAAAAACACGAATTTGAAAAGACACACACACGCCTATGTTTATTGCAGCATTAATTACAATAACCAAGGAATGGAAGCAGCCCGTGTGTCCGTCCACAGAAGCACGGGTAAAGAAGACGTGGTAGACACACATGATGGAGTTTCAGCCACAAGAAAGACTGACATCTTACCATTTGCAACAACATGGATGCATCTAGAGGGCTTAATGCTAAATGAAATAGGTCAGAGAAAGACAAATACTGTATGTTTTACTCATACATGGAATTTAGGAAACAAATGAACAAAGAAAAAAAGAGAAACAAAAATAAAAAACAGACTCTTAACTACAGAGCACAAACTGGTGGTTGCTGGAGGGGAGGGGGGTTGGGGAAGGAGTGAAACAGATGAAGGAGATTAAGAGTCTGCTTATCATGAGGAGCGAAGAGTAATGTAAAGAATTGTTGAATCATATTGTAAACCTGAAGCAAATACAACACTGTATTAATTATAGTTGAATTAAAGATTATAAATATACATACAGTCTTTTAAAACGGGGGCACAAGGAGACTTGCAGGCATATGTCCATTATCTTACGCTGAAGGTCTCACGGGTGTATGAATATTCCAGAACGTATTTAAGGGTGTGCTCTAAATATGTGCAGCTCACTGCGTGTCAATTATACCTCAATACAATGATTTAACAAATTTAGCTTCGTTAGCTCTAACCAGGATAACTCGACTGCCTGAGTGGATTAGACTGATATGCTCTCTGGAAGAATACTTCTTATAATATGATCTCCTAGACATCCGGGAGCTTCAAAAACTGCTCCTGGGCTCACCCAAACCTGCAGAATCAGAACACCCAAAGGCGGAACCAGGAATGTGAATTTAAGATAATTCCTTGAGGTTTTCTCATACACACTAAGTTTGAAAACCTCTGTTGTAAAGATAATTCACTATCAGAGGAATAATCTTCATATAGCCTCTTTCTTTGAAACCTACTCTTTAAGTGAAAATCCTGTTTTAAAAAGTAAAGGTAGTTAAAAATTGTTAGCATCACTTTATTTTTTCTAATGTTTGTTTAGTTTTGAGACAGAGGATCCAAAGAAGACTCCACGCTGACAGCAGTGAGCCTAATGCGGGGCTTGAACCCACAAGCCATGAGATCATGACCTGAGCTGAAGTCAGAGGTTCAACCAACTGAGTCACCCAGATGCCCTTGTTAGTATCATTTTAAAATTAATAGTAAATTTCGATTATGTTTTGGAACTTTCGTGTAGGAAAGAAATGAACCAACCTTTGCTGAGCCCCTGTTGCCCAGTCCCCAGGTAGCTATATTACAAATATTTTCACTAATTATCACAACCCTGGCAGGCGTGTAATGTTTTCTCCACTGGGTTTTCATATCACATGCAAGGAACTATGGGGAATAAATAGTTCCTGTCCTCACGGAGTTATTACTGAGCATAAAGTGTAACTTCCAATTAAAGCAATTCATTCTGATATTCTTTATTTTTTAAGTAAGGTTGTCATTATTATTTTTTAATAATTATTTGAGAGAGAGGCAGAGAGCTTAAGTGGATGAGGGACAGAGAGAGACAGAATCTGAAGCAGGCCCCAGGCTCTGAGCTGTCAGCACAGAGCCCGACATAGGGCTTGAACCCACAAACTATGAAATCATGACCTGAGTCAAAGTCAGACACTTAACCAACTGAGCAACCCAAGTGCCCCCTGATATTCTTTCTTAAGTTTATTTATTTTGAGAGAGAGAGTGCACACGAGAGGGAGAGGGGCAGAGAGAGAGAGAGAGAGAGAGAGAGAGAGAGAGAGGGAGGGAGAGAGAGAGAGAGGGAGAGAGAGAATCTCAAGCAGGCTCCACACTGTCAGCACAGAACCCGACGTGGGGCTCAATCTCACAAACTGTTAGATCATGACCCAAGTTAAAATCAAGAGTTAGACGCTTAACCGAGTCACCCAGGCACCTCAATTCTGATATTCTTTAAACAAAAAGAAAAAAAAAAACATTTTCTGACAACATAAATCTTATAAAATATGTTTTGTCCAAAGTCACAGAGCTCATGAGTGACAGCTAAGATGTGGAGCCTGTCTGCCTATCTCCTCCACTGCACGATGGGAACGGTACAGTTCCAAACTGGTCACGTGACAGTGCTCATTAAAAAGTAAAAAGCGTTTAAAAAAGAAAAGTGGGTAAGAAAATTCATCACCTTCCTGGAACCATTGATGCCTGAGAACACGCCACATTGCACGGCGAGTTTCAGGAGCAGGAGGAGTAACAGAGGCAGCTCCTCATGTGTCCCTGCCCCCCCGGCACCCCTGCAGAGACCTGAGGGCGCCAGCACCCGGCGGCTCTCATGAAACACCCCCTGATGAACAGAAGCAGGCAAGGGGCCACTGGAGGAGCAGTGGGGCTTTCCACTAATGATTCCAATTGTTTCATTCCATTTGTAGTTTCTTTTTTTCTTAAAATTTTTAATGTTTTATTTTATTTTTTGAGAGACAGACACAGAGCATGAGCGGGGGAGGGGCAGAGAGAGGGAGACACAGAATCCAAAGCAGGCTCCGGGTTCTGAGCCATCAGCACAGAGCCCGACTTGGGGCTCGAACCCACAAACTCGAGATTCATGACCAGAGCCGAAGTCGGGACGCTCAACTGACTGAGCCACCCAGGCGCCCCTCCATTTGTATTTTCTGAGAAGTAGGGAGCTTTAAACATTTATTTTGGGTATCGACTGATAGCAACATACTTATTCATTTGATATTTGCTAAAAAGATGTCCCACCATTCTGGTCAATGAAAGATGAGATGCCCAATTAATTCACATTGGTGACATTCACGATTCTACCTTTTAGAGCTTAACAAGCTAGCCGCAAGACTATTGAGAAACACCTCACTGATCCTGAAAAGCCCATGTTTTTATTTTTTTTTAAATTTTTTTAAATGTTTTTTTAAATGTTTTTTTTTTATTTATTTTTGAGACAGAGACAGAGCATGAGAGGGGGAAGGGCAGAGAGATACAGAATCTGAAACAGGCCCCAGGCTCTGAGCTGTCAGCACAGAGCCCGACGCGGGGCTCGAACCCACAAATGTGAGATCATGACCTGAGCCGAAGTCGGAGGCCCAACCAACTGAGCCACCCAGGTGCCCCGAAAAGCCCATGTTTTGACAACTATGTTTGGGCCATGAGAAAAAAGTGTGGATGTCCTTCCCTACAACCTTGTTTCTGAAGTTTTATAGACACGTTTCACAAAGACTTCCCTCTCTACTCCCAACTAGACATTCACTTATAGTTTTTGGAGCCAAGGCAATCATCCCCAGTACCGGGCACACTTGTCACCTTCACGCCGTGTGCCTTTTGGCCTTCTGATACTAAGGCAGCAGTTACGTTTATCGTTATCTACTGCAAGGCAGATGCTTCCAGAAGGCAGAAACCCTCCTCTCGATTGCTGATTTGGCCTTAGCCAAAACCCTGAGGCTTGTGCAAACTCTGTAAACACAAGCTGGATTCTGCCAGGGCAGTGACTCTGCACGCTGCCGCAGATGTCCACACCGCACCGCCCAGGGGCTCTACCAACACATGTTTTAGCAATGTTGTGGACTTTATTTTCTTTTCTTTCTTCATTTATTTATTTTTGAGAGACAGAGAGAGACAGAGTGTGAACAGGGGAGGAGCAGAGAGAGAAAGAGACACAGAATCTGAAGCAGGCAACAGGCTCTGAGCTAGCAGTCTGCACAGAGCCCGATGCGGGGCTCGAACCCATGAACCGTGAGATCATGACCTGAGCCAAAGTCGGACACTCAACCAACTGAGCCACCCAGGCACCCCTGTTGTGGACTTTCTATACTTGAGAGCCGCATGCTTTATTGTAAACATATTCCTAATATATTTGATGTATTAGTTTCTGTTGTGACAAAAATCTTTATTAGCTTGTATTTTTTAACGGAAAATTCTAGGAATCAGAGAACTTTTTAAATTACTACATATTTATTTTATGTGAGTTCAACGTACTAAATTTTTGTTCAGTTCTTAGAATTTTCCAATTAAATATTAGATTTGAAGCCTGCCTACCAAAGAGACAATTTTATTTATTTTTTATTTTGTTTTGTTTTTACTAATATTTTTAAATTTACATCCAAGTTAGTTAGCATATGATGCAACAATGATTTCAAGAGTAAATTCCTTCATGCCCCTCACCCATTCAGCCCATTCCCCCACAACCCCTCCAGTAACCCTCTGTTTGTTCTCCGTATTTGAGTCTCTTATGTTTTGTCTCCTCCCTGTTTATATATTATGTTTGCTTCCCTTCCCTTATGTTCCTCTGTTCTGTATCTTAAAGTCCTCATATGAGTGAATTCATATGATACTTGTCTTTCTCTGACTAATTTCGCTTAGCAGATGCCCTCTAGTTCCATCCATGTAGTCACAAATGGCAAAATTTGTCTTTTGATTGCTGAGTAATACTGCATTGTCTATGTACCACATCTTCTTTATCCATTCATCCGTCGATGGACATTTGGGCTCTTTCCATACTTTGGCTATTGTTGATAGCGCTGCTATAAACATTGGGGTGCATGTGCCCCTTTGAAACAGCACACCTGTATATCCCTTGGATAGATACCTAGTAGTGCACTTGCTGGGTCGTAGGGTAGTTAGTTCTATTTTTAATTTTTTGAGGAACCTCCATACTGTTTTCCAGACTGGCTGCACCAGTTTGCATCCACACCAGCAGTGCAAAATGAGATCCTGTTTCTCCACATCTCCAAAGACGCAATTTTTGAAGAGTTCCTATCAGCACTTTCTTAAAGAGTTAATATTGAGTTATTATTAGATAGAAAAACATTTTCTATATGTTAGACACTGTTTAAAGGACACATGTATTTTTAAGCCTAATTTTTTTTAAAATTTTTAAAAACATTTTTGAGAGACAGAACATGAGTGAGGGAGGAGCCGAGAGAGAGGGAGACACAGAGTCTGAAGCAGGCTCCAGGCTCTGAGCTGTCAGCACAGAGCCCGACGCGGGGCTTGAACCCACAAACTGTGAGATCATGACCTGAGCCGGAGTCGGATGCTCAACCGACAGAGCCACCCAGGGGCCCCACTTTTGAAAAGAATTCTTAAAGAGTTTATAGAATGGGGGTGCCTGGGTGGCTCAGTCGGTTGAGCCTCTGACTCCTGATTTTGGCTCAGGTCATGATATCAGGGTCGTGGGATCAAGCTTTACGCAGGGTTCCATGCTGAGGGCAGAGCTGCTTACGAGTCTCTCTCCCTCTTCCCCTCTTCCCCGCTCACACATTCTCTCTCTCTCTCTCAAAAAAAAAAAAAGTCTATAGTATGTATAAAGTACCACAGGAAAGACAGTGAAATATAAACTATAGTTCCTGCTCTTAACAAATACCTGGAAAATAAAACATAATTTCCAAGTAAATTGAAGGAACAAACTCCTATCTTTAATTGCAAAGGGAAACATAAACATTTGTTCCAGCCCACAGTTCTCTAACATCAAAATTACAGATCAACTTTCGACTTTTTGGAGACTCTTGGCCCTGGAACAAAGTTAGCTCCAGATAACAACATACGACTGGTGTACTACAGACCGAAACAGCAAGTCCATTTTTTTTTTTTTTAAAGCTAATGCCCAACATGGGGCTTGAACTCATGATTCAAAGATCAAGAGTCACACGTTCTAGTAACGGAGACAGGCAAGCGCCCCCCCAGCAAATCCAATTTTTAAATCCCCAAATTAGTTTGGAAATGTGTCCCTATTTACTGCTGAAAAAACTACATGATAGAGTCCTTTCCTTTTTTTCAACTAATTTTCAATTATAAAGTACAGTTATAAAAACATCACAGGGGCACCTGGGTGGCTCAGGTGCCTAAGCATCTGACTCTCGATTTCAGCTCAGGTCACGATCTCATGGTGTGTGAGTTTGAGCCCCAGTCGGACTCTGCACTAACAGCACAGAACCTGCTTGGGATTCTCTCTCCCTCTCTCCGCCCTTCCCCCTGCTCACCTGTGCGCGTATGTGTGCACCCGAATGCTCTTTCTCAAAATAAACTAAAAAAAATATGCATATCCTATAAAATCTCCCTCCATCAGCAGCATCTCCCCACTCCCCTTCCCAAAGTAAACACTTTTTTAAGTTTGGTTGCTTCCAGATCGTTTTCTGGACATCCAAATACTCGTTCAGATTTTTGTTTCTCTATAGAATAGGCTCAAATTATAACACTACTTTTTTTCGCATAACACAACTTTGAGATCCTTCTAGGTCATCACATGAGAACTTCCCTCATTCTTCCTAATGGTTGCTTCATATCCCACAGGATGGAGGAGCCAGCACAATCTACTTAGCCGCTCCCACTGGTTAGACTGCTTTCAAAGTCCTCACTATTAAGTAAAGATGTGACAAACATCCTTGTATGTGGATTCAGAGGCAAGACTGCTCGGTTCAAGCACTGGCTCCACCATTACTTGCTGGCACCTTCAGCAAGTTACCCTGAGTTGCCTCAATTGTAAAATGGGATGATGATAATAGTGCTGTGCCTCCTAAGGCTGTTGTAGTACAGGGAAAACGCTTACGACACGGCCTGACACAGAGCTAAACCATTCAACGACGCCAGCTTTTTGTATCTTTGTGCCTAGATGCAAGTGTTTACTTGGGCCAGATTCATAGAGGTGAAGCTGCATATTTAAAATTCTGTTATGGGGGCGCCTGGCTGGCTCTGTCGGCGGAGTGTGCGACTCTTGATCTCAGGGTCGTGAGTTTGAGCCCTATGTTGGGTGGAGAGATTACTTAAAAACTAAGTAAGAGGGGCGCCCGGGTGGCTCAGTCAGTTAAGCGTCCGACTCTTGATTTCAGCTCAGGTCATGAGCTCACAGTTCATGACTTTGAGCCCCATGTCGGGCTCTGCGCTGACAGTGTGAAGCCTGCTTGGGATTCTTTCTCCCTCCCTCTCTCCCTCCCTCCCTCTCTCTCTTCCCTGCTCTTGCTCATGCTTCCCTGCTCATGCTCTCCCCATCTCAAAATAAATAAAACTTAAAAAAAAAAGATTTAAAAAATAAGAAGAAAATAAGAAAATTCTTCTTTGGAAAACTCTCCTCCTAAATGTCTGTTATCCACATACACCCCACTGACTACAGCTTCCCCATCTCCCACAGCCTTTCCTACTGGATCTGAGCAATCCTTTTACACTTCTGCTAATCCGATGGGCCAAAAAACAGTATCATGCTGTTTCAATTTGCATTTCCTGATTGAAGATCAAAATCTTTTCATTTATTTCTTTATTCGTTTTTGTCACTTAAAATTTTTTCATCTATTTAAAAAAAATGCTTCATTACTTTTAATACGGAGTCCTCCAATAATTTCCATGGAATAAATATCAGTTTTAGGAAGTATAATAAAAGTTCGTTGTATAAAATATGAAAATAAGTGGAATGAGGAGGTAGGTTAGTGGTTAGGATAGGAAAGGATGGGCTCCCAAGAGATTCCAGCATACACACTCTTGGGCAGGTCACTGAAAACAAGAGAGCTGGACTGCGATGCCCATGGCTGCTTTAACTCCCTTTCCCGGGTGGACGGGCAATGGGGGGTCAGACTCAGGCGATGGGGAGACTGAGCACCTCCTGGGCTCGCCGTCACCCACAAAGCTGGCTGTCCTTTCTTCCAGCCTTCCCATTCTTCCTTTTATCTTACCTACTTTTCTTTCTGCCCTTCCAACTGGCAGCGCTGCTGAGGCGGGCCGTGGGCTGGAAAGGCTGCTGACCTACTCTGCCTGCACTCTTACACCTGATGCCCTTCTTCAGACACCTCGGGGACCAAGTCCCCACGGTGCTGGCTCTTTTTAACCAGGAGTCATCTTCTGAAAACTTTTTCATGATATGTGCTTCTGAACAAAGGCAGTTTGTTTTCTGTTTGACAAATTGAAAACTTTTATTAATTTTTTTCACCCTCAAGTGATACTTTAATAAAAAATCTATTTTTCTGGAATAAAAAAGTTCAAGGTAAAAAAGTAAAACCCACACATGGTACAACAGAGTAAATTATAAATGAGATCATCAGACAATGCTGCAGCAAAAAAACTGGTTCATTTCCAATTCTTTTTTTCTTAAGTTTGTTTATTTATTTATTTGGAGAGAGACAGAGAACAAGCAGGGGAGGGCCAGAGAGAGGGGGACAGAGGATCCAAAGCGAGGTCTGTGCTGACAGCAGAGATACCGATGCGGGGCTCACTCACAAACTGTGAGATCATGACCTGAGCTGAAGTCAGACACTTAACCCACTGAGCCACCCAGGTGCCCCCATCTTTTTTTTTTTTTTTTTTTTTTTTTTAGAGAGAGCGTGCACGAGCAGGGGAGAGCAGCAGAAGGAGAGAGGGCGGGGAGGGGGGAGAGGGAGGGAGAGAGAGAGAGAGAGGGAGAGAGAGAGAATATCTTAAGCAGCTGAGCGTGGAGCCTGACACAGGGCTCGATCTCACGACCCTGGGATCATGACCTGAGCCGACATCAAGAGTCAGAAGCTCAACTGACTGAGCCACCCAAGTGCCCCTCACTTGCAATTCTATCCAGGCCTGCTTACCATACAATCAGAACACTATATGCATATGTTGACAGAAATAATAAACACGTGACCTTTTGGAAAAATATCTATATTCAATGGTAACTGAACTTGAAAGAGTAATATACCCAAAGATGTTTAATTATGACTTACATTTTTTAGAAATATTTTTCCTGATTATAAAATTAATGCATGTACAGAGATACTTGCAAAATTATTTTTAAAAATTACAAAAATAGAAAATTAGAACCATCCAGAATCAACTCAAGTATTTTTAACTCTCTGAAGTATAGTTCTTTATTTTTTCCTTCGGAGTTTTACACAACATTATCATACTATATAAATACCTAAATTTTTTTCTATTGATATGTTTATAAACATTATCTCACGTCTGCAATTTACCTTTAAAAGCTACTTAAGTCAACAGAACTCTCTTAATATCAAATCACACTGTTTCATTTTATATTCCTTTCTGGTTTTAAGTTTAGATGATAAGATAAAGAGTGATTTCCAAATCAGATTAAGCAATAAATAGAACATACCTTTCTCCGATCTTTAAGAATCCTGTCCAAACTCTCTTCGTTAACTTTGCTTGCATAGTCATAAAAACTGTTTATTTAAAAGAGAAAACATATTTTATTAAAATTGCATAGTATTTTGACCTGAATATGCTTAGCCTCATGTGTCTATGGGTCACTGAATCCTAAAAGTTGGTAATAGAGATATAACTGCTTGTCTTCCACAGATATACAGAGAATTCTATCTCAATGCTTTACTGATGATATAAGATACCTTTTGCATCAAAGAATACTCAAGAGACTGGTACAATTCAAAAGGTATTACTTCCACATGTGGGGAGGTACTGAGAGCAAGTAATTACGAAATGTGTGGTTTCCTTGTTTCTAAGTATCAATTACTGATGGGGGAAACAATGCAAGAGCTCTTTTTCTGAGAAATGCAGAAGGGGGAGGAACATCTGTTAAATGTTTGCTGCATGCTTTCTCGTGTTATTTCATTTCATTCTTGCCTCGATGCTGGTGAGCGGGTATTAGCACAGCCCCACGTGTCCCAAGTTTTAGTCCCAGTTTTGTAGATAAAGAGACTTAGGGTAAGTGACTTGCCTCAAACCACAGAGCTGGTAGATGGAAGAGCTGAGATTTGAAGCCAGGTCTGACCCTCAAATAGACCTACCTGACCCGGATCCTGCGGTGAGCAGGCCAGACATAATGCTGTGTGGGCCCTTCTGCCACTGGTTGTGCCATCCCTCCTCCCTCCTCCCGCCACCATACGCCCAGGCCTTATAAAGCAGCAAGAAGTTCACAAAACAGTAAAAACAAAAACAAACCCACTGAACCGGAAGTCAGGGGATACCAGCCCCGCTCTGCCTCCCACCTTATGAACTCGCACAAGTCACTTAATCTATGTGGTCTCCATTCCGTTTTCCGGAAAGAGGGAGTAGACCCAGATTTCTAAGGTTTCTTTCAGCTCCAAGAATTATTACAGGTCCATGATTTAAACTTAAGTCCTTGGGCGCCTGGCTGGCTCAGTTGGAGTGTGAGACCATTGTTCTCACCCACGTTGGGTGTAGAGATTATTTAAAATAAATAAATAAAATTTTTAAACAAACAAACTTAGTTAATCCTTGTGGTAGTACAACTTTACTGACAGCATGTTAAGGAAGTCCCCAGGAGGGCAAGGCAGGCCACACCTAGAGCTTTGCAGAATCAGGGCCAAATCCAACACTTTCATGGACCAAACACAGGGAGTGTGTGGACCAGGGCCTGAATCATTTCATTTGCTCTGAGATTCTTCTCAAATGAGTTGCTTGTCTTGCTTCCCACTCCTCTTTCGGTTACGTGTAAATCTAAAGTGATAAGGTTTTCGGCCACTTTCAGGCTTTGTCCACAGGTAGCCAGCCATCTTGCATGAGGGCCAACCTCTGAAATAATCATTGGGTAGGTGTGTACGTGGCGGGGAGTGGGGGTCCCCGGGATCTTGGGTGCAAGGGGCTGGGTGTTTGGGCTAGCTGAGAAAGGCCAGGGGTCAGGGTGAAAGCAGGGGACACACAGCAAGAAGAGCTAGGCACAAGGGGCTGGCAGGTGTTAGAGAAGGCAGTGCTGACCGAGACCACTGAAATGTACTAGCGTGGGCAGCTCTGGGAGGGAAGGATCAGCTTCTGGGAAGGCAGAACACACCTTCAGGTGGGGGTTAAGAAACACAGAGTTGAAATCATCATACCAACCATCAGGTGGAGGGGTCTGGGCTGAGAGAGCAGGCAGAGGCCTGGATGGGAGTCTGGGCAGAAGAGCATTGGACGGAGGCCACTGGCGCTTTTCCCTCTCACACTCCACACGCGTCATGTGCTCCCTCCCTTCTGAATGTTGCTCCTCCCATTTTTTCCCCTTTCTGTCCTTTAGTTGGTCTTAGTATGCAACTGGTGTATACTAACTTACATACACATGCAAAAAGAAAGTTCCATGTTTTCTATTCTTGTATTTTAAAGTTGAACACTGAACATTTTTTATTCTTCTTAAAAACAGCCGTTAAATTATTTTGTCCATATGTGATCCTTAACTTCCTGCTCTGTGGCTGAAAAGTCCTTGGGAGGGTGCTGGGGCAGGCTTTCCCTGGAAACCACTGAGGCCAAGATTTATATCATCCCCTCCCCGTTCTTTCCCTAACCCAACACCGTGCCCCAACCACACCGGTGTTTGTTCACAGACAAGTGAATTTAGATCCCCTCGGTTATACATGTGACTTTATAGCCACAATCAGCTACAGACCTAAATTCACTAGTTCGTTTTTTAATTCCAGTTCTTTTTTTAAATGTTTATTTAAAATGTTTATTTAAAACATTTAAATGCAGAGAGAGGGAGAATCCCAAGCAGGCTCCGTGCTATCATCACAGAGCCTGAGGAGGAGCTCGATCTCACAAATTGTGAGATTGTGACCTGAGCCGAATCAAGAGTTGGGTGCTTAACCCACTGAGCCTTCCAGGCGCCCTGGTATTCACTAGTTTTTATCGACCAATATTTTAATAAGGACTAAAAGTGACAAAGAAGGATGTGGCTTACCTAAAAAGTTTTGAACAAGGCTGATGGTTATGGATTTCTGTAATTAGAAAGAAAAAAAAAACACATCTTAATCTGGTAAGATACAGTATAAAGTATAAAATAGCCCAGGATTTTTTTTTTTTTAAATCAAAATCTCAAGCAACAAAAAGGCAGCTCTCCCGTCCCCGGCAGGTACTGTGTCCCCACTGGGGAAGGCGGTGTGTCTTCTTAACACTTTAACTCAAGGACACGTTCTCAGAACAAAGTAAACTGGGGAACAAGTTCTGTTTCCATCTGTCCACCTACGAGGAGCACACGTCTGAAAGCTTTTGTTCAGAACATGCGGCCATTGTGTGCCCTCATTCAATCTCACCTATTTAAACAAAGCGTAAGAGGAAAAAGTAACAACTGGCTGGAAGCATCTAATCGAAGTGGTGAAGCGCTGTGCACTCAGCCTGGGGAGAGGAGGCCCTGACCACCCCGCCGTCACTAACTCACCAACAGGCTCAGGACAGCTCGGGACAGCTCGGGGACAACCCGGGCCAGGTGTTTTGAAGGCAAAGGGAGGATGAGACTCTGGAGGCCTGTTAACCCTTTCAAAGACTGTCAGCACCAAGGGAAACAGTCATATAGAAGGCAGATCCTAACGGCTTCTGGAAACATTGCTGTGGTTGAAAGAACAATTTCTTCAAACTCAGCAGGGGGCTTAGGGTGTGGGTGGCCTTATAAGATCACGAGACTAATTAACCATTCACTGCTATTAGTAACATTCTTCTGGACAGAGGCCAATCACCTGTTGTTTAAAGAGCCACAGCTACAGGGTTCCAGGCTACAATTTTAACACGATTAAAATGAAACCATGACCCTGGAGGACATGGAACTGCGTCCATTAGCTTCTGTCCTAATGTTAACGCGGCCAGAACACACGTTCGAATACGGTCCCCTCGCTGGGAAGATGAGTTCATTGCCTCGCATAGCTGTCGACAAAGTGATGCAAATAAGAAACCTGCATCTAGAAATTGTTCTCTTTTATCACCAAACATCATACATTTTACACCATCCTACATAATTTCAGAGACTTTACTAATAGCAATTAGAACGTGGAACATTTGTAGCAAAAACTTTAAAGAGAGTTCAGGGAAACAAAGAAAAACCTCACCTTCTACTTTAAAGGATATTTTCAGAAACCCCCTCGAGTCAGTTCTGAACCCCAAATAACACAGCTGTCACCCCAGCAGACTTCTGTTCTGGTTTACGACCGGGGTTAGACGCACACTACAGATATACCCTAGGTATCCTGTGGCATTTCCTAAAGGAAGCTGAATCTTTCTCTTGTAAGATTTTCTGCAACGCCTAAGCCCTCCATGGAGACAACTGGGTGAAGGCCTGAAACGTGAGAAAGCCGCAGATCAGAAGGAAGCCGGCTGGCACGCAGACCTCTGGAAACGGGCAGAAGCAGGACAGCCTCGCCTGTGGTTCCAGTTTGCTGCGCCTCTAAGCTCATCTACGCGGTCCAGACTCCTCTTTACACGTGTATGGCATCTCTGCACTCATTTCCTTAGAAGTCCCCCCAGATCTTCCTACGTCTGCTTCCCCTCCTGGGGGTGACTGAGTGGCTCCAGCACTCCCAACCTTTCCAGTAACTGCAGTGGTGTCACCTCTGCTCCCTCCCCTTCCTAGAACTAAGGGTGGACAGTTCTACTTAAGAGTGCGTTAGCACAGCCTTTCAAATTAATATGTAGTCAACACGAAATGCGCCACTTGGTGTTCTGAATGTAGCACTCTTTATGAAGTCCTAATTACACAGAGAAAGGCAAAGGCGTCTGCACGCGGACTCAGACACGTGCAACAAATAACGACTTTGGTCAGTTCATCTTATTTAGAACATCTCATTCTGGAGGTTAAGCCACGCCAGGAAGTTTCTTTACCCCACTGGTCTGAAATCCTAGTCATGGCCCTTCAGCTAACATTTATCCTTTCGACCCAGGTTTTCCAGAGCCACTGGTTTATATTTCTAACATGCATTCATTTTTGAAAGAAAACTGTTCCAACGATAACAGTACTTCTAAGATAATGCCAACAGACACTTTGCCCATGAGATCCATAATCCGTTTCAAACAATAAAATGAATATAGCTAATAAGCTAAACGCTGTGCAGCAAAAGATGGTTGTCATGGTGCTGTATTAACTGGGACTCTATCGATCGGCACTTCTCCGCATCTACGATACCATGGAAACGTATTTACTGCAAGAACCAGGAGGTTTATAAATCAGATACAGTGCACTGAACTGCAGAATTGGAATTATTTTACCATTCTATTTCTTTAAAAATAAATACATAGACAGGACACTCATCAGAAATGCTACTTTGGTGACGCCAGCTAAGAGAGCTCTTTCTTGCACGGTGTGCTGTCCGTTAACTCTGGCATTTTAACCTTCATACACCGAATTTGTTTCGAAAACCCAAGTGCAAACAATAAAACTGCACACATGTTCAATGACACCAAAGTCTCTATCTCAGGATTTTAGAGAGTTTAGCAAAACGAAAACAAAAACGAAATCTCAGTGAAAGAGCAGCTACACCCAGTGTATCAAGTCTTTATAATAAGTCATTATTGTGGGGAGTGGGTTTTATAGTTTTGGTCCTTCAGGAAATTAACTGTTTCTTGTCCCCCCGCCCCCCACCCTGTCCCAGCCCCACCTCAGTCCTCGTCCTGTGGCCTCCCAACCCATGGCTTTCAGAACAGACTTGCGATGGATGATGTGGCCCCAACATAACCTAACCTCCCAGCAAGATTTCAAACCAGAAACCACTCACCTTCACACACTGTGTATTTCAGTTGTGTAGAAACGGGCCAGATTCCCTGTATATTTTGTGCACTCCTCGCTCTGGGTTCCCCTGAATGCACCGCCCACTAGCCCTAAGTTCACCTCCTTCACCTTTGCTGATTTTACCCACTAGCAGAGCTTTAGGGGACTGTCTCTGTTCCTTTCTTACGGGTCTCATCTTGCGCTGTTTTCCGGTGTCTCTGTTTACCTGCCTTTTCCTCCCACGCTCCTGGCAGCTAGAGAGGCATCTGGGCACCCCCCTCGTTGCCTGGCACACACCCCACACACGGCGGTCAATAAATGTTGGCTGCAGAAGTGAAACGTACCTTGCTGTGTTCTGAGCATCAAGATATGCTGTTTGGCGTGATCCCTATTTATCAAAAACGGGGCTGATCTAAAGACAGTGGGCACATCTGTAAATGCTCCTTCATCTTCCCGGGCAATCGCCCCAAAATGGACTGCTTGGCTTGTTCTCCAGAAGGCTGTGTAGATTTAGCAAACAGCTCGTGTACACAAGCGTGAACATCTTTGCCAGATCCCTCCAGGAAGGACCAGCCCAGCACATCCATTCGTCACAGCATGAGGGGATGCTGACTGTGGGGGACAGCCCAACACGCAAACTTGGGGTTCGCTGTGGTGCTGAAGAGACGCCCAAGTGAACCAGCACACAGCAATTCAGTGAAAGACCAGTCAGGGGGTAAGAGACAGCTTTACAAGGCCACCTGCACTTATAGCCACCCGCTGCGAGCTCCCACTGACTTAGAAAACATTTCACACCACTTTTATCTGGGCAAATAATCCGCACTGTGATTTTAACTGTTTTCTATGTACCTTTAATCTTTCAGATTAAAATCAGGTAAGGGCCAAAGACAAAACACACAGCATTGATACAGAAAAAGTATCTCTAAGCTCAGCAATTAACTCACTCACCGATTACTTGCAGAAATTCTGTGTTGCTGATTTGTGAGTCACTGATGCTAAAGGTTTCCTCTTGTCTTACCTCGCCCAGCAGAAATCCTTCCTAAAAGTAATAAAGGAAATAGTTGCAGACTAAAAATAACGATGACTTTTTACTGCAATTAAGAGGAATGGACGGCGTTATAGTAACAATTTTAACAATAATCCAAAAAGCTTGCCAAATAAACTACTCTTCCACAAACCAACAAGTAAGACTAAAGCAATCTGAGATATATCGATTAACTGGATTGTTCGAATAAAGGATTCCAGACACAATGAAATACTTTTATCCCTTCAAAAAAAAAAAACAAAAAAAAAACCCTGGGTTTTTTTTTTTTTTTGAAGCAAAAATAAGTAGAGTGAATTCATTTCGTAAATCCTACTCAGTGTAATAACCATTATCAAAAAAGCTCAGGAAGCAGAAATATTCCAAAGCTGCTTTCTGGAAACAGCATACAATTTATTTCATTGTTTTAAAAGCACTGTTAACGATAAAAGGATAAAGAAGTTAACACAAGGCACAACGAATTGCTCTTGTACGGGCTGTGGGAAATGAGGATTTCAGCAAATATTTATCATTCAGATGAACATTTTTCCTTAATAAACACCGAGGTTTGTTTCTTTACACCTTTGGAGAACGTACACGGTAAATCCTGGATCGCTCGGCATGTAACCTCCTGTGCGAGCACTTGTTGTCACGCTCAGCACAAGCGCGATTGGAGAACGTTAACGTCTGTCACAGAAACTTCCCTGTACAGGGTGAGCTAACAGCTGTTCTGCAACCTCCCTTCCCGCAGAGCACACGGCCTACTCCTTCCCTCCATTTTGCTCTTTTGTTTTTTTTAATAATTTTTAAAGTATATTTATTTTGAGAGAGAAAGAGAGACAGAGAGAGAGAGAGAGAGAATGTGTAGGAGAGGCAGAGAGAGAGAGACAGAGAGAGAGAGAGAGAATCCCAAACAGGCTCTGCATTGTCAGCAGAGAGCGGACATGGGGCTTGAACTCACGAAACATGAGATCCTGCCAGGAACCGAAATCAAGAGTCGGACTGAGCCACCCAGGCGCCCCCATCCATTTGGCTCCTTACTCAAATGGCACCTTATTAGAGGGGCCTTCCCTGGCCAATATAATGGAAACAGGGTCTGCCAGAGACTCTGTCTCCTGTCCCCTGCATTCTTTTTCTTCTCAGTCTTCTCACTATCTGCTGTAGTACTTCCTTATATTAACAAATAAATGTCGGGGCGCTTGGGTGGCTCAGTCGGTTAAGTGTTTGACTTCGGCTCAGGTCATGATCTCACCGCTCGTGGGTTCGGGCCGAGTCGGGCTCTGTGCTGACAGCTCGGAGCCTGGAGCCTGCTTCGGATTCTGTGTCTCCCTCTCTCTCTGCCCCTCCCCCACTCACAGTCTCTGTCTCTGTCTCTCTCTCAAAAATGAATGTTAAAAAATTTTTTTTTAAAATGCCAACATCTACTAAGATGTAAGCCCCATGAGAGCAGGGACTCTGTGTGTGTTCACTGCTGTATTAGCACCCAGCACAGTGCCTAACACATTGGAGGTGCTCAATAAATACCGGCTGAGGATATCCGTCGAAACAATGTCCCCCTTTTTTAAATTTATGTATTTAGTTTGAGAGAGAGAGACAGATAGAGCAGGGGAGGGGCAGAAAGTGAGAGAGAAAGAGAGCGTGGGGTAGACAGAGAGAGGGGGACAGAGGATCAGACATAGGCTCTGAGCTGACAGCAGAGAGCCCAATGTGGGACTCGAACCCACGAACCGTGAGATAAAGACCTGAGTTGAAGTCGGACGCTTAACTGACTGAGCCACCCACGTGCCCCGAAACAATGCCCTAGTACTACATACCTTTCTATTCTAGACTAACCTTTCAAATCAATTAAAGAAATTTCCTAGTTTAAAAATATTCCCAGATCGGGGGGGGGGGGGGTGCCTGGATGGCTCAATCAGTTGAGCACCCGACTCTTGATTTCAGCTCAGGTCACGCATGATCTCACAATTTGTGGGTTCAAGCCCCGTGCTGGGCTGTGGGCTGACAGCACGGAGCCTGCTTGGGATTCTTTGTCTCCCTCTCTCTCTCTGCTCTTCCACCCCACCAACACTCTCTCTCAAAAACAAACATTAAAAAATATATATTTCCAGCTGGAATCTGCGGGGGTGAGGAAGGAGAGACAGATGCTTTACAGCATAGCTTTTGTATAGAATTAGGGGAGCAGAGTGTCTTAAGTCCCAAATCATCATGTACAGGACATTGCTCAAACTTGAGTAATATACAGATCCCCTTAAAAAAAATTTCTCTCGGGCGCCTGGGTGGCTCAGTCGGTTGAGCGTCCAACTCTTGATTTCGGCTCAGGTCATGATCTCGCAGTTCGTGAGCTAGAGCCCTGCATGGGTCTCTGGGCTGACAGCAGGGAGCCTGCTTGGGATTCTCTCTCTCCCTCTCTCTCTGCCCTCCCCCCACTAGATGCACGCACAGGCGCTCTCATTCAAAATAAATAAAACATTTTACAAAATTTTCTCTCAAACCTAAAGGAGAGTTCGTGACTATTAGTTTAAGAAACAGTGACTAAAAAAGCTTGTTTTATTCCATAGAAGTCTTTCAGTTATGAGTTCTCACACAAAAGAGCAGCTTTGTCTTTGTGACAAGTTAATAAAAATTAAAGTGAAACAAAGTTTAAAGTCCTATAGAACTTTACACCTTAAGAATGTATCTACAGACTTCCAGTGTCCCACAGTCTAGGATTGCCAGATTTAGAAAATAAGAATACAGGCTACCCAGTTAAGTGTGAATTTCAGACAAACAATCAACAATTTTTTATGTAATATTTAGGATATACTTACACTAAAAAAGTACTTCCTATTTATCTGAAATTCACACTTAACTGAGTGCCCTGTATTTTACCTGGCAAGTCTATCAGAGTCCTCAGGTTGAAAATGTCAACAGTGACATCAAGACATTCCAAAGCCAAGTATAAAATGAGTGTTTATTATCTACTGATCCGGATTGTCTGAGCCACTGTTACTTTACAGCAGAAGGAGACAAATTGTGGTTTGTGGGCTCAATCTAGTTTCATGCCTGTTAGTGTACAGCCCACAAGTTAAGAACAGATTCTACTTTTAAATGGTTGAAAAAAATAAATAGGAATATTTCATGATGTGAACATTATATGAAATCCAAATTTCAGAGTCCATAACTAAAGTTTTATTGGGAACAGTCACCCTAATTTATTTATTGTCCTTGGCTGCTTTCTCCATACAACAATTGAGTAGTCGCTACAGAGACCGGTTCACAAAACCTAAAATATTTACTATCTGGCCCTTTACAGAACAAGCTTCCTAACCTCGGCTCTACAGAATGAGTGATTTCAAATTAATTTTTTTTTTCCTGGACAAAACAAGAATGCGCTACAAAAGCACAACTTTTAAAACATATAAAATTGAAATTAAAGGAGTCTGCATATGTAACTGTGGCAAAATTAACATAAACAGCGATGGTCACGTGACATAAGAGTTGCAAGCTACCGTTGTGGTGACAATTTCCGTGAAGTCGAGCCACCATGTCTGGCAAAGCACAGAGAGAAGGGACGATCTCTTGAATTAAATTAATAACAATCTAAGTGACATGGCCATGTCACTGCTGTTCGTAGAAAAACGATCCGCTTTTCAAGAGGTAACTTATTCTTAACAATAATCTTGCCTTTTGCAAAAACTGTGATCTTACTAGGTACTGCAAGAACTAGAGATGTTAAGAAGCATTACTGAAACCATATTTAATACTTCCAAGGACATCCGGAGTATCGCAAACCACGTATACGTAGAACTTCATTACGTTATTAAATACCTGGCTATATAGCATCAAAGGCCTTAGTGTCCAGAGACGTGAACTCACTCCGGAAACACCCATCTTGTGTGTATTGCTACCAATAACCTCTACCGGCAGCACGGGAGAGATGAAAAGTACACCACTTTCATGCAATCCAATTCACTAGCTGAACCACGTCTCTGTGCGATCAGCTTTTATTCACGGAAGCTAAGACCGCAGGCACCGACCCAAATCCAATTCCTTATTCTGCACTGTATCCTTTTGCTTTGTAACGACAACCACAAACCCCGCCCCCCCGCCCCCCCCCGCTTATTAAACAAACGTGAATAACTCACTATTGACGTCTTTTAACATAACCCCTCCATTTGGTGGGCACATGACATATGTACTTAAAAGTTCTCTAGTTTCACAAAGAAACTTCCATCCAGGCGAATGGCATTAGAAGACAATTCGTAACATAAAGACGTCGAGGCCGACGGGCTCTGCTCCCCGGGAGCTCCGAAGCCTATGCATTTCCGATCACTCACACGTAGGCCTGTCATTTCCCTATTTCGCTGCGACGAGCGCCGTGGTTTTACAACACTCGCCAAGGAACGAAAAATGCAGCTTCAAGGCAAACAGACCCTACACCTAAACACTCCTGTTTACATTCTCCATTCTCCATCGAGGCGAAGAGAACCCACGAACGTCTCGAACAAGTACGAACAGGGACAGCCATGGCTCCCCGCGTCGCACCCCACAACCACCTGTGAGACCGGCGGGCGGGGCTGGGTGCCTCGGATCCCAGACTACAGCTCGGGCCCCCGGCTCTCTGCCGACCCCGGGAGCCCCTCGCAAGTCCAGAAGCCTCTCAGGGAGGGGCAGGAGCCCGGTTTCCACTAAGCGACTCCAGACACAGCTGGCTGCCAACCGAGACAGCTTTGCTAAAACTAGACGGCTGTCCCGAGAGGGCCAGGAGACGCCAGGGACGGAGCGAGGGCGCCCAGCCGGGCGGCGAAGGAGCCCCGGGCAGCAGGAGCTCGCCGGGGGCGGGAGCCGCCCGGGTCACCTGCCCCTCGGGCCAGCCCCGGGAGCCCAGGGAGTGAGCCGCGAGCGGCCCCAGCGCGGCCGCAGGCGCCGGCCCGGGACGGAGGCTGGAGGCTCCAGCGGCCGCGGCGGGGGGCCCGGCACCTACGTGGTCGGCGTTGCTGTTGGCGCTGTGGAAACACACAGCGCTGAAGGTGTAGCCCGAAATGGAAGCCGCCATGATGGAAATCTCCACCTCCCCCATCATGCCCCGCGGAGGGCACACCGCCTTCCGGCCGGCCCCACCCCTTGGCATCCTGGGAAATGAAGTCTTCGGCGGGTGAGGCCGAGGGGCCGGAGCGCCTGCGAGTGCGCGCCCTGAGAGACGCAGATTTGCGCGGTCGGAACCCGCCCTGGCGACGTGTCCTGCGTGTCGCGCGCAGCGCGCCTCAGCCCCCGCCGCGTCTGTGTAGCCCTTGACAGTTCCCCAAATCGTTTTCTCTCTTTGCAAATGAAAGTCTGACTAATAAAAGTCAACTCAAGAATGAAAGGAGGCAGATGATTCCAACAAGTGCGGGCTTTGCGTCTGACGTTGAAATAACAGGAGGTTGTTTCCATTTTCCTATGACCTTGGGGGTGGGTGGAAGCGAAATGGTGGTAGCAGGGGAGGTGGTAAGGGAGTAGATTCTGGAACAAAAGAACGCGAATGTAACGAAAAATGGAAAGAAGATTGAAACAACGAATTAAAAAATAACAGCCAAGACGAAATATCACAAAGTTAGGAAAAGCAGCTCAGGAATCCTTATTCTTCCCTTCGTCCACTCTTTCAGGTGCGAAACAGGACTCCTGATCTCCCCCAAGTCTCCTTCTACCGCACTGTTTCCAAAAGTTCAGCAAAAGAACTGTTTTCTGACCGGTGCACAGGCCCAAAGCCTTGGAACCATTGCCGGCCTCCCCTCCCCTTTGATCAGCACAGTCTTAAAAATATATCAAGAATCCTAAAACTCACCACCAGTGCACCTATCACCTATCACGGCGGTCTAAACCATCAACTCCTCCTGGATCTTGATAACAGTCTGTAACTCAAGAGCCCCGAACTGGGGCAATTTTGCCCCTCAGGGGACACTTGGCAGTGTCGCGAGGCATTTTGGGATGTCACAACTTGGCGGACGGTGCCATTGGTAATTTAGTGGTGAGCGGGCAAGGATGCTACTAAACATCCTACAATGTATAGGACCCCCCCACCCCCCGCAATGGGATGAGGTTGAGAAACCCCTGTGGTCTTTAACCCCTTCCCTGCCAAACCTAGTTTCAACATAGCAACTAAATTGGTCATGCTAAAATTTAAACTTAAAATTTAAAGCATGTTGCTTCTTGGTCTAGACCCAAACCTTGTTATGACTTGGCTCCTATTACTCATCTGACTTCATTTCTTGCTACTGTCCCCTTTGTTCACTCTGCTTCTGCTACACTAGTCTTTCTGCTTCCTGGGTATCCCTATCTCATCCTACCTCCGGGCCTTTGCACTTGCTCTTCCCTTTGCTTAGAGTGTTCTTCTCACAGCTAGTTGCAAGGTTTACTCCTTTATCTCTGCTCCAGATGCTCTGATGTGGGAGCCATACCCACCCTTGCGGGACTTATTATTCTACCTTACCCAGCTTCTTCTCCAGCTGGGAAAATTGTCAGCTTTCTCATGGAATTACCCTCAGTATAGTGTCGTTGCCTAAGGTCATTCCTCATTTCCTGGGCAACCAACATTCAGTGCCTCATCAGTGTAGATGGATAAAGGCTCACCTCTTTCCCTCCAACCTGGGGCAATTCCAAAGGGTCATCCCAGCTCCAGAGTGCCCTGTTGGGGGGAAAGGTGCTAGCTGAGGTGCTGTTGCAATGGGACCCCAGTCCAACAACTTCCTCCGTCCAGCTCTGTTTGTTTCCCTTCCCCAGTAGGTGGTGATCCTGAGAGCACTCCTTAGTAAACTTCTTTCGTGTTCATCTCAGTCTTAGACTTCGCTTCCCTGGGGATATAACCTATGACAACCTGTTGTAGGTTTTCACTTAGGGCCACCTGGTCAGAGGATCCTTCCCTTATCACCCTAAGCAGACCGCAGCCCCAACCTGACCTTCTCAATATTCCTTCCCTGCTTTCCCTTCCCCTTTCCTACTGCTCACCATCTAGCATCATCCCTATTTTATTCATTTCCCAGCATATTGTCTTTGTCTCTCTACTGGCACATTCTGAACTGCATGCAGACGGGGATTCATCTTTGGTTTGCTTACGGCTGTAGTCCAGCATTTGGAATAATGCCTGGCATGTAGATGTTACCCAACACGTGATTTCATTGCCCCCCAAATGATTGTTGAGTGAGTGCGGCATACAAAGTGGGAGGGTCCCACAGAAGATGGTTGTAGTTTTTCAGCAGGTGCTAGAGGGGGACGGAGACAAAAGAAGCTAATAAAGGGAATAAGTTCATTACTAACAAGGCGCCTTGGGTGGCCCCCTGAGGAAAAGATTTGAGACGCAGGAGGAGATAAGAGAGGAAAGAGCTAGATGGACCAACAGCGTTTTCGGAGAGAAGGAGAAAGAGAAAGAGAAAGGGAGATGAGTGGCTGCAGTGAGATTCTGATCTTTGGGGAGAGATGAGAATAAGGTAGGGTGTAGTATTCTGTATTGTATGCAGTAATTCCTCTGGACTGCCTTCTTATGAAAAACCTTCAGGAAAACTTGCATAGCGATAGAACACACCCATGCAGTGCTTACGAGGAGGCAGGCTTTAGAGTGGATCGCTCGGGCTCCGGTGTCAGGTCTAGCACCCACTGTGTGACCCGCGCGGCCTCTCTGTGCCTTGGTTTGCTCCTCTGTAAAATGAGATTACTGGCACCTGCCTGAAGTGGCAATCTTAAGGAGTAAATGAGATAGCATCATGGATGCTTAACACAGTCCCTGGCACACAGTGACAGCCTGCTGAATGTTAGCCATCATTTCTACTGTCATGAAGTAGTTTAGAAGATGAAAGAGGTCTATAGGCTCTGATAAGAAAAGACCCCCAAGTATATCACCACAATATTCTTTTTTTTTTTTTTAAGTGTTATTCATTTTGAGAGAGAGAAAGAACCAGCTGGGGAGGGGCAGAGAGAGAGAGAGAGAGAGAAAGAGATTCCCAAGCAGGCTCCATGCTGTCAGCCCAGAGCCCCATGCAGGGCTCGATCCCACAAACTGTGAGAACATGAATGTGTGCCAAGATCAAAGTTCGATCTTAACTGACAGGGCCACCCAGGTGCTTCTATCACTACAATATTCTTTTTTTTTTTTTAATATTTATTTATTTTTGAGAGAGAGAGAGAGAGAGACAGAATGACTGGGGGGAGGAGCAGAGAGAGAGGGAGACACAGAATCTGAAACAGGTTCCAGGCTCTGAGCAGTCAGCACAGAGCCTGACGCGGGGCTCGAACTCTGAACAGTGAGATCATGACCTGAGCCGAATTCGACCTTTAACTGACTAAGTCACCCAGGTGCCCCTCACCACAATATTCTTAAGTGAAAATGCAAACTTGCAAACAATGCAAAGGGTAAGATTCCATTTCTATGTATTTATCAAAACCCCCATGCATTTCTGCAGGTGCATGTATGCAGGCAAAGGCCACACTGTGACGATGGATCTAAAAGAGACCAGGAAGTCCAGTTTCACTATCCCCACCAGGTAGTAGAGGAAACTAAAACCTAAAAGGTTTCAATTAAGTGACTTGCCCAAGGTCACACCTGGTATGGACTAAGTTGGGATTGAAGTTCAGGATGGCTTGACTCTGTAGTCGGTGATCAGGCGAGAAAATGCAAAGGAAAGGAATGAGAGGTGTCAGGTGCGGAAGGAGAGAAAACCCGGCTGAGTCTTGGAGGCCTCTGTGGAGGAAGAGAGGGGAACAGAGGATGGCTGGGACCGGGGAAGGGGCCTAGAGCCGAGCGGCTTGAGGGAGGTCTACTGGAAAGGGGCTGCAGTGGTCCCAGAGGGCTGTGAGCCTGAGCGGCCCAAGGGAAGGCAGCGCAGTGGGGACAGGCTGGAAAAAATGGCCCTGAGCCTAGAGGCCGGGGGGGACTGGGAGAGGAGCTGTGTGCCGAGGGTGAGGGAAAGACAAAACAAGGACCATGCTCTGCTTTGCCTGATGGCAGGATGGTCAGGGGCCACGTGAAAGGAGAACACAGGGAAGAGAGGGTTTGGAGGCACTGGGGTTGGGGGAGGAGGCAGTGCAAGAAAGTTCCCGGTTTTCAACAGATTGAGTTTAACATAACAAGGGACCCCTAGGCAGCTGCCGGAAAAGCCTGGAGCTGGGGGTAGAGGATGAAATTGGAAGTCACGAACAGTAAGAACAATAGCCAACCTGTACTGAACACTCACTGTCTGTCAGGCTCTGTTCTAAGCTCTTAACGCGCACAATCTATTACGTAATCTCCCTAACAATGCTCCGAAGTAGATCCATTTTGAACCCCATGTTACAACCGAAGAAGCTGAGCTAGCATTTAATGAGCGTTTACCATGTGTTAGGCACATAGGATATCACAGGAATTACCCTATTTACTTATTTTATTTTTTATGATTTTATTTTAAAAATTTTTTAACATTTATTTTCGAGAGAGAGAGAGAGAGAGAGTGTGAGCAGGGGAGGAGCAGAGAGAGAGGGAGACACAGAAACCGAAGCAGCTCCAGGCTCTGAGCTGTCAGCACAGAGCCCAGTGTGGGGCACAAACCCACGAACCCTGAGAACATGACCTGAGCTGAAGTCTGGTGCTTGACCAACTGAGCCACCCAGGTGCACCTGTATTTCCTTATTTTAAAGTTTATTTATTTTGAGAGAGAGAATGAGGGAAAGAGCGCACCAGTGGGGAAGGGGAAGAGAGAGAGGCGACAGAGGATCTTTGCCGACAGCAGAGAGCCCGATGCAGGGCTTGAACTCATCGATGGCAGATCATGACCTGAGCTGAAGTTGGACACTTAACCAACTGAGGCCACCCAGAAGCCCTTATCTATTTTTTAAAGTTTATTTATTTATTTATTTTGAGAGAGAGAGAGAGAGAGAGAAAGGAGAGAGAGAGAGAGAGAGAGAGAGAGAGAGAGAGAGAGAATCCCAAGCAGGCTCCACACTGTCAGTGCCGAGCCAAACCCAGGACTCGAATTCATGAACCATGAAATCATGACCTGAGCTGAAATCAAGAGGCAGACGCTTAACTGACGGAACCACCCAGGCATCCCAGGAATTACTTCATTTAATGTCACAGGCAGTATTATTATTATTGTATAACGATGGGCAAACTGAGGCCCTGAGAAGTTAAAGAACTTGCCTATAGTCACACGTGTTAGGGTCAGGACTCAACTCCAGAGCTGCCTGCCTACCTCACTTTTTAAAAGGCTCACCAGGGTGACTCAGTCGGTCAAGCGTCTGACTTTGGCTCAGGTCATGATCTCACGGCTGGTGAGTTCGAGCCCTGCATTGGGCTCTGTGCTGACAGCTTGGAGCCTGGAGCCTGCTTTGAATTCTCGGTCTCCCTCTCTCTCTGCCCCTCCCCTGCTCACGCTGTGCCTCTCTCTCTTTAAAAAATAAATAAACATTAAAACAAATGTTTAAAAGGCTCACTTAAGAGCAGGTGGTGCTGGGAAAACAAGGAGTGGTTTTCTAAAAGGGTGTCCTAAACAGCGCTGACCACTACAGCGGATCAAGGAAGGTGAAGCCTGGAATTTGACCCTTGGTTTGCCAATTGGGAAGTGTTTGAGAACTCTGAAAAGCACAGTTTCAGAGAACTTGGAGGTAAGCAGCGTTCTAGGCTGCAGTGATTGGCAGCGTTAGAGGGAGAGGAGGGAACCCAGAGGACTCGAAGAGCCTCCCCTGCCTATGCAACGGGCACCTGGTGAGAGGCTGTGTTCCTTGGCACATTCCGCCTTCTCCCTGGTGATGGGCAGCTCCACTCGGATTGGGCTTCTCTACCCTCCACTAAGAATCCTGTTGCCCTGGGTGATCAGAGGTGGTGCCCCACACAGCCGACAGGACTAAACAGCCAGAATAATCCTGGAGCCACAGAAAGAACTCTGTATAAACAGAGGGTTTTTCCAGGGCTCCACACCAACAACTGTTTATAGCATTCATCACACACAGCAAAAACATCTTAAGTGTTGGCAAGACAGCAGATTGAAGACGGCCTTATCTTTCATGGATACTTCTTAATTAGAACCTAAAACTTTTTAAGACTTAGTCATATTCAAGCTTGCTTTCTCTAGCATCTAGAGTCTACAAAAGATCAAAACAACCATTTGCCCAGGGCAGCACTAAATGGCTGTGGCATTTGGGGGTTTTATTACACTGTAATAAGGTTACTTACATGCTTTCTGGAGTTCTTTATTCACTATACACACGGATCCCCATCTGTCTTTTACTGTATTCTATCACCAGTGGTTGCTTGAAGATCTTGGAACATCTTCTATCAGAGGAGATGCACATTCGGTCCTAATTGTGGCTTCTGCGAACTGGAGAGGCAACTGTTGATGCTGTTTACCTCTAGGGACTTATTGGACTTCTGTCTGCTGAGTCAACAGAAACGTAGCCTAGGAAACATTCCATTTGGTTGGAAGGCAGCCTTATTAGAAGCCTTCGAGAGCCTGGCCTAGGACATTTGACTGTCGGTAGTTCCTGACTGCTACGGAAAATCCCCCAGACCTTTGGCCCATTTCTCACATTATACTGCAGAACTCCCAATGGTAGTCAGATCAAGAGGCAGATGGATCTCAGGTTCATTGGTCGGGAGCAACCTGGTGTAACAGGTCACTGTCTATTTCGGGAGTGGCGCGCTCCGAAATAGCTGAAACACACAAAGGTTAGGAGTCTCGGACAAGATCAGGTGCCTGACTTGGGGCACAGCTAAGACAGGCATCTGGGCATCTGGACTCCCAGCACTTTCTTCCATAACACTCTGATCCTCATTTTTGGGGTATTTCTGCTTTTTTTTGGGGGGGTGTCATAAGGCATTTATTTCTCTGGGCATAAATTCCCATGTCCACTAGTGATGTCAAGTCCCAAGAGGGTAGAATGCTATTTTTAAGGCAGAATCCCAGCTGCAAATTAAATTAGCTTTCTGACCAGGGAGCCAAATAATGCAGTGGGCTGTCCCATCTACTTTCCAGATCTGACCACGATGTGGATACATGAGGTGATTTGTGCGTTTGCAGTGAGCAGCATTGGCTTCACCTATTTAGTGGGGTTTTCCCCACTTTTTCCAAAATGCAATACCTTGAACAGTCCTGTTAAAAAAACGCAGCTGGGTAACTTTAAATATCTAATTGCCTTTATTCAATGATTCATGAATCAGGCAACATCCCATGTCGCAAGCAGAAGGAAGCTCTGAGGAGTTGTACAAAATGGAAGGTTTTTATAGGCCGAAGCTGGGACTAGTAAGTTACAAATGGATTATTTCAACATCTCAAACTAATGTAACATTGACTGTCAACTATACTTCAATAAAATAATAATTTAAAAAGTGGATTATTTCAGGCAAGGTCACCTTCTTATCAGGCAGAGTACCTCACTAGTGCCCACCAGAACATTCCAGACTGATGGATTTAAAATTCCACTCCTGCCTGGCTTAGTTGGAAGAGCATGCCACTCTTGATCTCGGGGTTGTTTGAGCCCCATGTTGGGTCTAGAGATTACTTAAAAATAAAATCTAAAAAAAAAAGAATTCCACTCTAGGGAGAGAGGCTGAAGCTGCAGTTAAGTTGGGTATCAAGCCTCAGTGAGAGTTAGCAAAACTGACTCCATTTTGGATCTGTTTCTTTTTCACAGCCCCTTGCAAACAGCAGTCCCCAAATTTGGTGGCGCTTAGGCGGGCACCTCAGAAAGGGGGGGGGGGCATCTGACTCTGACTGGAGGGGGCAGAGAGAGAGGCGAAGCCCAGGCTCTCCACGCCTGGTCGTGGGAACCCGCACTCAGGACCAGAGCAGAGCTGAAGAAGCCGGGCCAGGAGCAGTAGAGAGGGCGGCCTCCCGCCGCCTAGAGGCGCCGTCCACAAGTCCGCTCTGTCCGTGCTTCGTCTCTATGGCGGCCCCAACGGCCCCCTGGGTCGCGGAGCGGGATGAACTCTGGCGCGGGCGGCGGCGGCGGCGGCTGCGCTGGGGCCGCGGTGCGGTCCCGAGGGGGCAGTCCCGGAGGGGATGGCTTTGCCCCGTCGGCGCTGGGGACTCGAGAGCAGTGAGTGTGGCGTACGGCGGGGGAGCGCGAGCGGCACCGTCAGGGCTGGGCCCCGGGAAAGGGATCGGGAGGGCGCTGGGGCCCCGGAAGATGGGGAGGACCTTGGGGGCGTGACGCGTGGAAGGTGAGGGGGGGAGATTGATGGGCTGGAATCCCGAGGGGCCACCCTGTAGGTGGTTAAGAGGCTGTTCGAGGGGTCGATGTGTAAAGAGCTCATGGGGTGCGGAATGCTCTCCGAAACTCTTGGGGAGGCCTCGTAGGGGTTTCGAACCCGAGGAGCAGGCTTGGGAAAGGGCGGGGAGGCGGGGCCGACCGTAGTGGGGCTAGGCCAGTGTGGGGGGGCGCTGCTAAGGCTTAGCGGACGGGGTAGGGGTGTGGGAGCTGGAAGGGGTGGGAGGGAAGGGTGACCTGAGGAAGGAGCGAGGGGATAGGGGGGCATCTTGGGGCAGAAGAAAGTGGTCTGACCTTAAATCGATGTTCAGTAATTATGGACGAATTAAGAGATGGATGAGCGAATGACAGAGGAGCGTAAGGGTGAGAGCTGGGTCGCAGGGGTGAGAGGCAGCCGCGATTCTAGAGAGATGAAGTAGGAAGAGAAGGATGGGGAGGGGGCACTGTACTGACGAGGAGTACATCCTAAACTTGGAGGTAACTTTTAGGCAGAGCTTATGTTTGGTGATTTCCTTGGTGAGTAACCGCGTGCTGATAGAAAATCTTTGCGGCTGCGTTTTAGACTGCGATGTGCTATAATGACGCTTTGCGTGTACAGTCAAATTTTGGACTTGTGTTTGGGACTTAGGGATCCTTGAACAAATACTTGTTTGTATTTTTTTTTAAGGTAAAACCTACACTATTTTTTAAAAAAATTTAAATGTTTTATTTATTTTTGAGAGAGAGAGAGAGAGAGGGACAGCGTGAGCAGGGGAGGGCGAGAGAGAAGGAGACACAGAATCTGAAGACAGGCTCCAGGCTCCGAGCTGTCAGCACAGAGGCGGACGCGGGGCTCGAACCCACGAACCGTGAGATCATGATCTGAGCCGAAGTCAGATGCTTAACCGACTGAGCCCCCCCAGGCACCCCATAAAACCTACAGTATTTTTAATATGTCGGAAATTGTCGTGCTTTACCTGTGTAAACTTACACTGCTGGTCTGTGTCTTTCATACTTTTAACACAAGGATGTTAAGGGATTGATCTATGTGCGTTTATTGATAGTACAATAATGTTTTACGCTTCTGTCGTAAGTACCTAGAATGTATTAGAAACATATATTCGTAATACAGTTTAATTCAAGAATCTTGCTTTGCATTTGATTATATAGTTGGGATGCTGTCTATGAGAGAGAACTGCAGACTTTCCGAGAATATGGAGATACAGGAGAAATCTGGTGAGTTAGAAAAAACAGCGGAATTATGATTCAGAAGAGTGAGTGTGTGTGTGTCTGTGTGTCTTTTAAGTGCTTATCCTAAAGAAGGACAGCCTAAAATTCTTGGGAACTTTGGACTGATTCTGGCTTTAGTGGGTAGATTTAAAGAATCTTTCTCTTCTCCCACTTTTAATGGTCCAGACTTAAATTGGACGACTATGCAGGTATCCCGAGTCTTTTGAAAATTCACATTATGCCTGTCGGCTTTTATGAAAGACTTACATTCGTACCTGTTTTGCTAACTGAAAGAAATCTGAAGATTTTTCCCTTTTCAAAAAAGAATTTTTTTAATGTGTATTTTTGAGAAAGAGAGAGCATGTGTGGGAGAGGGGCAGAGAGCGACGGAGACACAGACTCCGAAGCAGGCTCCAGGCTCTGAGCTGTCAGCACAGCTGTCACACGCTTCACCGACTGAGCCACTCAGGTGCCAGAAGATTTTTACTTTTACAAAAAAAGGTGAAGAGCAAAAATGGCGTTCACCGTTAGTTTTGCACTGTGAGCCCTTAGAGAGGCAGTGCCCACCCCTAACAGCAAGACTGGTGCTGCCAGGCTCCTTCCTTAGAAACTACACTCCGCATCCCAGCATCAAGCCGCCGTAGCTTTCAACAGTGTCCGTGCTTTACCTTGATTATTTTGTGCATCTGTTAGCAGGATGTGTCTTAAGGTATTAGGCCTAAGAGAGGTTATTTTTGGGGTCTGGGAATGCTCACAAAAGTTTACCACGTAAATTACTGGTAATTGCTTCTTTGCTCTGTGCCATTTTGCCATTGGAAAGATTTCATAGCAATGTTCTACTTGTGGTTAGCAGGGGGGAGACCTGTATTAGGAAATTACTGTCATCCTGTGATTGTCCTTGTTCAATAAGCAATAAAATTTTGAGCCATACACAAGCGTTAGTGCTGATGTAGAGAAACATTAATAAGTAGTATATTGACTTTATCTATTCTGTTCTCTCCTATTCTTAGGGGTGTTTTCTCCTAAGTACTAGTAGAGGTGAAGCTTAAATAGTCACAGATGCTACTTCTTACTTTCAAAAAAGACTTGTTTGAGCATATGGAATGAGCTGCTTAAATGGAATCTAGTTGTAATCTTTGCTCTATATTCCTCTGGTATTTGAGTAACGGATTCTCTGTTTCTAATAGGTTTGGAGAAGAGAGTATGAATCGGCTAATAAGGTGGATGCAAAAACGCGAGATTCCTTTGGACGCCTCAGTGCTTGATATTGGAACTGGAAATGGTGTTTTCTTGGTTGAACTTGTTGGTACTTTTAGTATTCATGTGTTAAAGCCAAATTTTAAAGTGAAATTAAAAAAAAATCTTGCAAATGAGGATTCTAAGCTTGTGGATCTAACGTAGTGGAGCAGTGGTACCACCTACTTTGAGAAGTCACGTGGTACAGAAGGAGGCTGCGTGGCTTGTGAGAAAGCAGGGCATCTGCGTCCTGGTCTTGGCCCTTCTGGCCCTAACCTTGAGCTTGAGCAAGCCACTTAATTTCTCTGGGTGTAGGTTCTTTCCAAAAACTTTTGACTAGGTGATCTTAATTGGTTTCTTCTAGCTCAAAACTATGGAAATCAGTGTGTATAAAAGAAAAAAGACTTTTTACATTTCTAGTAGGACGGAAATACCTTAGGTGAACGTATGGTTTGAAAAGAGTATTCTGTCCATGGAACTAAGTTTTGGCACAGGTTCTACTACGAACCGTCATTGTTGTGTGCGTGTAGTGTGCTCGTTGCTGTATCGTGTACTGTGGAGGAAGTGATAACACACTTCCTCCTAGACGGCTCTACTGTCTTAACTCATGTGGATATACACATAATGGTGAAATCTGCTGAATGACTTCCATGGGCCAAGGCTTTGCTTGGCACTGGCAGCCTGACAATGTAGACCTTGTGCTTGAGTGGTTCTAGCTTAGAGGATGGGCAGTCGCAGAAACAGTTAACACTGTAGCTTGCTGTGTGCGGTAATATTAGGTAACTGTGTGTAGAAAAGAGAGTGATTAACTGTGGGGAGGAGGGATAGGAAGGGTCTTGGACGAGCTAGTATCCAAGTTGGGTGGGAATCGTAAGGGCAGGGTGTGGTGAGTGTGGGTGGGGTGTAAAGAGGGACAGGACTTCAAGCAGTGGAACAAGTGTTTAAAGCCATGAAGGTTTGAGGGTGCTTGGCTGGCTCAGTTGATGGAGCGTGAGAACTCTTGATCTTGGGGTTGTGAGTTTGAGCCCCACGTTGGGTGCGGAGATTGCTTAAAAAAATTAAATCTCAAAAAAAGAAGACATGAAGGTTCGAAGCAGCATAGCATGTATTGGGCCTGTAAATAAATTGGTGAATTAGAACATAAAGTGTGTGTTTGAGATGGACGGAGATGAGGATTAAGTTAAAGGTTGGAGCCATGTATGTCATGCCTAACAGGTTAGATTTTACTTTTGGGCTATGGGGAGCCCTTAGCATTTTATTTTTTAAATATTTACTTTGAAAGAAAGAGCGCTAGAGGAGAAGGGGCAGAGAGAGCGGGAGAGGGTCCCAAGCAGACTCTACACTGTCAACACAGAGTCTGACTCGGGGCTGGATCCCACAAACCGTGAGATTATGACCTGAGGCGAAATCAGGAAGGAGTTGGACGCTTAACTGAGCCACTCAGGCGCCCTGCCATTAAAATGTCTCCCCCCCGCCGCCTTAAAATGTTTTAAGCAGTGGACTATGATTAGAAAAACTTACAGTAAATGTTTTTGAAACATCAAGATGTAGCATATATATGTTAAAGTGCACAAATCAAAAGTGTGTGGCTCAGTGAATTATCACAAAGTGAACACACCTGTGGTCACCTACGAACTACCACCCTGGTCAAGACGTAACATATTCTAGACTCTAGAAACTCCCTGAACTCCCCAGCAGTCCTTTCTGAGTCACTCCTTCCTTCCTCTCTAACGGTAACCATTAATCACAAGGAGTTTTAACATCAGAGATTAATTTGGCAGTTTTTGAATGTATAAATGGAAGACTCCAGTATATATTCTTTCTAGTGTCTTCTCCACGTTCTGTGAGATTCACTCAAGTTGTGTAGGAGTAGCACATTCATTTTCACTGCTGTTTAAGGTTTTTTGTTTGTTTTTACGAGATTTTACGAATCTACACCTTTATTTATTTACTTCTTAGTCTAAATCCTTGAGGGGTACAGCATCGCAGCAAGTCTGTGGCCAATGGCTTTAGCAGGAAGGTTGCTTCGGACTTTGGCATAAATCATGCCACTCTTTCCATGCGCACGAGTTGCTTTTCCGCAGGTTGCCCTGCTTTTGTTTGGTTTGCCCCCAGGAATCACTGGGTTGTTCTTGGCTTTGTACACGTAAGCACATCTCTTGCCTAGATAGCATTGAATTTCATTTCGAACATAAACACCTTCAGTTTGAAGAAGAGCTGTATTCTCCCCGTGGTTCTGGACAGCACGCTTATAGCCAGCAAAAATGGCCTTGGACCACAGCCTTCCAGACATGTTTGTCATTTCAGGAGTCCTGTTCCCAGCCGGCCTCCACAGGCTCCAAGGTGGCGGAAAGAGAAAGGGCTGTGTGAGATTTAATTGTATTGCAGTTTTATTTATTCATTCTCTTGTTTACCTGTAGATTCTTTTGGATTTTAATAGTTTATTTGTAAAGGCTAATGATGATCCTTTGAGACTAGTAGTTTAAGTAGATTGTTTTAGGTTTTCTTACATATACAGTTGACTCTTGAACAACATGGGTCGGAACTACGTAGGCCCACTTATTTGTGTTTTTTTCAAAATAAATATATATACAGTACTGTAAATGTATTTTCCTTATAGTTTTTTTAAGTTTATTTAGAGAGAGCGAGTGAAAACATGGGAGGGGCAGAGAGAGAGAGGGAGAGAGAGCAGGCTCTATGCTGTCATCGTGGAGCCCGATGAGGGGCTCGAACTCATGAACCATGAGATCATGACCTGAGTTGAAATCAAGGGCCAGATACTTGACTGACTGAGCCACCCAGATGCTCCTCCTTACGATTTTCTTAATAACATTTTCTTTCCTGTAGCTTACTTTATTGTAAGAATACGGTGTATGATACATATACAAAATATGTGTTGAGTGTTACATTATCCATAAGGTTTCCAGTCAACAATAGGCTGTTAGTAAAGTTTTGTGGGAGTCAAAAGTTAAATGCAGATTTTTGACTGCGAGGGGTGTCCGCACTTGTAACCCCTATGTTGTTCAGTGGTTAACTGTGTAATTATGCAGACTGTGAATAATGGCAGTTTTATTTCTTCCTTTCCAATCCTTTATAACTTTTCTTATTACACTGTCTATGACCTCTAATAGAATGTTGAAAAGAAGTGATAATAGAAGACATCCTTGTCTTTTTTCCCCCTTTCAGAGATTACTTCGAATATTTCACTGTTAGGGATGATGTTAGCTTGTAAATTTGTTGTTTGTTTTATAGATCACTTAGTACCAGATTAAAGAAGTTTCCTCCTATTCCTCTTTTGCTAGAAGTGAGTGTGTGTGTGTGTGTGTGTTTCTCATGAATCTTGTTATTTTTCAAACGTTTTTCCTTTATCTCTTTGAGATAATCATATGAATTTTCTTCTTTAGGCTATTCGTGTTGGTGAATTACACTGATCATTTTCAAATGTTAAGTGCATCTCTGGAAGAAACCCAACTTACATATATTATTGGATTCAGTTTGTTAATATTTTGTTTAGGATTTTTGCAACTCTGTCCATGAGAAAGATTGGGTAATTTTCCTTTTTTGTAGTGTTCTTGTCAAGGTTTAGTATCAGGTTATGCCAGCATCATTGAATAAGAATGTATTTATTGAAAGAGTGTATTAATGATTAGTGTTTTTTTTTTTTTTTTTTTTTTTCCCTTAAACGTTTGGTAGAGGGGTGTCTGGGTGGCTCGGTTGGTTAAGCGTCTGACTTTGGCTCGGGTCATGATCTGACGGTTCATGGGTTCGAGCCCTGTGTCATGCTCTGAGATGACAGTGCAGAGCCTGCTTGGGATTCTCTCTTACCTTCTCTCTCTGTCCCTCCCCAACTTGTGCTTTCTCTCTCTCTCAAAATAAATAAATTAAAACTTTAAAAAAAAGAATTAAAAACACTGTTTGGTAGATTTCACTGATGAAGCCACCTAGATATGTAGTCTTTTAAGGGAGGTTACTTTCTTTTTTAATGTGAATTTATTAAATGTATTTATGTAGAAAAGTCATTAAATGTATAGCTTTTATAAGATGAACACTTTGTGTAACTTACCTACCTGCTCAAGAAATAAAACATTGTTAGCACCATAGAAGTAGCCCCTTTGCACGCCCCCCTCACCCCTATTCCCTTCTAAAGTTAACCACTATTTTGATGTCTATCATCATATGTTAGGCTACTTTTGAGATTAGGTGTACTGGTTTCTCATTGTGGTTTGAACTAGCATTTCCCTAATAACTAAAGATATCGAGGACCTTTTCACGTACTTATTTGCCATTCCTGTATCTTCTTTGGTGAAATGGGTGTCCACATTTTTTGCCTATTTTTAAATTGGGTTGTTTCTTTACTTACTGTTAAGATTTGAGGATTCTTTATGTAGTCTGGATATAAGTTCTTTGCCAGGTATGTGATTTCTAAGTGTTTTCTCCCATTCTTTGACTTCTTTTTTTTATTCTCTCTCTCTCTCTTTTTTTTTTTTTAAACATTTTAATTTTTTTTTGAGAGAGAGAGAGATTGCAAATAAAGGAGAGGCAGAGAGCTCTCTCTCTCTCTCTCTCTCTCTCTCTCTCTCTCTCTCTGAAGCAGGCTCCAGGCTCTGAGCTAACAGCTCAGCAGCTGTTAGCTGTTAGCTCAGAGCCTGACACGGGACTTGTACCTGAGCCGAAGTTGGATGCTCAACTGACTGAACCACCCAGGTGCCCCTTTTTAAAATTCTCTTAATAATATCTTCTGAAGGGTAGAAGTTCTTGATTCTGATGAAGCTTGAAAAAAAGTTTATTAACTTTTTTCTCATATGGATTGCTTTTGTCGTCATAATAAAGAACTCTTTGCTTAACCCAGGGTCACACAGATATTTTCCTATGTTGTCTTCTGAAAGTTTACCTCTTTAAAGTTTTACCTCTTATATTTAGATCTGTGATTCTTTTGGAGTTAATTTTTCTGTTAGGTTTGAGATACTGGTTGAGGCTCTTTTTTTTCTGGCATATGACTATTGTTTCATCCATCATATTTTGAAAAAAATTATCCTTTGTCCATTACATTGAGTTTTACCTGTTTTTGGGATGATCTAAATGGTGATATGGTTATGCACTTTATTTTTTTTTTGATCTGGCTTCTGTTGAACATGGAGTTGTGAGGTTCCTCTTTTCAGACGTGGCTTTCAATATTTCACTGTTAGATGAAGCACTAGGTTGCTTCATTTCATTGTAATTATTGTAGTATATGAAAACACCACAATTTAATGATTTAGTCATACATTCGTTCTCCTGTGGATGGACATTTGGGCTGTTTCTAGTACTGGATTGTTACCAACACTGCCAAACAACTTTCCAAAATGGTTGTACTAGTTTACACTCCTACTGGAGTGTGTGGGAAGTCCATTCTTGCCAACACCTGGTCTTGTCGGTTTATACAATTTCAGTGATTCTCGGGGGTATGTAGTGGTATCTCATGGTATTATTATTTCCTGATGACTAAAGATGTTGAACATATTTTCATATGCATTTTGGCTATATGGCTATTCTTTTTGGTGAGATGCCTGTTTAAGTTTTTCGCTTATGTTAAAATTGAGGTGCCTGTGTTTTTCTTATTGATTTGTAGGAGTTCTTTATATATTTTGCCTTTGTTTTGCCCATAGCTTCATCAGTTTAATGTATCATTAAAAAAATTAGTGTTTTTGAATATTGTATATTAAACCTTGCCTACCCAAAGTTATGAATATATTTTCCTGTGTGTTCTTCTGCAAGCTTTAATGTTTTCTTCATGATTAGGTTCTGATAAATTGCTGTGTATGTTGTGAGGTAAAGTTTGAGGTTTATTTTTGTCCTCATGATTATTCAGGTAACCCAGTACCATTTATTGAAATGTCCATCCTTCTCCCCTGCACTTTTGTTACAAGGCATAGAGGGGTGTGTGCTTGGGTCTGTTTCTGGATCCTCTATTCTATTCCTTTGGGGGCTGTTTGCTTATCCTTATGCCAGTGCCTTGCTGTCCTGATTTCTGCAGCTTTATGTTTTGTCGATGTAAATTCTCCAACACTGATCTCTTTTCCATTGTTGTCTTGGCTGTTGTTAGTTAGTTTTTTCCATATTTATTTAAATCTTAGAATAATCTTGCCAGTTATCAGGAAAAAAAAAGAACACCTGGCATTTTGATTAGGGTTGCACTGAATTTACAGATTAATTCAGGGAGGATGTATATTTATTTAAATTTTAAACATCACTTTTCAGGAAAAAAAATCCTAGGATTTTGATTAGGATTGCGCTGAATTTAGGGAGGATTTTGATCTTAACAGTATTGAGTCTCTGAGTCCACAAACATGGTATGTTCCTCCATTTATTTAACTCTGTATATTCTACCACTAATATTTTGTAGTCTTCTCTGTAGAGATTGTCCATATCTTTTCTTGGATTGATCCCTAGATGTTTGTTGTTGCAATTGTTATTGTTATGCTTGTAAAATTTTATTTTCTAATAGTTCATTGCTAGTAAATAGAAGTACAACAGATTTTTCTATTAAGCTTGTATCCAGTAATTCAGACATTAATTCTAATAGTTTATTTATAGATTCTTTTTGATTTTCTCATATATAGTAATGTAATGTAGTTTTTATTTATTCAATTCCAACCTTGATGTCTTGTTTATTGAAATGCTGTGTAGTTTATTTATGTATTAGAGAGCTCATGCCAGTGAGGGAGGGGCAGAGAAAGAGGAAGAGAGAATCCCAAGCAGGCTCTGCACTGCCAGCAGAGAGCCTGATGTGGGGGCTCCATCACACGAACTGTGAGACTGTGACCTGAAATCAACAGTCAGGCACGACAGAGCCCCCCAGGTGCCCGGAAATGCTGTGTGGACTCTTGAATACATTGTTGAATAGAAACTATGAAGGCAGGTAGCCTTGTTTAACACTGCCTGGTGTAAGAGGAAAGCTTCTATTTTTCACCATTAAATACGATGTCAGCTATAGGTTTTTATGGATGGTCGGTATCAGATTGAGGGTGTTCCTTTATATTCCTAGTTTTTTTTTTTTTTAATGTTTGTTTATTTTTGAGAGAGACCGAGCATGAGCGGGGGAGGGGCGGAGAGAGAGGGAGACACAAAATCCAAAGCAGGCTCCAGGCTCCGAGCTGTCAGCACAGACTCCCACGTGGGGCTCGAACTCACAAACCACGAGATCATGACCTGAGCTGAAGTTGTACACTTAAACGACCAAGCCACCCAGGTGCCCCTCCTGTGGGTCTTTTTCTAATGTCAGTTTTACCCCCTTGGTTTCTGGTCATTTGTTGTTTCCTTAAATGTCTGCTTATTTTCTCCTGAGTGCCAGAAACCAAATATGAAAAATGTTGGAGATAGTTTGAGGTTTTGGATGATTGTTCTAAACTAAAACATCTGTATATAATATTTTTATGAGTTCCGCTGTAAGAACAAACAGACATGGGAGAAGAGGGAACTGGTAAGAGTCAATTAGTAGAACTATCCTGGGTTCTTGATGGACAAGGAATTGAGGGAGACTGGGAGGAAATGAAGATCTCGAAGAGCATGGAGTGAGACGGCTTTAAGAGTAGGAGGTTGGCATCAAAGAGGGGATATTAGACCTTCAGATTAAAAATAAAAATAGTCAAAGGTAGCAAAATTCTGTGGAAAACTATCAACATGTTAGTAGAGTTTAGATTAGGAATCAGTCACTTAGTGTTGAAAGGTGGAGGGAGTCTTAATGGATGGTGTTGGCATATGTTAAGTTTTGAAGGAAAGACTTGTGTAAATATTGAAGAGCAAGAAGAGAATTTTAGACTACACTGCACTTTTCAGCTGCTTTTCTTCAAATTTCCTTTGAAATGACCTTTAGTCTGATTGTTCTAAAAATGTTCAGCATGGTGTTGGGTGGGGGGGGGGGGTGAGGACCAGACGCCATCATACTTTTCGCGCAGGCACACCCTTAGGTGGGTTCGTATGGCTGGTAGGCATTGGGGACTGTAGCTTTAGGCTCAAAACTCTCAGGTCCAGTGAGCCTTAATTCTTTGGGGATATTAATACCTACTCTCACATGTGTTTTGTAAACATTTTAAGAACAAAAAAGTATAACTGTAAGGTGGTGAATAATCACATGGCTGGATGTAGAATTGCATAATTTATAATCACACTGAAGGAAAATTTTTCAAGAACCTGCTATGTATGCATTTTATTTATTCGTATAACTTAATTGTGTTAAGTAAAATTTATGACAGATTTATGTGTGAATTAGAGCATATCAACATCAGAAGTTAATATTACATTTTTCTGCTTGAGGGTAAAAATATTATACGTATGTTCTCATGATCTTTGAGAGAATGAATTTTCTTTTGAAGTAGAAATCAAATACTATAAAAACAAATGAATTGTCATTTGATATAAATTTAAACTCCTAGTTTCTATTTAGATCTATAGTAAAATTTAAACAGTGTAGATTATTGGATAGTGTATGTCACTTGATCTGTTAAAATAAAACGCACCCAGTCCTACAGGCATATTATAATTCATAAGCAAAGCAGTATGTTAACACTTTACTTTAAACTAAAGTATAAAATTGTTTCTCTGTCTCTAGGCAAAATTTGGATTTTCTAATATTACTGGGATTGATTACTCTCCTTCTGCAATACAGCTTTCTGGAAGTATTATAGAGAAAGAAGGTTTTTCTAACATTAAGTTGAAGGTAACTATTATATTACTATAACTTATTTGTAATAAAATTTATAAAGTTTAAACATTTCTGAAGTGTATTTGTTGACAATATCTTTTGAACTCATAAATTGAGGATTCGTTATAAATAATCCAAATTGAAACATTTTAAGTAACTAGTAATATGTTCAGTCTAGTCAGCTTGGGGAAGTTATTTTCTCTCCTTGTGTGCAAGTGTGTTCATCCTCTGTGTTTGCAAACACAAATAATAGCTAACTTTGGATTAACTAGATCAAAAAATTCTAAGTACATAAAGTGGTGTAATGCCACCAAAGATTAATTAGTTTATTTTTGTGTCCTGTGATCTGTGAGATGATGAGTCTCGGATTTATATATCTAGCCCAGGCTTCTCTGAGCTCTAGAATTATATAAAAACTGCACAGTTTATGCTTTTGCCTGGATAGCTAATAGTATTTCATTTAGCCTGAAATGAAACTCTTTAAGTTTCTCTTTAAACCTGCTTTATCCCAGGGGCCTGGGTGGCTCAGTCGGTTAAGCGTCCGGCTTCGGCTCAGGTCATGATCTCACGGTTCGTGGGTTTGAGCCCTGCGTCGGTCTCTGTGCTGACAGCTCAGAGCCTGGAGCTGCTTCGGATTCTGTGTCTCCCTCTCTCTCTGACCCTCCCCTGCTCACACTGTCTCTCTCTCTCTCTCTCTCTCTATCTCTCTCTCTCAAAAATAAATAAAACATTATTTATTTATTTTTGAGAGAGACAGAGTGCGAACAGAGGAGGGGCATTCTATTGGTTTTATCTTCAGAGTCTGTCAGGCATGTGACCATTCCTTGCTATTTCCCTGTTCCCTCCTAAGTCCAGACTGCCATCGTTTCTTGCCTGTGTGGCTAGAGTGGCCTCTGACTTGGCCTTTCCATTTCTGCTCTTGCCACCCCACTGTCCACGACCACAGGTCAAGCGGAGTGATCTTTTAAAATATCAGTCAGCTTGTGTCACTGCCTTACTCACATGGCTCCCAGGGCTTCCCCGTTGCGTTGAGGAAGGAATCTGAACCCCCAGCCCGCCTTACAAAGCCCCTCGTTTCTTACCTTTTCCTTTTCATCACCTGTATCCTGGTCACACTGGCTCCCTTTCTGCTCCTGAAACATGTCTAGCCTGTTCTTTTTCAGTCTTTATACCCTCTGCTCTCTGCCTAGGATATTCTTGTCCCAGATCTTAGCTTGTGTGGCTCATTCTCGTCAGTCAGATCTGTGCTCCAATATCAGCTTCTTGGGTCTTTCTTTACTCCCTTTTCCAAAGCATTTCTCTTCCTAGTCACTCACTGTCTTCATTATTCGGGTCATATTGTCTTCATACCACTTTATCTAAAATGATTTGTTGAGTTCATTTATTTGTTGTCTTTTCCTTTAGAGAACATAGATACCGCTTCTCAGCCCTTTGGCTAAGATCAAGTGTGGAGAACAAACATAAGATATATTCTCATACATAGACCCTTGCTTTTCTGTTTACTGTTATGTTCCCAGTGACCGAAAAGTTCCTGCATAGAGCAGGTGTTCATGAAATACTTATTGAACAAATGAGTACTTTTATACAGACGTTTCGGATAGGAACTTCTCTAAACTTAGCTCTTAGGAATGGTAGTCATTTTTTGCTTCAGGGATACTGAATACTTTGGTGTGAGGGAGGAGGGAAAAAACCCACGTTCAAACGCAAATACACAAAATCCACATTTTTAAATCAGTGTTTTCGGTAATATGCTGTTTGTGGTTACTGTATTAAGTTTGTGTGAATAATCATGAGGTAATTACTTTTTCAAAGTAGCTTTTCAGAATTAGGCTCACCGGCCAGTTCTTGTGAATATTACACGAAGCCGAGGCAGGTCGCCACGTCCGACGCTCCTAATGTATTCAGACATTATTGCGAACGAGCCCTGTGTTCGTGTAGGACTTTCACCACCCAAGAGCATATTTATCAAGTGAAGTAACTGCAGTTTAAAGAGTCACTTCATTCTTTAAGCTTCATGCCATTCCTCACATCCATTAGCTTCTTTGTGAGCTGCTGAGTCAGGGCCGAAGAACTTTGGATTGACCGAGTTTACTTCACATCACATGACTAGTCCTATCGGCCAGAAAGCATCTCCCTTCTGATGACCTGTTTGAGTTCCACATACTTTTGGTCATCTTTAAGAATGTGTCAAATATTCTATTTTTTTTTTAAGTTTATTTATTTCAAGAGAGAGAGGGAGAGCGCACCCATGTGTGTGCACACCGGGGGAGGGGGGGAAGGGGCAAAGAAAGATGGGCAGAGAGAAAATTCCAAGCAGGCTCTCTACTGTCAGCGCTGAGTCTGATGCGGGGCTCGATCCCACGAACCGTGAGGTCATGACCTGAGCCGAAATCAGAGTCGGACGCTGCCCCGGTTGAGCCACCCAGGCGCCCCCAAATATGCTACTTTTTGACAGAAATAACGTTTTCATCAAGCAGGCGTGTAAGCTTCGAGATGCACTGGTGTTAGGAGGCTGTACCCCTGGCTTTGATTTGCTTCCGAATTTGTAGAGATTTGGAATGTCCAGGAAACACTGTCAGTCTCTCTTACCAATCTTAGCTTTAATGATCTTGGAATGAAGCATATAAAAGTAGCTATAAAGTTGAAAATATGTTTATTGTATGTAAAATGCCATCATAATTAATTGGTCCTTTTAGCTATAACCTTTTACAGATTGTCACTTAAATTCAGTAAAGAGTGTATGTTAATTGTTCTCACAAAGACATTGATTTTTAATATAGGTAGAAGACTTTTTGAATCTTTCCACAGACCTGTCTGGATTTCATATTTGTGTTGACAAGGGGACTTTTGATGCCATTAGCCTTGATCCTGACAGTGCAATTGACAAGAGGAAGCAGTATGTGAAATCCCTCTCCGGGGTGTTGAGCGTCAAAGGCTTTTTTCTAATAACCTCATGTAATTGGACCAAGGAAGAGTTGCTAAAGGAATTCAGTGAAGGTAAATGGCTCTCTGTTGTTTAAATGTGTGCTTACCTCAGGTTTAATGTCCTTAAGTTGGTTTTAGTTTTCTTGGTGTTATAGTGTTTTACTTTTCCATTTGTGGGAATTGCCTGCTTTTCTTCTCTTTTAACCGTATATGCAAACGACAAAAATAATATCCAGAGATCCAGAGTCCTTTCTAAAATTTTCTAAGAAATCCTGGCAGTTAGGTACTAACAATGTGCCTATAAAACTTCAGTTCTTGGGGCGCCCGGGTGGCTCAGTCGGTTAAGCGTCTGACTTCGGCTCGGGTCATGATCTCGTGGTTCGTGGGTTCGAGCCCCGTGTTGGGCTCTGTGCTGACAGCTCAGAGCCTGGAACCTGCTTCGGATTCCGTGTCTCCTTTTCTCTCTGCCCCCCCCTTACTCACGCTCTGTCCTTCTGTCTCGCAAAAATAAATAAACATTAAAAAAAAAAAAAAAGAAAAAAAAACGCTTCAAGTCTTCATTTAATCTATATTCCCTCTTATTTAGAGAATCAGCGCGTATATCATGCTTGACTTTAGCGTGCTGATATGTAGGGGTAATCAGTAATACGCAAGTGGAAGTAGTATTTTTAAAAAGCTTACGTGATGAGAGTTTTAACTCTGTAGTTACTTTCTTTGTCTTGCTAATGGTCATTGAGGTATTTAGGCTTTATCTTATTTTCAGTGTACACAGAACAATTATTTCTAACGTTGCATAGAAACAGAAGGTAGGGACTTTGTAGCAGAAATACGGCCTGTTCATTCTTGGGGAAAAATCTCTACCTTTTTCATGGTTTTGGTTCCAAGACAGGAACCTTTTTCGCCCCATTAGGAAAGTATAACTAGTTCTGTGTCTACTAAGTGGGGATCTTGTGAGAATTGAGAATCTATAATCTATCCACAAATATTTTGAGGTCTTTGGCAGACTGTTCCTTGCATATCTTAAGGAATATATTACCTGCCAGTTTATTCATGCGGTGCACCGGCGTTTCTGGGAAAGTACCTGGAGAATCCAGAACTAGTATTTGCTTGTTTTTTTTCCATAGCCTCTTTTTTACAGATTCGTATGAAGTTTTTCAAAGAAGTGGGAGGAATCTTTAGGATGGAATATTAATAAATGATGTGGTACTAAATTTCTGTTAGATTTTGAACCTCAGTTGTCCCCAGCTAATGGGAAACGAACTTATAACTGTTTTGCATGCACTTTATCTTAGAATTTGTTTTCTTTTTGGTAATGGGATGGGCGGTAGGAGGGAGGACAGTTAACACACGTCTCCGTGTGTGTTCGGTGGCTTCGGCACTTTACTAGACTGTAACACCTGAAGTATTTGAGGCTTGAAATGTGAGCTTGTGGTTTCATGACTACTGCCTCTGGGAAACGAGAATTCTGTGTGATTTATTGTCTTGTATTTCGTGCCATTAGTTTTACTATCTTCCATGTTAAGTTTGTTGCCTTTAGAACTGTCGAGGCCCCAGATCCATGGTCTTTCCCTGCTCCCGAGGCTTTGACAGTTTAAGTAAATGCTCGAAGTTAGCACTGTGTAGGGTGAGGTCTCTCCCGGTTCTTAAATACAGGTGTTCCCTTCCACCCCCGGATCCACCAGACGACAACATATTTGTCTGTCTTTGATAATGAGGAACAGATTGGAGCCTGGTAAAGAGTCCTTAAAATTGTGTGTGTGTGTCTGAGAGCTCCTTTATGTTCTGTTCAGTTTTAGAGCTTAATACAGAATTAAAATCAGCAAAATGTTACAGCAGGAAATGTTAAATATGTACACTTGAAGACATTTTTTAGGCATGTGTCTCTGAGAATATGGTGTTTGGAGCTGGATTCCGAGCACTCACAGAAGACATGTATCACTGCTGAGCCTCTTGTCAGTGGCCTCTCAAGAGTGGCTCCCGTGGTCCCGTTAGCAGAGAATGAAGCTTGCTTCTCCTCTCTCTTAAGACCTTTTGCTTCTTTAAAGCCTTATTTGAAACATACACGTTCATAAAACTGTTGAAATAAATCTCGTATTTTTGCTTTATAGCTCTATCTCTATAAACATTTTATGTTGTCATTTGTTTTGGTGAGGATTACCTGAATCATTTGCCAGATATTGGGATGTTCTAATTTGATGTCCAAGGAACTGGACTTTCTTTTCTTTTCTTTTTTTAATGTTTATTCTAGAGAGAGAGAGGGAGAGAGAGACAGAGAGAGAGAGACAGAGACAGAGCATGAGCAGGGGAGTAGCAGAGAGAAGGAGACACTAAATCCGAAGCAGCGTGCCGGCTCTGAGCTGTCAGCACAGAGCCGGTTGCGGGGCTCGAACCCAGGAACCGAGCTGAGATTGTGACCTGAGCCGAAGTCGGATGCCTAACCGACTAAACCACCCAGGCGCCCCAGACACTGGACTTTGTTAAAGCTACTGAATTAAAAACAATTCTGAAAACCTATTTTACTACAAAAGTAATCCAAATTCGCTATGAAAAAGATTGAAAAATGTCAATAACCCCAACACAGAGCATACAGATTAAAATAACTAAAAGTGGGGTGCCTGGTTGGCTAAGGTGGTTGAGCTTCTGACTCCTGATTTTGGCTCAGGTCATGATCCCAGAGTCATGGGATCGAGCCCTGCGTCGGGCTCCACATTGAGTGTGAAGCCTGGTTGAGATTTTCTTTCCTCCTGCCTCCCTCCCCCTCTCACGTGCATTCATGCGTGCTCTCTCTCCTAAATTACAAAAACACAACGAAACTACAACAACAACTAAAAAAACTAAAAGCATTTGATATCTATCACTGGAATACAACCACTTAAAAAATTTTGGTGCAGTATCTATTAAAATATAACAACTTAAATTCTGTGTGGTTAGTTCAAGGACTTAAAAGATTAGTCCTGGAAAATTCACACAGACCTCTCCATTTTCTCCAGATTTTTATTATGAAGTAGTTTAAGCACGTGTAAAATTTCAGACAACAGATAGGCTTTGTACCTGTATATCCGCCACAGTGGCTCCATTTAGAGGCTTGTCCTTCTTTGGAAAAGTTTCCTTATAGTCAGTTTTAATGAGCATTTTAACATATGGTCATTTGGTAAAATTTGGTGCAGTCTGATTACGAATGTGGGTTAGAGTGCACAGTGAAACCGAGTATAAAAGACCACTTGATACAATCCTATGCATCCTTTTATAGTTTTTCTGTTTATCAGAGTTATTTCAGCTGAAGCTCAAAGCATGGAAACTTAGAAAATGCAGGACCCCCCCCCCAGGAAAAAAAAAATCTACCCCCCAAACTAATAGTCCCATCACAGAAGGAAAACCATGGTTAACTTCCCAGCCTTGTTTGTCTTGGTTTTTAAAAACAAAATAATAAAATATTAAATTTCCATTTTTAAAAAATATTTACTTTTGAGAGAGAGAGAGAGAGAGCGAGCGAGCGAGCGCATGAGCAGGGGAGGGACAGAGAGAGAGGGAGACACAGAATCCGAAGCAGGCTCCAGGCTCTGAGCTGTCAGCACAGAGCCCGACGCGGGGCTTGAACCCAGGAACTGTGAGATCATGACCTGAGCCGAAGTAGGAGGCTTACCCGACTGAGCCCCACAAGCGCCCCAGAATGTTAAATTTCCATTTATTTTGTAGTTCAGGAAAATGTCATGTTATCTTATTTTGATCTTTACAAAATCACTGTGTTACCGGTAGGTAGGGACACCGGTATGTGTAACCTCCTTGAGTAGAAAGCGAGGATCCTGGTAGCCTGTCTTTCACCTCGTAAGTGGTTGAGCTGGGACTTGAACCCAGGACTTTTGAATCCATGTTACTGTAAAAACCACACTGTGCTGCTTTGAAAATTCCTACTTCCTTTTCTTCCCACATCCTTAATTCAGTTTGGGTCCTGATCTTTGGTTACAAATTCTTTTTTTGTTGTGGTAAAATGTATATAAGGTAAGATTTACCGTTTAACTCTCTTAAAGTCTACGGTTCTGTGACATTAAGTACGTTCGCCTCACCACCATCCATCTCCGGAACCTCTTCGTCTTCTCCAAATTCTGTTTCATTTCCATGTTGTTTGACCCTTCTGGATTAAGTGCTTTCATGTGTGCCACGTGGATGGGGTTACTACGGAGAAAGCGCTCCGAACGGTCCCCCGACACCTGCTGTCCCCTGAGCACGCAGACGCAGAGTTGAGAGGGAAGAGACTGGAAGTGGGGGGAGGAGGGAGGATGGAAACCCTCTTTTCCGCAGTGTGATTTTGGTCTTGTCTGTTATTTGTTCAATATAAAGTGTTACTGGGTGTGCACCCAGTGGAACTGAAAAGTTACCAAGTGAGATTCCGTCACGACTTGGAGTCTGGAATCATAGTTTTATAAAAGGCAAGTACGTCGTTAATACAAATTTCCCTTAACTGTGGGATTCAGCCCCTATTAAAAATATTTTAATCTTGTCTGACAGGATTTGAACTTTTTGAAGAGCTGCCAACACCTACGTTCAGCTTTGGAGGCAGATCTGGAAACAGTGTAACAGCTTTGGTTTTCCAAAAAACGTGAGACTTTTCACTGGACAAACTCAGTGAGCTTTGTCAAGAAGCTCCACGTCAAAGTAAACCTGACACAGAAAATGCACGTGCAAATACCTGCTTAGTAAGTACCACAGGATGCACGTGTTGAACGGATACGAAGGGTTGGTGAAAATAGGAGCATGGGAGTGGTTGCGTTTTAGAGACCAACCAAGAGTCGGTTCAAGTTGTCTTTTGTATTTGAAATGTAAATATTTTTCTCTTTGATTAAAACTTTTTCTGTAACTGCTGAACAGTTTAAAACTTGAAAGCAGTAAATGAATTTCCAGAAAGCGTGTATTCTTGGTCTTTGTGCCTTGGTAAAGTTGAATAGAACTGCTTCTTAAGATTTGATGAAACTACTCCAGGGACAGGATAATAAACACCAACTTTCTTAGTGTTTTATTAGACCGTGAAACATCATAAGTAATATTTTGGGTTGAATGGTGGTTATTTAAAAAAAATTATTTAATACCTGAGAAAATCCCCTAGTTTTCATGTGTACAGTTAAAAGCAGATAAATGTGTGAGTTGATCAGGATATATTTATTGAGCTTGCTTGTTGCTGCTGACGGGCTTTTTTTTTTTTTTTTTTTTTTAACACGCTGTGAGGGAAAAACAGGAAGTAGGAAAGGCAACTAACAGACACTGTTATCTGCTAGCACGGTGTTAAGGTAGATGATCGTACTAAATCATTGAATCCTCCCAATATCTTCTCAAGGTGTGTATTACTTATTCCTGTTTCTACTCGAAGGACGAGTACAGGGTGGAGCCAGGATTCTTTGGGTCTGACTAAAACCCATTCTGTCCCCCTAGCACCTTCTGCTTCCCAGGTGCTAAGTGTCTGCCTTAATGGCACTTATAGTTCAGTGCGGGCACCAGGACTGGTCTGGAGAGAACGCTGTCAGCGAAGTTAAGTAGAATTTTCAGGAGCTCTGCACCCCCTTGTTAGTGACAGGGTTGGTCTGTGGACTGGGAGTTAGTGAGTCATCCATCCTTCATTACTTTCCTCCATCTCCCTTTTGTCTTAACAGACTTGCCCAGTCAAGAACTGAATAGTGCCATTCTTCTGTGAAGGGGGGCGTAAGCTAGATGTATATATAAGCCCCCAGGGACATGGGACAAAGATGTTCTAGTCAGGGCCAATTAGCAAGAGAAACAGTTTATCGATGAATGTTTTTGAAAATATGACGCCATTTTTGTCATTTGGGGCTAATATTTTAATATTGGAGCCACAATACAGGTTTTAAAGTGATACAGTTTTTGATGATTTTCAGCTATTTGGGTCTGTTGGGTTTTTGTTTGTTTGGCAGATGTTAATCCAGTAATGAGTAAGTCTAGCATTACAACCCTTTCTCTTTTTATTTTGTCCCTGAGTGGGGTGGGGGCGGGGTGGGGAGGGAGAGGGCTTTGCTTTAGATCAACATTAATCAGCCATTAAGATTACTACCTGCCTCCCACGAGATAACCGAAGACATTTACAAAGCTTTCAACACAAATAAAATTGTTTGAAAAGCTTTCATTTTTTAACATGTAGAGAGTGAGTGAGAAGTTACTTCAAAATATATGTGACTTAAACTTGTAAAAAAAATTGTGTTGATTTTACAAACTAGGCATGGGATCTTAACCCACAGAAACATAGTTTATAATTTATCGAGGCGGTTTGGTCTTTGTTGTTTTTTCGTATTACTGTTTCTTGATGTCAAATGCGATGATAGAATGGAAGTACTTTTTGAGGATTTGGGGTGGTTATGTGTGCTATGCGAAAGCACTGCTCTAACAAACTGGGCTTTCTGTGCCGCCAGACTGAGACATTGGGTTTGATTCAGTGATGGCTTGGAGTGGGCCTTTGTTGAAAAGCTCCTCGAGTCACCCTCCGGTGGAGGGGTGGGGGTGGCGGTATGTTCCATTTGCAGAGATGAAGGATTTTGGGGGGTCATGGAGCTGTTGCTGAGGTTAGGAGAAGGATTTGTCATCTGTCTCTTATCAGTTAATCGTGCTGGAAGCCAGCCCCTCAGAGATTGTAATTAGAACAAACGGGAGGTACCAGAATTCTAACAGTAAATTAGTTTTTCCAAACTTTAAAAACGAGGCCAGTAAATGCCCCCAGGTTACTGAAACCAGTCGTAAATATGTAACGCTTGCACTTAGTTTTGTTACGTCACGTGACCGTGTGGGTACCCGGAAGAAATTATGCAGTTATACAAGGGAGCAGTAAGTTATGTAGTGGGTGCTGGTTTCTCTGGATGAGACGTTGGACTTGTAATTTTATTTCATCAAAAGACACTCGTAGTTTGAGGAAACTTGTTTGAAATGCAAACGAAGTTTCTCTCTGGAGCCTGCAGCCATTGTTGCTTCTCATTATGATGTTATTGCTGCAGAGCCGGCACTTCTGTGCACTTCTGTGCGCAGGAAGTGCGCAGGCCCGGCCGAAGGGATTTGAGGCTGAATGGGCGGGTTACACCAATTCACAAATAGAAAGTTTTCAGAACGTTTTGTTTTAAGCCAGGTGCACAAGTTAGAGTTGCTTTTCGGGACTGGCATTTATGCATGAGAATCAAACCTGACACTACTCTTGGCAGCTTGACTGAAGCCATTTTAAAATAAGTACAAACTGTCCCTGAGAGATTCCCCTCCCCCGCCCCCATTGTAGTAGCAGCAAATTGTCCTTTCTTCATCTGCGATGTGCATGCAATTTTCTATTATTTGGGGTGGGGGGGGAAGAAGGGAGGTAAACATATACCAAAAACTTTTAGTTTTTGCAATGAACAACGTGTTTTCAGTTCACTGTTATTATTTTTAATTTTCTGTGGTACTGTAGTGTAGTAACGTAGTACATATGTATGTGTGTGTGAGTTCACATTCATCCGGAGTGTACTAGAGACTTGACTTTTCAGGAAACCTATATTAGCCTATATATAGCCTTTGAAATAATTTCCCTTAAATTGATGTGCAGAGAGTATCCCTGATTATGTCAATAGACTTTATGTTTCCTTAAATAATTTCATTTTCTATATTTATGCTCGTGTATATGTGTCTGGTAGCCCATAATGAAAATATATACAAATGTGAAAAATCCGTTGCTCTCCAGGCCGGCATTCTGCTGTGGCGAGACCTGGGTTTGATTTCCTGTTTTTGGCTAGAGTGTACGTGCTCCAGAGACAGCTTTCTGCTTAGAAAGCAAGAGACCAAGTGTCTTGTGTTCCACAGTACTAAAACCTCTTTAGCTATTTGTGTGTGTGTGTGTGTGTGTGTGTATGTATGTATGTGTGTGTGTATGTGTGTGTGTATGTATGTATGTGTGTGTATGTATGTGTGTATGTATGTGTATGTATGTATGTGTGTGTGTGTGCGGGATGGGGGTGTTGATGGGCTCTGAAAGGAGTCTTGTCTAGTACACTTCACTGGAAGGAGGCTGCCCATGACCTAGAGCTTGATTGTGGGAGATGAGAAGCATGCTAGGTTGAAGGACAATTGCTTACTGGGAAAAAATTAGGAAACCCTTGTCATTTCTCTGTTAGGCAGGAAACAGAGATGTCCATAGAAGAAGGGGGAGCACATGAGCATGTTTTATTAACAGTTAATGGAAGAAAATTAATGCTAATTTATTCTTCATACACACCATGCAATTTGTTAGAAAAGTAAAAGAATAGTTTGAAATTCTTTGGTCAATTGATGGATTCCTATGTTAGGGGCATAGAAATGAAACTCAACATTAAGCAGACAAACACCCAAGCCCACAGGCTACATAAATGCTGAATAAAACCAGCCCCACAATAGAACTCTGAAAAGCGAGGGGGAAGGAGCCTAATGAATGATTGAATATGACCTTAGCGAAATCCCTGGCGGGTTGTTGAAAGATCATTCGTTTCCAGCTTAGATGTCAGGATGGGCTCCAGTAACCAGGGAAAAAGAGAGCTTGAGTCGGTACTTACTGAGTTTTAAAAATCTTTACAACTCAGTGCTTTAGACTAATCATTAAAGGGCTTCTTGAAGTGAATTTTGGGCTGTCACTGTGTAGACCTGTAGTTTAGGCCCAGGGAAACGGAATTGAAAAGATAGGAATAATTCACAAGACATGAATGTATCAATATCCTGCTTTTATGAAGTAGAACTTCAAAACACTGGATGTAGAGGCTGGCAGAATGTACTTTTGTCATGCTGATACCATTGTAAGCGAGACTTACAACCAAGAGATCAATTGTGCCTTAGAGTATTTGCAAATTACTTGCCCAGTTTATTAGAGGAAGATGTAAAGAAAACCCCACATCTACTTTATTCATTTTTAAGTGGCCCATTCGGAAGAAATGATAAATTCTTTTATATATTAAAGTATGTATTGTTATCACCTCATCAGAAAATAAGGACTTTCGTGAGTGATCTTTACTGCACATGCGACCGGGAAGCTTTGTAAGGAAAGCAAATGTATCACATCTGTTTCCCCAAATACCTAAAAATTTACACGCGAACCAGCGATTAGCATATCGTGGACGTTGTGTGAGGAGCCTAGAAAGAAATATGAAAATACTCCAGTTGAATCAGGGCACTGTGAACTGTATTTCTCCTTCTTCATTAACGTACTTAGAGACGGAGCAGGTTAGCATTCTCGGAGCTTCTCTGCTGCGCTGGTCGTTGCCCTCCTTGCCGCCCATCAGAGATGGATGGAGTCGGGGGGCGGTGGGGGGGGGAGAAGCTAAATGTAGAAGAGAGTGGGTGCTGCCAGTGCACGTTTTCTCCTCACCCCTCCTCCTGTATGAAAATGTCAGTCCTTTGTTCCTATCTAATTTTAGTACATCCTGGCTAAAAAAAAAAGCCACCCCAAAAAACCCACGTTAGGATGCTTTCCAACCATGGAACTTTGCGGGGCGGGGCAGGCGGGGGAAGAGTAGAGGAAGGAGCAGTTTACATTCCGCATCCGGCTGCCTTGCTGCAGCATCTAGCCCCTACTCTGTTGATTTTGGTAATGAAATAAATTTAGATGCACTGAAGCAGCAATAATTAAGTTTTCCTTCCGTGTCCTCAGCAAGAAGCCTAGTTGGAGTCTGAATGGGGAAAATCATAATATGGCACTTAATAAAACATCCTGGGCTGAACTGAAGAGCCGTATGCAAGTTTTGGAAGACAGGCCTGAAGTTGTGAATGCAAAACACTGCATGCTGTCTTATTTATAAAATGTAACCTTTGAGGCCCATTTGTGATTTAGCGAAAGTGCTTCTGCGCGGTTGTCTTGAATGGGAATAATGTTTGTTGAGTTTTGAGAAGCAACGCTAAGCGAGGCACAGAGTCTGAGCTGTTTCTTCCCTGTGGGAGCCCTAACGTGTCTAGCCAGAAAGCTCTGACTTTGTGAAGAGAACCAGTTGGGTCAAGAAAAGTGATAATACAGTTTGCTCAAGAGATAGGATTGAATTCCATATGGCTTTGCAGCTGGAAGTGCCCACTGGTATGGTCATTATTTAATTACAAAGTAATTAGCTGGATTAAACCACGAGGGGAAGTCCACATACCGGACCTCGCTGTGCAATAGGCCTGTCTTTTCCAGAGGTTTGTCCATTTAGTGCTCTGGGTTTCCTCTTCGAATGTGTAGGGTGAGGGTGTTATGCAGCCAGAAGTAATAGGGGTCGTTTTGTTACTAAGTCCTTTTGATTCATGACTCAATTTATGACAAATGCAGCATCACATCATTTTCTGAGCTTGAAATTTGATTTGTTTTGGTTCCTTTCATTCTGTCCTAACATTACGTTTAAACTCTGTTAAGTAATAGAATAAATAGCAAAGAGAAATGATTATTTTGAAATGCCAAATTTGGGGGGAAAAATGGTTGGAGTACAGGTAGGCCGCTTTCCCTTTCTGGGCCTCAAGTTTCCTGTCTGTAAAATGAGGGCGGTCAGTAGGTGATCTCTCAAGTCCTTCACCCCGGTGCTAGTCAGCTCAGGCTGCCATTGCCTGGGTAGCTGAAACAACAGAAATTTAGTCCTCACAGTCTGGGGACCTCGAGGTCCAAGATCAAGGTGCCAGGAAGGCAGGCTTCATTCTGAAGCCTCTGCCCTTGGCTTGCAGGCGGCCTGCACCCCCTGTGTTCACACGACCCCCTGGGGCGTGCTTACTTGGGTGGGGGGGAGCATGAGAGCAGGTTCTCCTGTGTCTGTCTGTCTGTCTGTCTGTCTCTCTCTCACAGGGGTGCTAATTCTATACTGAGAGCCCCGCCTGCATGACTTCATCCAACCCTAATTACCTCCCCGAGGCCCCATTTCCAAATACCATCACATTGGGGGTTAGGGCTTCAACATGTGAATTTTCCGGGGGGGGGGGTGGTGTGTGACACAAACATTCAGTCCATAATACCTGCTGAAGTTGATCTAAGGTTTGGAGACGGGCCTATAAAATAGGTTTCCACTATAAATGTTTATTTATTTTGAGAGAGAGAATCCCAAGCAGCCTCTCTGTGCTGTCGGCGCAGAGCCCAATGAGGGGCTCAATCTCATGAACCGTGAGATCATGACCTGAGCCGAAATCACGCGTCAGACGCCTAACCAACTGAGCCACCCAGGCGCCCCAGGTTTCCACTATAGATGGGAAGTTTAAATACTCCCATTAGCTAAATATCAGTTTTTAGGTCATTTTACAGTTCTTTTAAACAACGGTATCTATGTATATGAAAAAATATATGTACATATAATAAAACATTTGAAGCATAAAATCATGTATTTTTCCATCTAAAAATCTCTTAGTGCCCTCATTGGTAAACTTTAGATTTGAGTATTGTTTGTACTTGGTGATATATTTGATAATTCAGTTTGTATTCGTTTGACCATAGCAGTGTTTTATCCAAGAAACTTAGAAGTTTACATCTAATTGTTTAGTCTGCTTAGATTTTATGTATAGAAAGATTGAGATCAAGATTAGGCCTGAGTTGACACACAGGAATCACACTGACAGCTGACCTAATTTAGCACGGTGCAGCCCCAGGGCTCTGAGACTTCTACCTTCTCATGCCACGCAGAGACCCTTGCTCGAGTCTGGTATGTGGGTGTGCTTGTTCTCTGGGCTGCTGCTTCCTGTCCTTTACCTGCTTATCCCCTCAGTGACACTGAAGTAGGTTCACGGTGCTGGGAAAGTGCCTAGTGAATAGCATATACTTATTTAAACTTGGGTTTCCCTTCAGAACATTTCTTTGGAGCAGTTGCAAATAATGGAGACAGAAGAGGTTGTGTAGGCCTCACATAATAGGGGTGTGAATGAGTATTAAAAAAAACAACAACAACAATGTGAAGCCACTTAGCAGGATTCCTAGCACAAGCCAGTGCCAAGTAAATAGTCTTTCTTCTAAGAATCCTTCTCATTGGGGCTAATAGATGGACATGTTTGAGATTTTACCCCTCAGTGACCCTGAGTTATGTATTCGGGTCCAGTGTATTCCAAGAGCCTTTCATTGGCGGGGGAGAGGACAAGTGGCGGATAAGTGAGTAAGAGTGAAAATTTGGAACAGGTGGGCCATCTAGAACTTCTTAAAAAATCATAGTGTGTAGCTCCTTCTTCTTTAGTCTCTAGACAAGGCTGGTGCTGAGGCACTTTTTTTTTAAGCTAAGAAAGGAGGACCAGATAAAATGCCTGATTTTCAACAAACGATCTTTATGATATGTTTCAGTAGACTCTAAGGATATTCAGATTTAAGATTGTTATCTGTTTAAGTGGTAATTATTTAGTAATAAATGTAGGTATGATGGGGGAAATGTTCATTTGTATGCATTTGAATTGAAAAACAAATGGCCAAGGACATGATGCACCTTCCATCATTAGGTCTGAATGCCAAGGCGTTATTTCCAGTGACAGGAAACAAGGGAACTGAGAGCATGTCCCTCAACTAACCATGCATCAGGTTCAATGAAAGTTGAGTTGAATTTGGGTCTTACTTGGTATTTAGGGAGCAGTGGGCTAAGCTTTTATCACTGATTTCCACCTTACATCGTCTCGATTGGATTTCTTTGATCAGTGAGTTATATATATTTAGTTTCCTTGTTTTAAGTTGAGTTAACGGTGCCATTCACAGTGACATTTCAAAGTTTGAGGTTGGATAATACTTGAAATAGTTTATCTGACTTGACCTTAGTTTATAGTGGAACTGACCGTATAGTGCATCATGTACAGTGAATCAGTTGTTTATCCTACCTAGTCTAGAAAACATTTGGTTTTCAGATTTGTTTGCTTACTTAACCTTTTTTATTGGTGGGTAAGTGAATATCCCAATGCCTGGACTCGGCTTAGTGGGACTAGAGAAATACTGGCCAGAATAGTGTCACTTTCTCTAGTCAGCCTCAAAGAGCTGAAGTCTTTGAACTATTTTTAAAAAGTTCTGTGGAGATGAGGTCAGTATGATAATGACGTACGTCTGAAAGACGGACATAATAAAAGCTTCCCTGAGTTGGGTAGTTGAGTGGTGTGATGGTTAAATAACCTGGTTTTGATCAAGGCTTTTGTCTTTTTCTTTGCGGGGGTGGGGGGAGGGTTTTTTGGTGAAAGTTAAGAGAAGCTGTAAAGTAGCATTTAAAATAGCAAGCGAACTTCTCATATCGGTTCTCCTCTGCTTCAGGTCAGGTGCAGGGTATGTGCGTACAAAATGGGCAAGGCCAGTCCCTTTTGTAAACAGTAGTGGATACAATAAAACAAAACATCTTTGCTTTTGAGTAGGCCAGAGGGTTGACAAACTGCTGAGGAGAGTTGAGAAGTTCACAGGCTAATGTACTGTGTAGGGCACATGTTCTTTTCATTCCGCTCCCAATGATGTTCTACCCTCTGGAGCCGGGGACCGATTCTTTCCCGTGATATTTTAAATCCAAAGGAGTCTTTAGATCGGGTATTTAAACTCTGAAATCACAAACTGTATGTCGTTTCACAGTTTCCTTTCTGTGAAACGAAAATGAAATTCACTCGGTTTCACTTTTATGGGAATAGGCAGCACAGCGGTAGCTTTGAGCAGCTCACTGGGGTGAGTTACAAATAGGTTCTTCTTGAGGCACTGACGTCACATGGTAGACCGTTGACAGGAGAGAAACATGAAGGTAAATTTTGGGCTTGTATCGTAAATACCAAATCTGAGTTCTACCAAAGGCCGTATAAGAAACAACTTGACAGGATTTTCATTTGCAGATGACCGCGTAAACATTAGGTCCGGGTGTGCTGTTGAACTCTTTTCTGGGTAGAACGCGATGTATGGCCGTATGAAGATACCGACGCTTGTTTCTAGCTATGTTTTCGGTGGAGTGACCGAGGCCAAGCTAGGTTATGGGTGACCAACCGTGTTAACAGTGATGTCAGTTAGGGTCTGCTTCAGCTCAGGTCACAAATAGATCAGGGAAAGGTCAGGAATGAATTCTGCTTTTCAGTGTTACTATTAAAATAGTAACATGGGTCTGATGAGTCTTACACCAGTAACTCTGAATGTAAATTGTGAAAGCCTTCGTTATGCTTCCTTTTGTTAATTTACCGTGCACAAACTTTTCACTGTCTTACCTTCTCATGCTTGTGTTTTCTGGTAGCACGTAACACCAATCGCTACTATTAACTTGCCAAACAAAAAAAAAAAAAAAAGAAAAAAATATATCCGATTGAAATAAGTTTTAACTGCTGCTCTGTTCTTTTTAGCTTACATTACCCAGAGCTCTTCCGTCCAGGGAGCTGCAAGCGTGACATTTGCTGTGTTTTCAGCACCTGCCAACTTGGAGACCAGGGTTTGTGCTCGGGACTCAGGCTTACAACCCACACTTTGTGGCGCACAATGCCGTCCCAGCTGGCATGCTTCGTACCTCAATGGTGCTGGACGTCTGGTTACAGAGCTGTGCAGATTCACATGCACCGATTTCAATAGGCGTTCCGCTTCAAGCTGCTTTCAACTCTCATTTTATATCAAAGGAGTTAGATTGGTATCATTAAATCACTGCCATGGTTATTTCTCAATGAAAATACATTTGTTTTATTTAGTTCTTGAATCAAAAAGTAACTTTGTCTTCAAGAATCAAAGTGCCTCTTAAAAAAGGTGTGTATATAGATATGGGCTATACCTCTCTATGTGTAGATATTTTTATCTGTCTGTCTATCTGTCTCTCTATCGATATGAGAGAGATTCCAGCCAGAGCTATTAATTCCTTTTCATTAGTGGAAAAGTTTCAGAACCACAAATTAAAAGATCAGAAAGGAAAGAACAGAAGGATTAGTGTGTCATCACATGCGTATGTAGGTATAGGGCTGTTAGCTGTAGCTGGCCCATAGATGTGGGAACAATTCTATAACAAACTTCTTTTTCTGAATAAAGTCTACAGTAGAACATTGTCCCCGGAGTAGATTCAGACTTGTGGCTTTCATCTGTAACCAAACACTTTCCCTGTTTTCCAAAGAAATGTGTTTTGCTAACTTGTTTTCAGTAGCCAGTCTCTTTGAAAATGCTTCAGGTGGACGTGGCGATGTCTGTCTTCCCATCATCTATTATAAGCAATTTTAAAAGGTTTTGCCTTATAAAAAGATCTTTTCAGATTTGGAAAGGACAGTGTGAAATGTGAATGACTGGCTTTTAATACAACAGCTGGGACAAAGAGGCAGTGGCTTCTGGAAGCTGAAAAACGGGGTTAATACACACACATCTGCGTACTGTGCTGTTGGGTCCGGTGTCCAACAAGTTTGATGTTTGTTTCATTCACTTTATTCTAAAAAGAATATATACTTTGTTATTCTCAGAGACAGACTAGTTTATGACGGGGAGCTCTTTTTGCAACTATAGGCACACATAGATTTGATGGGTAAAACTGAACAACATTGACCGGTCCCTGCTCAAACTTCAAAGCTTAGCTCCTTGTTGCTTGAATATCACATTCATCTGCTTCTAAAGGCACAAAAATAAAACACCCACTAACTAACTAGGACACTCCTTAGTGCATATCAGAACCCAACCTTTACCCTCCTCTGCACAAATGTGCTTAGGTGAATACTTTTATTAGCTTGTTGATACAAGTTATAGTTGGTTACACCCTTTCTTAATAAAATACACCCTTATTGTCTCCTGTTGCTTAAGAGCTTTACACGTGGAAAAGGGGACACTGTAGTATAGAGTAATCCTCAGTTTAAATTCTCCTAGGCAGTTTTGAGGAGACGATGCGTGTGCCGTACGCACAGGCGTTCCTCCCCTTGGTGGTTCTGCTTTGAGAGGGGCCAGGAGAGCCAGTATTGGTGTGCTTTATCCCGGTTTCATTTATTGGTCTTGGAGGGAGACTATATGATCCCTGCATTTTATAGTTCCCAGGTGTTCGTGGCTTACCCCAGTTAGTGTTGGTCACTGATAATGGAAAAGTTACAAGTGATCATTTTGGATTATTTATGGATTTATTCCTAAATGGACTTAGGAATTTGTGTTTAGGTGCCTGGTTGTGCTCTAAATCTGGTTTTGATTTGGTTTTGACCTTTAAGGATTGAAGGAAGGTAGACTGCCCCTCCCCACCCCCCCCCATGCAGCTTACATTACATCCAGAGTTCAACTGTGTTTATATTTTCTCTTCTGAATTGAGCAAAACTCTAATATACAGCCTTTGGGTAGGACTTTTTAAATAATAAAGAACTATGTAGTACAGCCTTAAAAAGTGGGGGTGTCTTAGGACTTCCTGCACAATGTGGGAAGAGCCACATAGTATGGGAAGGTTACGTGACCTTCCAGGCCTTAATGTCTATACTTTTTAGCCTTTGGAGATTCAAATTAAGTACATGAGAAATAGCCATTCATTGGTTAGTAGCACAACTTCTTGAGCAGGTATTTTAGTTCTGTGCATTTGCAAGAAAGCCTCAGAACCAGAAAAACAGGCTGCTTTAGGTTGGAAAGGAGGCGTTGCAGTAAATGAGCTTGCCATAACCACAATCCTTGGAATTTTCTGAGACTAAAATCATCCCGAAAGCAACAAGAATCATGGTTGCAATAACTGTCTCCAGGCTCCGGACCCCTGCATTTTGTTTTCTATGTTGACCTGATGAACTAGTAATTGTGGGAATAAGCTGAATGTTTGCCAGCAGGAGTCACTCTAGGCTTCCTAATAAAAAAGTAAATTAAACTATATTCTTAAAGCTCTCAAAGGCCGAGGTGACACTGTGATAAAATAGCATTAGGGATGTGCAGCAGCATTCTCAAATTATCCCCTGTGCCTTTCTTTGTTTAACTTAGGAAGACTTGGTTCTTGCTCCTTCAAAATGGCCCTTGATAAATTCTTTTAAAGCAATGTGTATGGATAAGGTTATCAGAATCTTAACATTCTCCCTATGAGCTCGTTTTGGCTTTTGTAGGATGAATTGGTTATGTCCCACATCATCTGCTTGAATGAATAGACTCACATCCTTCTGACTGTCCTTCATCCTAATCTTGCAGAAGAAATCACTGGAGTGAGCTGGAGCTGGTGTGAAAGGAGATGTTAGCTCATGATTTCCTGAAAAAGAATGGGTCCAGTGTGACGAGAAGCTGAAATATTTCAGCAATAGCCATGAAATATAATAGTTTCCCAAGTGCTCAAGAAGTTAATTGTTCATTTATGTTTGATACTGGGATTGAAACATTGGATTAAAACCAATTAAATGTTCCTAGAAGCAACAGAAAAAGTTTCCTGATTTATGAATAGAACCATTCAAATGGCGCAGACACAATCCATGTAAAGTAATGAGGTGTTTTGTTTTTTTGGCAAAGGAGAACACAAAACAGGCATAGGGGAGTTCGTTTAAAAAACCTTCTCTTTAAAAAATCTCTTTGGCTACAAGGTCAATAAAATAACATACACTGGTAGGGACGGAGCAATGGGAAATCTAGGACTTCACAAGGAAAGCAGTCCCCCTCCCCCAGGTGAGCAGTACAATGAAAATACTCTGCTTATTCTATCAGGGTTACATTCCTGAACTTAAGTCAACATCCTAAGTTACAGAACGAAACATGCTCTGCCTCTGCTTAGCAACCACAAATCCTTCCTTCACCAGTTGCATATATTTTGCATGTGGCTTCTGAAGTACACATTCCTTTATTCCGATCAGCGCCCCGAGTTAGGAAACGAGCGCTTTATTTTCCCAAAGTGTAACAACACTAACACGGCCCCCCCTCCTCTGCCGCCCAGCACGCCACCGAAATGATCGTTTCTTTGAAACCTCAAAACCCAACAACCCGGAAGCTGGACGTCTGAAGTCCACGCGGCCCAGGTTTGGTTGTTTTTTTTTTTTTTTTTTTTGCCCCGGTTCGAGCAGGGGGGCGGGGGAGACGCCCGCGGGACCCCTGGCCCCGGGCCCGGGCAGCTGCGGAGGGGGCGGTGGGTGGCGGCGGCGGCGGCGCCGCGGCCCGGCTCGGGCCCGGGGCCACTTCCCGCGCGTCCCGGGGCCTCGCAAGCGCGAGCTCGGCGAGCGGCGCGCGGCTCAGCTCGCAGGACGCCCTCTAGCCCCGCCGGCGGCGCGCCGCGACCCCCCCCACTCCCCGCCCACCGGCGGCTGCGCGCACTGCACACTCGCCCGCCGCCGCCGCCGCCGCCGCACGCCGCCCGGCTCCTGCACGCCGCCGCCGCGCCGAGCGCCCGGGCCCGCGACGCCGCCGCCAGAGCGCCCGACCCAGCGACACGCAGCCGAGGTCGGGCGGCCCCGCGGCGGCGGCGGGCGCGGCGGGCGCGGGCGGCCTGGCCGGGGCCGGTTAAAGGGACGAGTTGCAAACAGTTCAGGAAGTGACAAGTCGATTTCCTCCTCCCTGGGAGCCGCTCGGTACAAAGCGCTCGGCGCCGGCAGGAGAGCGTGCGCGCGGCGGACGCGCGGCGGGCAGCCGGGACGACTTGGCGAGCGCCGGCGGCGACGGCGCGGGGCCCGCGCCCGGAGCGCCCCGCCGCGCACAGTAAGCGACCCCGGGCCGCGCGGCGGCGGTGGCGGCGGTGGCGGCGGCCGAGGGGCCGGTCCCGAGCGGAGGTCCCTGCCGTGTGCGCCGCCGCCGCCGGCGGCTGGAGGGACCCCGCTCTCGCGTGTGCTGGGCTTGCCCTTTTAAGATTTTTTAAATTATTATTATTGTTATTTTATGTTGCTGGTTTTCTTTTTTTCCGCCTTGTTTTCGGGTTGGGTCAGGCGGTTTCTCGGGGTGCTGCGTGTTGCCTCTGGTGCAGGCGTGAGACTTGTCAGAGCGCAGCCAGGGGAACGAGCCAGCCCGGCCCCTGCGGAAAAGTCTGCGCTTCCCCGGGGCGGGTGCGGGGACGGCTGCGCCCCGGGGTGTGCTCCTCTCCGCGTCTCAACTTGAGCCCTGGCTCGCGCCAGCGGCGAAGGCGCCGGGACCCGGGACCCGAGCGCCCCCGCTAACCCCGAAGTTCCCGCACCGTTTGCAGACAACTCTTTTGTTCGCGGAAGTTTGCGTCCGCCACCCCCGGGATGCGGGCGCGCGGCGGCGGGCTCCGCGGCTGCAGGACCGGCCGGGGCGGTCGCACTGGGGCTGGGGTGGGGGGTGGGGTGAGGGGGCGTTCTGTCCCCGGCTGGGGAAGCCCGCGGGGTGGCCGCGGCGGGGGCTTGCGGAGTGGGGGGCGCCGGCGTGGCTTTGCACATGGCGAGAAGGGCCGTCCGGCACGGGCACACTGGTCGAGTCACATTTTTGCCAGTCCTTGATTCGCAAGCCTGTGGGAGTCGGCTTACCCGCTGGGAGTGTTTCTCTTGGTGGGGCGGGGACGAAGGAGGCGAGGACACCTAGAATCCGGGGAGGGCCCTCGGTTTGCATTGCCCCAAGGGGTTTCTCGGGCACCCCGGCTCCCCACCCCCCGCCTGCAGACTTGGGGAACAATGCTCGAGGCGCGGGACGGAGCGGCGGAGCACCGGCGGGTCGCGCGAGCTAGCTCGCACCGGTCCTTCGCCCCCGGAAGCCCCCTGAAGCCGGGCTCTCCCCATCTGACCGCCCGGGTTCATTAACACGTACTGTACTTCGTACGATGGTGAACAAAGAACGGCTCTTTGCAGCATTTGATGAATGGGATTCTGCCTCCTATAGGCCACACTCCGAGTCTTCCATACGTTACAGTCTCCGGACTCGGTGGTGTTGGGTGAGTGGCCCCTGCCGAGGGCTGCTTTAGGGGCCGGGACCCTGGGGCAGGGCATTGGTGCCGCCGCCGCCGCCGCCGCGCTTGCCTCGCTGCAGCGGGTGCAGATGGAGCCAGCCTGACGGTTGTTCAACAGGAACAAATGTTTGTTGAATTGTTGGATGGCGGAGACAAGGGACTGTTTTCTATTGACTGCTGCAGGAGTTGGAATGGCATTGTTTATTGGCCTGGGAAGCCAGGCAAGCGTCTTGTGCTGCTTACAACGTATTAGCAGACTTCCAAATGACATACTAGCATATGTGTTCCCAGCACTTCCCACAGGCTGGAAGGGGATCCCTCCTTGCTCCAGATCCTAGACTCCGTGGAAAGATGTCACCCGGTCTGAGGACTTGGGAGGGAATGGAGTTAGTGGACCCGGTGCAACTCAACTGTTGCCGACTTGGCCAGGTTTTGGTTTCATTTTAATTTATCCACTTAGCAGTAACTTGTCTCGGTTACAGTTTTGATACTGAATTGCAGATCTGTAGGGTTTTGGTCCTCTCTCCTGGGGGGGG
>CM053561.1:75260093-75279698 GCA_028646485.1 Cryptoprocta ferox | reverse complement strand
CCCCCCCCCCCCCCCCCGAGCTGGCGACAGCTAGATAGAAAACCAAAAACAGTTGATAGGCCCCTGTTCGTGGGAGGAGGTTTGGATTTTAAGTGCCGAACTGGTGGCCCGGGCCAAGGATCTGCACTTGGCTAGGGGCTGAGTGCTGCCGGCCGGCCGGCCTGCAGACCCCGGAGCCTGCTGATCCAGCTCCCAGGGCGCTCGCTGTTCCCGTCTAGGAAACTAAGGACAGGCTTGGGGGCAGGTCTGTTTTCCCCCCACCCAACCCCGCGCTAGAGAACAAGGTGGTTTTAAGACCAGTTCAAATCCTTTTGCTCAAGGACTTCTTTCCCCCCGAGAATGTGATGTTGACCACACGACCATTGTAACCTCGAAGACCAGCTTTAAATAAAAGCTAGCACCGTGCACAGCAGAAGTGGACTCGGATTCCTAAGGCCGGCAGTAGGAGCAGAGCACGCCGCAATTGTGATTGATCACGTTTTCAGTCAGTTTCTCTCTTCTGTTTTCAATTTAGGGTATGTCACACACGTAGTAGCGTTTGGGAAGTCCTTCAAGTTCTTTAAGGAAGAGCTTTACGCTAAGATATCGGAGTACAGTCGCGGTGGCCATGCTTCATTGACATCTTATGGGGAGCCCTGTTGTGATTTCTTAGGCCCTTTCTCTCCACACCTTTCATCCTTCTCTGTCCCCCCTGTCGATGACTTCACAGTGCCCTGGCCTCCAACCCCCCCCCCCCCCCCGTTCTGTGGAAGCCTAATGGGCTGCGTGCCCTTTAAGCGGGTTCAGCGGGCAGGCGCCTGACCAGTGGTGGAAGGGTTGGGAAGGGCCAGCCAGCTCTCTTCCCCTGCTGGAAGCTGCAGAGGAGGCAGCTGCGGGCGTTCGGGGAGCCGGCAGCAGGGGGCGCCTCGGAGCAGTCTGCTGTGTCTTTGCAGGGCTTTTTCAACAGGGCATCCTTCTCACCCACCGCTTGATGCGGTGGTGGGCCCTGGAGACTGAGACCCGGACCCAGTGGCGTCCAGACCGTTCAGTTGATGTTTCATCCCAGCGGTGTGACGTTCCCGAATCGCATGCCGCCTGGAAACTTTTCGTTCTTGCCCTTAAAACAAAAACAAAAACCAAACCAAACCTGAAATAAGCAGCCACGCAGATCCGCACCCGCACAACCACACGCACCTCTCTGATGCGTAATAAAAGAAACCTGCAGGCAAAATTTGTTATGTAATATGCTGATAATACAAGTTTCGGTTTTAGATGGAAACCAGATGTGGAGGGGCTCTCTTTAATTGATCCAGCAAGGGGAGTGCGGGGACACGTTAATAGATCAACTAGCCCTTGGCAAACCCCAAAGATGATTTTTTGTCTTTTGTTTTTTGTTTTTTTTGGTCTTGAGGGGAGACTCCTAAACCTGGGGCTTTTTTCGAGGTTTTTGCCTCTGAGCTGCTTGCTTTGCTGCAGCTGTCGTTTTTGTCAGCCCCTTCCTCTCTTGAAAGAACCGGTTTGTTGCCAACACGAAGCACATGGCCGGGTCTGGCTGGGCTCCGCGCAGCTTAACTCTGCTGGGCTCCACGCTCCTCCTTGTCTGGTCCAGCTGCTGCCCTGCCCTGCACCCTGCGAAACAGGGCCTGGCCTGGGGACTTGTGCGCTGCAAGGAATGTTGACTGGCCTCCCTCAGCTCCTTTCTGAAATGTCTGATCATCCAGGGAGAGTCGCTGTTTAAACTTGCCCCGCGCACACTCTTTCCAAAACCATTGCCTCTCCTCCTCTGATTAATTTCTGTGTTTGTTTCCTGCCTCGCTTTATGAGGGCTCTTTCTTTCTACGCGGCTGAGTCACCTTTATTACGGCCCAGGGTCGGGGACTGCGCTGTAACAGCTGACCCCATTAACAGCGGTTTCACTGCGTGCTGGGGTGTGAGCTTTGGAAACAAACCCGGAGGCTCAGATACGCCGATGTGCCCGGAGACTTGCTTAGAAAATTTTTGTTTTAGCGCAGTTTACATTAACATGATTAATGACCGCGCCACTGAAAAGTCTATATTCAAAAGCAATTTACCGTTCCCTAGGGTTCTTCTTATGGTGAAGTAATTTTCTTTGCCAAACAACTTTGTTTTTAAGGTAATTTCTTCTTTGATGTTTAATCCAAACCTCCTGTGCACAGGGTTTTGGATCAAGGCCGGGGCTCCGAAAATTGGGGGCTGTGGCTTGGTGGTGCCTGCCTTCACCTTCCCGAACTCGGGTCGGAGGGCACCCGGATCCTTGGTCTGAGAAACCTCTCTTGGGGTCCTGAGCCACAGCAGAGTTAGTGCCGTGCTGGGTAGGACTGGAGGAAATCTTCCAGGGGAAACTTGGCTTCAGGGTGTCTTGGAGGAGGGAAGTGAGGACGCTGGAGCTGAGGACAAGATTTTTTTTTTTTTTCTTCCTTGCAACTGTAGATACTTGAGCTTTTTCAAAAAAAAAAAAAAAACAGAGACGTCTTTGCTGCAGCCACCACCACCTCCTCCTTTTCTTCTTCTTCTTTTTTTGTTAAATGTGGGTGATTGAGCGGGGGAAATACTGATGGGTGGGTCTGAAAGCAGCCTTAGGAACCCGAGAAAATAAAAACACATTTGAAGGACTCGGGAAGATTTTGCATTTCAAAGGGTCCACCTTGTAGAATTTCACATCACGTCAGGGGTTATGGAGAAGTGTGACAGGCACCCCCAGCTTCTTTAACGGTCCTCCTCCTCTCCTGCTGCGGGGAGCTGCACGGGGAAGCCGGCTTCTGCAGGGGGGTGGAGTGGGGGGGCAGTTCGGCCAGACCGTGCAGGGATATCTCGGAAAGAAACAACAGTGCCCCTTAGGCATCTGTAGTTCCTGGAGGCACTTTTTTTTTTCCCCCATGGGGCCACTCTCAGGAGGTGAAAGCAAATTCTGTTGCTAAACAGCCCATTTGACCCTAGAATGCAGGGCAGGCCAACTCCTGACTGCCCTTGCTCTGGCCGGTGGAACAAAGAAAGAAACGGATTCTCCTCCTGCACTGGTGTAATGTGGTTCTCTAGCTCCCAAGATTCAGGGCCATGAAAAGTTGGGCGCAGCAGGCTTCAGCCGAAATGGGTGTGGATTGTTCAAATAGTGGTGCCCCCTGGGTATTGAAGGCCTACCCTGGGCCAGGGGCCTTGCATACACGCTCCAATTTTCAGAGCGTTCCTGCAGTTACAGCGGAAGAAATCGAGGCTCAGAGAGGCCAAGTAGCTGGCCTAAGGCCACACAGCTTTTAGGCCAGAGAGGGTTGTCATTCTGTCCGGGTCTGTCTCGCTTCGGAGCCTGGTTGTTTTCCACACACATGCTGTTTGTTGATGTCTTCATAAGGTAGAGGCACTCGGTTCGGTTTTACCTCAAAGCTTAAATTTTGTTTAGTCGTGCTAACACCTCAGGGAAGCTTCGCAATTTTGACCGCCTCTCTCCGTTGCCCTGCCTTTTCCTACTGCTTTTTAGAATTTTTTCAAGGGGTGCTGGGATTCTAGATCTGCCACAGGGCCAAAGGCAGTGCCTCAGTTGGGAAGATTGAAATGTTTGGCTTCATCCTTACCAAAGACAGATTCACAAGAAAATCGAATTATTCCCAGTGACCTAGGGGAAATGGGAAATAAATCTGGCAGCCGAGAAGAGGTATCACCATTTATCCGGATTCCATTTTCCATTCAAAGAGATTGTTAAAAGGGTTTTCAGCTTGTTTTTTTTTTTTTTTTTTTTTGCATTTGTAATTCAGATCTCTCAAATCATTTCGTGGTGCTTGCCACCCCAGGTTTGTCTAATATCACGTTTTATTTACAGGCCTAACGTAATCAAATAACTAAACACAATTGTGCGGCCCCCATCGTGTGGGAAGTTGGCGCACCCCAGCCGGGGCTGGGGAGAGGCCCTGCCTTCTGTCTCAGACACGTGGCTCTTCGCAGGTTGATCCTGGGTTGGGAGCCTGGGGGGGTGATGTGAGGATACCTCTCTCCAGCAGACATTAGAATCACCTGGAGAGCGATTAAAAAAAAAAAAAAATCCCAACCCCCCAGGCTGCGTCCAGGACCGGTTACATCAGAATCTTGGAGAGAAGGGGCAGACTCAGCATTGGTATTTTCAAAAAAATTTTTTAGGGTTTATTTGTTTTTGACGGTGGGGGGAAGAGAGAGACAGAGACAGAGCATGAGCGGGGGTGGGGCAGAGAGAGAGTGGGAGACACAGAATCTGAAGCAGGCTCCAGGCTCTGAGCTGTCAGCCCCCGACCTGGGGCTTGAACTCAGGAACCTCAAGATCATGCCCTGAGCTGAAGTCGGCTGCTTAGCCGACTGAGCCACCCGGGCGCTCCTGTGCTGAGACACTTTGGGACGCAGTGTTGCTTGCAGGACAGGGTGCCGCACGTAGCACAGAGCGGCGGGCAGCGGAGTCCTCGTTCAGAGTTCAGGCTAGTGACACATGCTGTCCGTGGCCCGTCAGCAGTCTGTCCCGTTTGTAACCTCCCTCCCTGTGCCTGCTCAGCAGGGGTCCCTTAGGTTGCTCAAAGTGTAGGCTCAGTAAACCCCTAGCGGAGGAAACTGAACCCAGATGGAAAAGTACCGAAACCTTGAACTTGATGGAAAGGGATTTGGTTGCTTCGGCCACGGTTTGTCCACCTGCTCTCCTGGGCCTCGGTAGTGGTGGTGAACAAGGAGGGCCCTTTCTCCTCTGCTAGGAGTTGCGTTTGGGCCTAATGAGGTGGGGAAGAGGGGGCCCGTTAGGCCTGCGTTCATCTCGCGGGCACTGATCGGGCACCTGCTGAGGGTCCCGAGTGGGGCCGGGCATTCCACTTCATTAGTTCATTAGATCATTTGATCCTCTGCACAGCCCAAGGCTGAGGGGTTGCTCTGTCCCTTGCTGGAAACACAGCCCCCCGCTCCGCCCCACCGGAGCGAGAGGGACAGTGGGATTTCAGCTCATCCTGGCTGGCTCCAGTCCCGTGTTCTTGCCACCATGCCACGCTCGCTCTTCACCCACTGCCCGCCTCGGTGGAAAGGTGATGAGCTCCCCATTGTAGACAGGGTGCGGCGTCCCGGGGGCCACTCCCGCCTGGGCGCTGCGCTGCTACTTCCGGGAGGGGGGCTTGGGTGGCCCAGGGGCTCCTTCCTGGACAGCAGGGCCCGGCCGGCAGTGCCCTGGATGGGAGGAGGTGGCTTCGTGTGGGTCCGGTGCTCCTGCTTGGGGAGGCCACCCTCCTCCCAGCTGCCCTCTGGCTCAAGTGCCCTGACGGACAAGGCCCAGCTGGGAGAGGCCTCGGCCGCGCCTGGAATTCCCCTTGCTCTGGCATTCACGTTGGCCGGGGGCCTGGGAGCGGAGGGAGGTTCCATCTGCTGGCTGGGAGCAGCCTGTCTGCATGCTCGGAGGTGGAAGGACCGTGTCCTCCATAGCCGGCCACCTCCATGCTCCGGGTGAGGAGAGGGGGGCGTCTCCGGGGCGGCGGGGGGTGTGCCTGTGGTTCTGGGGCTCCAGGGGGGATGTGGGATGCAGGGGCCCCTGTGGTATGGCCCATTGGTGGGGGGGGCACCCTCCCGCGAAGGCTCCTCGCTCGCCAGACTGGTTTGCGGTGTGACCCTCCTGGCCCCGGGTTGTAACCTCCCTCCCCCATTTTTAGGGGGGGGTTAAGAGAAGAGCCTGTCCGAGAAGCCCCCTCAAAGGGCGCGGTGCCGAGTGGAGGGACGCAAGGTAGTGGATGCCCATCGGCCCCGAAGGGCACAAGTTCTGCCCGGGAGTCCGGGGTGGGCCGCCTTCCAGCTGGGGCCGAACCACAGCTGGGGCCGAACCACAGAGCTTGGGGCAGAGCGTGGGGGAAACCCAGGTGTGCGTCATGTAGGGCGAGGGCAGCACCACGCTCTGGGATTGGTGCCCGGGTTCGAGTCCTCCGCCTGCCCTTTGCTGACCGTCTGCCCTTGGGCAGGTGACTGTCTCTCCCAGCCTGGGTTCCCTCATCTGGACGATGGCCAGGCCAACAGCACCCCACCTGTGGGTTTGGGACCCTGAGTGAGACCACGGGCGGAGACCCGTAGAGCCCAGCACATGTTAGCGGGTGTCCTGTAGCAGGCGCGTGCTGTTGGGAGACAGGTGGAAGGCTGGGAGGGCAACGGGAGGACAAGGGCAGTTGTCCGCATGGTCCCAGTGGGTGACAGGACGAAGCACAGAGCTGAGCGCGGCTGGACGGGTCACAGTGGGGTGAGCCTTTCCTCACCCAGCACCCTCTGTCCTTGAGATGTCTTAGGATTTTTCATTTTTTTCCAGGAGGAAGGGTTGAAGGCATGTGTTACAATTTAGTTTGCAGCGTTTCTTTTTTTTTTATTAAATTTTTTTTTTACATTTATGTATTTTTGAGAGACAGAGAGAGAGCATGGACAGGGGAGGGGCAAAGGGAGAGACACACACACAGAATCCGAAGACAGGCGACAGGCTCTGAGCCAGCTGTCAGCACAGAGCCTGACGCGGGGCTCGAACCCACGAACCGCGATATCATGACGTGAGCCGAAGCCGGACGCTCGACCGACTGAGCCACCCAGACGCCCCATGCAGCATGTTTCTTACCAGGAGTTAAGACTGGTGAAATCTCTTAAGTTTTCTCTTTAGGAAACACAATCTCTGTTTCCCAAAAGTGACTGACGTTGGTCCTAAAGCTAGAAAAGTGAATTGGCGTAAGCGTCACAGTGCGGCTCAGAGCCGGGTTCCGCTCTCACCGGCCTCTGAGTGTGAGCGTGCTCCGTGCAGGCCTCCAGGGCTGCGTACCTCTCTGGACTGAGAGGGAGGTGCATTAACCTCCTTCTTCGATTCTCTCCAGGGCCTTTGCAGCTGATGTCATTGTTGGGTCCTGCCCCTTCTTCCAAGTCCGCGAGCAGCCGTCACAGCTGCATACAGCGCGGGGCAGGTCATAGAGTCACAGCTGGGTGTTCGCCCTCAGCCTGGCCGCCTCCTGCTGACCCCTGGGGTGTGATTCCGGTTGACTCTGGACCCCTGCGCCCCCCGAACCCGACCGACCGGCCATGTCTCCAGGAGCAAGAGCTCATCTAAGCTCATCAGAGCTTTTGAATCAGGCTCTTGACCCAGTTGACAGAGGGAATGGCCTTTACCCTCTTCGGTGGTCACTGGGCGTTTCTTGGCACAAGCTGGTGATTCCTGACAGTCTCCACCCACGTGTCTTCTGAGCATTGCACCTGGCGGCCTGCGGGGTGAACGGGGGCGGGGTGGGGGGCAGGCTTGCCGTGGGAGATTGCCTACTGGGCTTTGGGCAGCTTTGAAGGAGACCCCTTGGTCCCTGAGTGGGAAGGCTCTGTATTATTCACTGGCTTCTGGGCAGGGGCCCTGACTCCAGGCTGCAGCAGCCCCTTCCCCTCAGAGGCTCGCGTAGGTGGTTGGGGGTGGCCCTGGAGAGCCCCCTGCAGAGGACCCACTGTGGTGGCTGGGCTCGGCTGGCCTTGGCCCAGACCGTCTCGTTGGGCATCATGGAGCTCTGTGACCGTAGGGCTCTGTGTGAGGGAGGTAACTAAGGCCTCTGGTCTTGGCGGATGTGACAGAACTCATTTTCCTCACCCTCTGTGCCCCTTCAGATATGTCGTCATTCCTGCGGTGACCGCAGGACACTGTGCCATGCTGGAGGTCCCCCAGGCACAGTCCAGTCAGTTAGTATCGAGTAAATGTCTGTGTGTGTCAGGCCCCGAAGAATTCAGAGACGAGTCAGGCGCGTTCCTGTTTGTGCAGAGCTCATTGGCTCATGTCATGGACAGTGAGACGGCAGTTGTTGTTTTATTTTTTTATTTTTAGTAGTCTCTACACCCAACGTGGGGCTTGAACTCACAACCCTGAGATCAAGAGTCATAAGCTCTTCCGACTCAGACAGCCGGGCGCCCCCACGGACAGCAGTTGTTTTGATTGAGTTCCTACTATGTGCCCGACAAAGTGTACTAAGTGTCATGGAGAGAAGTGTGCACAGGGTACCGGTGAGCCCACAGTCCCGTGGGAGTCCCAGGGAGGTCATATCCGAGCCAAAGGGAGGAGGGTAGAAAGGCTCCCTGAGTCTTGAAGAATGAGCAGGAGTCGAGACGGGTGAAGGATGGGGAGCAGGAGATGTTCCAGACCAGGGAGCGGTGAGTGTGCAGGGGGCCTGATGCCGCCTCTGGGGCACTTGGGGGAGCAGCAGGTGGTGGACGGTCACCCGGACCTGGGCGTCTGGGTGAGAAGAAGCTGTTGGCCTAAGCTGGTCAAGGTCAGCATGGCAGCAAGTGCAAAGCAAAGGAGTCCCGCCTCTAACCCGAGGGCTGGGGGCAGGGGAGCCATATGTCGATGCTGGACTTTTGGAGGCTCCGCGCTTGGGGGGTGCGGGTTGGGCTGGAGCAGACAACTGGGAGCCGGCTGACTGATGCGAGAGGGATGTTGAACCGGGGCGGGGTGAGGACCCCAGGGCATAGCTGTTGGTCAGTCCCCGCCTGGAAAGGGGAGAGCAGCCTTCTCCAGCAGTCCTCCCTCGGGGCTGCCTTCCAGAGAGACTGCCTTCCAGAGAGACTGCCCAGGACCTCGTCCGTTTGACCTTGGAGTGACCTCCTTGGAGGGCACAAGACTATCCCCTGACACTTGGAACTTTCATCAAGTGCCATCTCGATGGCCGGAGGGACGTGGTCTTTGTGTAGTTTTAGTGCGCGCTCTTGCTTTCGGCAAGGACACTTGAGATTCCCAAGAACTCCCAGCGTTTCTTGCACTGGAACTAAAGAAATCGAAACGGACAAAAGCATTTGGCGTTGGCGGAGTTGAAAACATCCGATTCAGTGTAAAACTACCTTTTTTTTTTTTTTTCCTTCTTCCCCTTGACGGAAACAAGTAACCCTGTTGGTGTGATTGAAAAAGGAGCTTCGGCGCCCTTTGGGCTCTGTCGTGGCGTGTTCTGTCCGGTGGCGTCCGGGGTGGGGGAGTTGCTGACACAGATGCTCGAGAATGTTCTGCCTGGGTCACCTGACTTCTGGCGCCCAGTGCTCCTGTGGCCTCCACACCCTCCGATGCCAGCCCAGATCCCAGGCCCCGTTGACCATGCGGCATGTGACTCAGGCCCAGAGGAGGAGAGTTAAGGGAAATAATGAGCCTGAGCAGGTAAGCAGGCCAGCAGCCCATGTCAGCTTTTGGGGTGTCTCTTCTAAGCCCCGTAGGGGTTTTGCTCATCAGCGCTCGGTCCTGAGAAGAGAAGTTAGCTTACATAACCTTAATTTTGGCAGTAAACCTCCCTGCTCACCTGATGCCCAGGGAGGTTAGCAGACACCCTCTCCTATTAGAAAGAAAAGTAGAAGAGCGGTCGGGCCTGGCTGAGGCTAAGGAGGCCGAAAGGGGACCTGTGACTTGGGGCCAAAGAGCCACGCGCCGGGACCAAGGGCCGAGCCTGGTGGGTCTGACTCCCCCCCGGCCGCCGAGGGGGCGCTGATCCACTGGTGACCGGTTTCTGACTTGCCTTAAAAGCCAGTCTGCTTTCTAGACTTGTGTGAGGCTCAGGCCCGTCCCCGAGCGTTGCAGAGAAGACTCTGAGGGCGTTAGTGCTCCGGACGCAGCACGGGGCCGCAGTGACCGCTGGGTCGCTGCTCCTGTCCGTTTCTGGGTGATCCCGTGGGGCCTCGGGGAGACCAGCTGACCCCCCTCTTGGAAGGTAGTGAGTGGCGTGGCCGGGCTTTGGGTGCTCCTGGGGGGCCCCAGGGCCTGATTTCCGGCCCCCTCACTGTGGCAGACGGAGAGAGCTGGGGGCGCAGGGGCTTGAACCCCGTCAGGTTGGGCCTGTTGCTCATTGGCCTCTGCTCAGGTTTTGGCCCAAGCACCCGGTGGCTCCAGTTAAGCCAGTGTGGCCGTCACAGCCCGTGGTGTCTTAGGGCCCCGGAGGAGACGGTGGTAATCCCAAGAGCCGTCTGCTTGGGAATGACCCTGGCCCACCCCACTGAGGAGACGGGCGTGAAGGCGTCAGGACGCGTCACTGCGCTCACGTGTGCCCCGGGCCCCGCTCACGTGAACGTCCTGCAGCCCCAGCGTGCGCAGGGGCGTCTCCGTGGCCCCATCAGCAGAGCCGGGGGAGCGTTTTCCGTTTCGGAGGACTCGCAGGGACACGGTGCCGTGGAGGGTGACGGGGGCCTCCGTGCGCAGCACCCGGAGCCGCGTTCTGACCCGGCACAGTAATGAGGGGCCACCCTGGGAGCGTGCCTTGTGGTGTGCCAGTGATTGGCAGCCTTAGGTGACGGGTCCCCGGTCACTGGAGGTGACCAGGGCTCCTGCGCGGTGGACAGGACAGGAACCAGGAGAGCACAGCGTCTCGGGGCCCTTAAGAAGTTGTCTACTTTGTTATTTCTTGATGGTTCCTTCACAGAGGAGTGAGCCTAGTACCGTGCAGGCCGGTGCCCAGGAGCCCAGTCAGGCTGATGCTAGAAAACTCTCCCTGGGGGAGAGACGAGGGCGCAGGACGAGGAAATGGGAGCCCTGGATTCTAGTCCTGCCGCTTTATTGCACTTGACTCAGAACCAGTCCCCCTTAACTTTCCTGCAGACCGGAACTAGCTGGGTCTGCTTCACAGGGTGGGGAGGAATACACAGGGGGCTGAGGTCAGAGCACCCAGTTTGTATCTGGCTTCTGTTCACCTTGTAAGTACTTTTTAAAAAAATTTTATTTATTTTTAATGTTTATTTCTCAGAGAGAGAGAGAGAGACAGAGACAGAAACAGAGCATGAGCGGGGGAGGGGCAGAAAGAGAAACACAGAATCCGAAGCAGGTTCCAGGCTCCGAGCTGTCAGCACAGAGCCCGACGCGGGGCTCGAACTCATGAGCTGAGAGATCATGGCCTGAGCCGAAGTCGGATGCTTAACCGACTGAGCCCCCCAGGCGTCCCTCACAAGTACTTTCTGAGCGCCCACTCCGTGCGGGTGTTGTGCCAAGTGCCAGGCTCCTCGTTTAGTCCTTACATCCGCCTTAAGAAGTGGGTGCTGTGATGATTCCCTCTTTATAGATGAAGAAGTCGAGGTTTCACCAGGTGAAGATCCTTGAGTTCATCCCGCTGGTAGCAGTAGTCCTGGGGTTTGAACGCCCGGCTCTCTCATCTTTATTCGAGGTCGGCAGACTAAGCCCACAGGCCGTGTCCGGCCCTCTGCCTGCTTTTGTAACTAAAGTTTAATTGGCGCACGGCCATGCCCGTTGGTGTTTGCAGCGTCTATGGCTGCCTTCCGCTACAACAGCAGAGCGCGGTGCTGGCGACAGAGCCCCTACGGTCTACACAGGCTGGAATATTTACTGCCTGGCCCTTTCCGGGAGCGGCGCGCCGGCACTTCTCCGTGCGGGTGCGGTACACGCTGTCCTGCGTAGCGGCCGGTAACCACATGCAGCGGTTTCAGTGTTTTTCAGCTTTACTGAGGTATAATTGGCAAAATTGTAAGGTTATTTAAGTTAATTAAAACTGAGTGGCGTGAGGAACTCGGTACTTCAGGGACACTAGCCAGCCACACGCCACGTGCTCGGTTTAGTGGCCTGTCGGACCCCGCAGGTGAGAACCGCTGCCGCCATCACAGAAAGCCCATCGGGTGGACGTGTTCTAGAGTGTTCCCCTGTGAGTGTGGGAACCGAAGGTGTCAAGGAGGCATTCCAGTGAGAGAGAGAACGCTGGCCTTTCCTGGCCCAAGAGCACGGAATTGACAGTGAGTTCACGGACTCGCCGGGGATGGAGAAGAGTGTGGTATGGACTGAGGGAGCCTGGGTTCCGAAGACGCTGTCCGTCCCCCCCATCCCCCGCCCCTGCCAGACTGCTGTGTGACCACGGGCAGGCCGCCCGGACTGCCCGGGCCGTAGATCCTGGGTGTACGTGACCAGCTGCTGTCGGAGGACCCCCCTCAGCCCTGCCCCTGTCCAGCCGGTGACCCCAGCTCCTCTCTCCACTCCCTGGCTCACCCAGGCTGGTCGCCTCATCAACTCTTCTGTGCCCGGCACGTCCCTGCGCCCATCACCCCCCCCCCCCGTCCCCACCACACTGAGATAGAAACACGTTTGCCGTGATGGAATGGCCATGCTTTCCACGGGCACAGACCAGGGCCGACGCTGCGCGTTCGGAAAGGCGTGCCGTGGAACTAGAGGAAGGAAGAGGCGTCCCGGCTCCGTCAGCCAGCCCGGGGCACGTGGCCTCTCCCCAGGATGCAGTTAGCGGCCACCCCGACGCTGGTGGTTGATGATCGCGGAGCGAGGCTGAACCGTAGCTCGTGCCCTGCTTGGTGCAAGCCGTCTCTGAGTCAGACTCTCTTTAGAGGCGAATTCAGGGCAGAGGCCTTCTGAGGTGGGAGGGCAGATACGGGCAACGGGGGTTTCAGTTCATCGGACCCAGTCATAACGCATCGTGGTCACCAGGGCCCTCCCCTCGCCTTCGTGCCCGCCGCGGGACCCCGAGTGCGGAGGAGAGCCGTCCGGTGGCTTCCTGCTGGGCCGGCCCTGGTCCGAGGAAGGCTGCTCTGGGCTTTCTAACGCTGCGTGTCGTCGGGAGCCTGGTCCTCTCCCCACCCCCCGCCCCCCCGGAAGTGGCTGGGTTTATATGGGTCCAGTCTGCACGCGTCTCCCCAGCTTAGACGGCACCTGCCCCCCTGCGTAGCCAGATGAAATGCAAGAATCAGATACGAGGAAGGGCTTTCAGAAGCTCGGGCAGGAGTGAAGAAAGGGGAAAAGCAGAGCAGCTTAGTGGATTGAGCCATGGGGTAGGTGCATGACCAAAGCGCTCGGCAAGGAGGAAGTTGGGGTTAAGAGGATGCGCACAGAGAGGTTTTGTCTCTTGCTTTAAAAAGGAAAAGAATAGTCCCGGAAGGCCAGGCTTGACTGCGTGCCCGCCTCTGACACTGCCTCTAGCCAGCCACTCCCCGAATGGTCTCCTGCGCCTTCCTTCCGTAGCCAGCAGACGGCTGAGAGCACGCCGGGCCGGGCCGGGCCCGGCCCAGAATTGCTCACTGTGCTCCCAGCACCCAGGGCGGGGTGGGGGGGGGAGGCGGATCTTGCATGTGTGCAAAAAGAACGCTGCTGCAAGTAAGTTCACAGTGGTTTTTCTACCTAGAGAGTTAGCTTTTGTTGAGCACCTACTACGTGCCAAGCGCCGTGTATACGCATATACGTTCTCCTCCGACTCTCCCACAGTCAGCCGTGAGGTAATTCGCCCCTCTCTACAGGGACGGAACAGAGCTGCAGCCACACCCGTGAGAGTGCGGGTCCTGACCCCGGTTCATCTTTTCCAGAGTCTGTGTCCTCAGCACCCGGCGTTACCCTCAGTCACGGGCCATGCTGCCATTTTCTTTTTAAAAGAAATGTTTAATGTTTGTTTATTTTTGAGAGACAGAGACAGAGCGTGAGCAGGGGAGGGGCAGAGAGAGCGGGAGACACAGAATCCGAAGCAGGGCACCATGCTGCCATTTGAAAGAAGTCTCTTGCTCCTCTGGACGAGGCTCCCCAGTCTGTAGGCAGAGAAATAGGTTGCTCTGTGGGTTGACATTTAAGAAAAACCCCACTTCGCCGAGCTTTCCCTTTTAATGTGTTGTTGTAGAACAAGAAGTCTTCGTTTGTCCCGGGCTATTTTGAAATGAAAGGCAGGAAACCCCCCTCTCATTTCTATATCTTGCGCAGAAGTCATCAAAACAGAATCCTGTGTTCTGTGCAGGACTTGTGATTGCGGAAGCAGCTGCTCTGTTCGTGGTGATGACCCGGCCGAAGCCAGCCGTCTGTAGGCGTCAGGGGTCCAGAATTGTCTGTTCCATCTGCTGGGTGAACTTGCATTTATTTAAAGTGTCTGGCATGGAACCTCTTTCCTTCCCCAGCCCCACGTTGTGAGAGAGAGCCCACAAGGGAGGCCTCCTCCTGAGGGCAGGGGCAGACTCCAGACCCTCCTCTGCCCCCCAGGCAAGCCGCAGCTCGCCCTGTGGGACGGATGCCAGGCAGGGACACAGCCCAGGTCGGTCACCTCCCCAAGTCCGCAAGTGGGAGGACACGCGCTATTTGGGATTGGGAGTTTCGTGGCACTGGTCTGATGTGCTCAGGAGTTCAGTCTGTGCTTTCTGGTCATTTCTGGGCCTTCGGCTAACCCAGAGTGAGCCAAGAGTGGTGCAGGCGGGCGTGCACGACGGTGGGGCACTGAGGCCCGGCCAGGCCACACGGGCTCTGCAGACCGAGATGAGATGTCGTCCTCATACGGGCAGTTTCTGTCAGAGCAGGTGGCGTCTAACAGAGGCTGCACACCTGTGGTCTGGGGCCTGCTGTGGTCCTCAGACATGATTCTTTTGGTCCCCGTGATGCCTTTTTTTTTTTCTTTTTGTTAAAACTTTATTTTGAGAGAGACAGAGACAGCGGGGGAGGGGCAGAGAGAGAGGGAGAGAGACTCCCAAGCAGGCTTCCCATCGTCAGCGCAGAGCCCGATGCGGGGCTCAAACCTGAGCTGAAACCAAGAGTCGGACGCCCAACTGACTGAGCCACCCAGGCGCCCCGGCCCCCACGATGCTTCATGAATTTTTGCATTTCTTGACAACATTTAAAAGCTGGGACTGTACATAGAAGTCTGGATTTTCAGCTCTTCTTGACAAGTCAGGAGATCTGTGATGCCACCCCAGGGCCTCTTTCCCACATGCCCACACGGCGCTGGCTGCCACGTGGCCGTCGGAGTAGCTGTCCCCTCTCCAGGCCACGCTCTCTGCGCACTGGACGGTTCCCACCGGGCGCTCTTCACCCACGTATGTTCCCTGCTTGGGTCCGGAAGGCACTTGAGTGTGAGGTCCCTGGAGTCGGCCGGACATTCTGGGGACAGATTGAGATTTCCCCGCCCTCCGGGTCACTCGGTGCAGGGCGAGCAGCGGTGAATGGCCCTGCGCGGCGCTCCCGGTCCTCGCCGTGCTCCCAGTCCTCGCCATGATCCCGCTAGGTGATTGGCCCGCAGGTGAGCCGACAGATCAGCCGGCAGGATGCCCAGGGCACCAGCACTCACCCCCTTGGGAAGACGGCCCCACAAACAGGGCCCTTCTACCCAGTGTTCCTTCCAGGGTACCCTGCGATGCCCAGCAGCCTGGGGTCCTTTTTCTATGTCTCTCCCCGTCCCCCAGCCGTATAGAGTCACTCAGGTATTTCATCCAGTTTAATCTTTTCAGTCTAAAAGTACCTCCATGGGGCGCCTGGGTGGCTTAGTCGGTTGAGCATCTGGCTTCGGCTCAGGTCATGATCTCACGGTTCGTGGGTTCGAGCCCCGCGTTGGGCTCTGTGCTGACAGCTCAGAGCCTGGAGCCTGCTTCCCATTCTGTGTCTCCCTTTCTCTCTGCCCCTCCCCTGCTCGTGCTGTCTCTCTCTGTCTCTCAAAAATAAATAAAAAACATTAAAAAAAGAAACATTTTAAAAGTACCTCCATGATTTTAACAGCAGCTGCAGGATTTTTTTTTTCTTTTAAACAAAGATTTAATCTTGACCGCCAGGCGAGCTGCCACGTATCAAGTAGATAGCTTCTGCCCGTGGTAGCAAAGGAAGATTTCTTAGAATAAATGAAAACACGCTTCTCAGATGCTTCTAGCTTAGTGTCTTTGACTCAGTGAATCGAGTATGAGTGAGGAAAAGATTTCCCCTGGTGGCAATTTGTATTCTTCCAGGAATTGGCTGCTGCTTCCCGCATTCCCCCAAATATTTAATATCAGTTACCTCTTGCATTGACCTTTTTTTGCTCAACCCCATTCTTCTCTCCTCTTGTAGCAAATACCATGCAAGCAATTTTTTGGTTTCCATTTGCTTCTGACACGTTTCACTGGGTGGTCTTTGGGCTTCGTCGTGTCATTGCAGATACTTGGCCCCTTATGGACAAGCACTGGCTCATCTGTATCCAGATCCCCAGGTCCTGGCCCAGGAGAAGTGACTGCGGCGGGGTCAAGGTCTCCCTCTCTTTATTGACCTCATGGCCTTTTGCAAGAGACTCAGCCTGGATGGGTCCCGGGGTTTTCATCTGCACTACTGTCCTCCCCATTACCCCGGTTTTCAAACTTTCGGGAGGACCTGAAGCTCCCGGAGGGCTTGTTACAACCTGGTTGTCGGACCCCATTCGTAGAGTGTCTGATCCAGTCATTTTGCGGGGGGTGGGGGAGGGGAACTGAAACTTCATTTCTAACAGGGTGAGGCTGCTGCTGGTGTTCCAGGGAGCACAGTTTGGGAGCCACTGCACGAAAACCATGTTGTTGAAGCGGGTGCCGAAAGCTGTAGCGTTCGTCCCAGCAAGGGTGTGGGTCAGCCGTGCAGGTCCGAGCTGGCGACCTGAATGCCTGCCCTTGGCAACTTGTGAGTCTGATCTTCCTCATTTTCGCACCATGCAGAGGTACACGCTTAACAAAACTTCGCATCTTATTTTCTGAGAGACTTGACCCTCCCTCGATGGCCCCGAAGAGGTTTCGTGTCCAGTTGCTATGGACCGAGTGTTTGCGTCCCCCTCAAAAATCTGAGCCGGGGCCTCTGGGGGGTTGACTAGGTCACGATGGTGGAGTCCTCGTGAATGGGATTAGTGCCCGAATGAGTCCCCAGAGAGCCCTCACCCCCTCTGCCGCGTGAGGACGCTGAATCTTCTGGCAGCGTGAGCTTGGACCTCCCAGTTTCCAGAACTCAGAACTGTGGGAAGGAAGTGCCTGTTGTTTATAAGCCCCCGGTTCCCAGTGCTCTCGCAGCTGCCTGAGCAGAACGAGCCGGGGACCGTTTTCAGGAAGGCCGTTCATCTCCAGACTCGCGTGGTGAGAGTTGGAGAGACACTTCCTCCCTACGTGTGGGTGATTCTCCCTCTAACCGCACGCCCCCCGCCGTCCCCCCGGCCGTCCCTCCCTTCCTTATCCGGACCCCTGATGCCAAAGGAGGCAACATTGGCGGTTTTGAGCTTTGGTTCCTCAGGTGTGTTTTACCCGTTCTCATGGGAGAAGGGCCCCCGTTGGGTTGAGCCAACCCTGCCTCAGTGGCACTCCTCCTCTTGGGCAGCTTGCGCCCCATGATGCGTGTGCTCTCTGGATGCTTCCGCAGACTTCCCAGGGGTCAGTGCTCAGGCTGAGGTGCCTTTGTCCTAGGTGCCCTCGTCCCTGACAACAGAGAGGCAGCCTGGGCCCCCAGGGGGTGCAGAGAGGCGGTTGCAGCCGGGGAAACCGAGGCCCAGAGCTAGGAGGGAGCGCGCCCGTGTCCGTACAGAGTCGGCCGGACCCTGGGTTGTCTGGTTGTCGGCTGCCTGCAGGGATCGGTTTTCTCTCCGTTTTGGTCCCAGAGGGAGTCTGAGATCGCCGCACGTGGCCGGCGTTTGAGCTCACGTCGGATCAGCTGGGAGGGGGCGTTGGTCACCGGCTCGGCCGAGCTTTGCGTGTGTCCTGGAGGTTCTGTCGTGTAAAGGAGCTGTCCCCCCTTCGAGCCCTGGGTCTGAAACCTCAGGGACAATAAAGCAGTGATGGTTTTGAATGGTGCGTTTCTGTGGGGTTTTTCTGAGGCCTTGCCCCCGGCCCCCGGCCCGCCGCCGTCCCCAGGCCGGTCCCCGGCAGCTGAGGCACACTGGCCCTTGTGCTTTTGTGCTTTCATAGCCGCGCAAACACGTGGTGAGCGCGTGCTCAGCACATGCCTTGAGCACATATTTGTAACTCGGGAGTCCGGGACGATCGTGACATTCTCGTGTGGGGTGGTGCGTGGCCACGCCCCCTTCCCAAGGCAGAGCACAAGTCTCGCATTGTGTGGCGGCCTCTGGGTCAGCCGCGTGGGTCAGCGCAGGGGCTGCTGGTGTCCCGGCGGAGGGAAAGGACTGTTCTGCGGCTTTGTATCTTTATGCTGCCATTTTTAGCAAAGCGGGAGGTTGGGGATCCCTTGTCAACGTCCCCCGGGTCCCCTGACTTGGTTCAGCTCATTACACCGCCCGGCGGTGTCCCACGTGGCTCAGCTCGTCTTGGCCCGGTGTTCTCGCTGGCAAAAGGGAGAGTGGGACTGGGATGGTAGGGCAGACCTCTGAGAGCGAGGTGTGGGCCGAGCAGGGGGGAGGGAGGCGGGCGGTGGCCCGAGGCCACCCTCCGGGGCAGAGTCTCCACCCTCCCGGGCCTCATGTAAGAGGGGCATGGGCGTCAGCTGGGCGAGTGCCTGTTTGGGCCGCAGGGGGCTCCTTCCTCCACCTCGACGCCCCACACCCCACCTTGCTGGGGGTGTGAGCCGTGCACTTACTGGCTTCCTCTTGGGATGCCCTCTCCCGGTCTTTGGCTGTTGAACTCCTACATATCCGTTAAGGCCCCATGCTCAGGCCACCTCCTCTAGGACACCAGGCCAGCCTTTACCTCCCTGCTCGGGATTACAGCCCCCTCCTCTGTTCTGTGGCATCTGCCCTACTCTGGCACGTATTGCGCCATGTGGCATACCCATTTGGACACTTGTTGGGTTGTGCAAACCTGGTTGGGTACATCCCTCTTCCTCCCTCAGCCCCTGGCACAGCTGATCCGGGGAGTGTGGGACTGGGGATGAGACTGACCCTGTGAGGAAACAGTGACAAAAGAGGGGATGGCACAGGGTGTGTGTAGGATTGGCCTGTTAAACTGAAGTCCCCTGGAAAATACCTTGTGTTTAGGAGCACAGCGTCACACACACATTCAGCTTCTCTTCGGCCATCCTGCCCCTTGACCCGCCTTTGCTCCCCATGCGGGCTCCCAAGACCCCTGGCCTCCTTGTTCCCAGGAGACCCTGGCCCCCGGGGATGCCCTGGAAATGCTGCCTCCCAACGAGCCCTGAGCGTGGCCAGCTGTCTCTCCTACAAGCAGAACACGGGGGACAGAGCCTCGGGCAGGGCCTCGGACCCACGCTTCTGAGAATCCTCGGTGAGAAGGGCCGCCGCCCGCACACAGGCTCAGGCCAAGGCTCTGATGCCAATCCTCGGGGCCCCGAGGAGGCGGGAGCAGCTCTGCTGCCCAGAACCCAGACCGCTTGGAGCGCGACCCCTCCGCGGACCGCGCGGTGTAATGCTTCGAATTAGTGTTAACAACCCCATTTAAAAAATTTTATTTATTTATTTATTTAATTTATAGTTTATTGTCAGGTTGGTTTCCATATAACAGCCAGTGCTCATCCCCACAAGTGACCTCCACCATGACCATCACCCTTCTTCCCCTGTCCCCCTCCCCGTTCCGCCCTCAGTTTGTTTTCAGTGTTCAAGAGTCTCTCGTGCTTTGTCTCCCTCCCTCTCCCTAACTCTTTTCCCTCCTTCCCCTCCCCATGGTCCTCTGTTAGGTTTCTCCTGTTAGACATGAGTGAAAAACATATGGTATCTGTCCTTCTCTGCCTGACTTATGTCACTTAGCATGACACCCTCGAGGTCCATCCACGTTGCCACGAATGGCCAGATTTCATTCTTTCTCATGGCCACGTAGTATTCCATTGTATAGATGAACCACATCTTCTTGATCCATTTGTCAGTTGATGGACATTGAGGCTCTTTCCATGACTTGGCTATTGTTGAAAGTGCCGCTACGAACATTGGGGTACATGTGCCCCGATGCATCAGCACTCCTGTATCCCTTGGGTCAATCCCCAGCAGTGCCATTGCTGGGTCGTAGGGGAGTTCTACTGATAGTTTTTTG
>CM053561.1:75095140-75259593 GCA_028646485.1 Cryptoprocta ferox | reverse complement strand
CATCCTCGCCAGCATCTGTAGACTCTTGCTTTGTTCATTTTAGCCGCTCTGCCTGGCGTGAGGTGGTATCTCAGTGTGGTTTTGATTTGTATTTCCCTGATGATGAGTGACGCTGAGCACCGTTTCATGTGTCTGTTGGCCATCTGGATGTCCTCTTTGGAGAAGTGTCTCTTCAACAACCCCATTTTGATAACTGTGGGAAACCCCGCAAACAGAGAGGTCTCAATCGCTCTCGGCACCGGGAAAGTTGCGACCTGACCTAACGCGGCGAATGTGTTCTCTGGTTCAGCAAACGTTTCCTGAGTCGTTCTTCTTGCCGGGTGCTGGGGACTCGGGGGACTGAGGTTGGGTGTGTGCCCTCCGGAAGCTCACAGCCTCTGGGGGAGGCACACCGCACCCGTTCGCCTCATGCTCCTCCAATTCAAGGTGAACAGGGCCTTCCTGGAGGAGGTGTTGGGTCTAGGAGATGAGACCAGTTAGCCTGGCTGGAGGCTATGGAGCCTGAAGGGGGCAGAGAGGAGGCAGGGAGACCCGCATGAACGAAGGTCCGGACGCATGGAAGACCTGGTGTATCTGGGGACTTGCAAGCATTTTGTGTGTGTGTGTTTAATTTTTAAAACAGTGACAGTAACTCTCCCCTGTCCCTGTCCCCCAGCCACGCGTCTCCTTCCCTCGCTGGAGGACCTCCTGGAGCCCTTTCCTTGTGCATCTTCCCAGAGATACTCTCTCCGTGTGCAGACGTGTACAGATAAATGTATATGTGGTTTAGATTTTACTTTATTTCATTAAAAATTTTCTTTAATGTTTATTTATTTTTGAGAGAGAGAGAGAGAGACAGAGACAGAGCACAAGCGGGGGAGGGGCAGAGAGAGAGGGAGACACAGAATCTGAAGCAGCTCCAGGCTCCGAGCTCTCAGCACAGAGCCTGACACGGGGCTCGAACTCACGAGCTGTGAGATCATGACCTGAGCCAAAGTTGGATGCTTAAGCGACTGAGCCACCCAGGTGCCCCTAGATTTTAAAACAATTACGTATTTTTGCATAGGTCGTCCTGTATGTGGTTCAAGATCTAAAACAAAACAGAAGGGCATTCCTTGAAGAGGCTCCTCTCGCTTCCGTTCCCAGCTACCTGCTTTTCCTCCTCAAGGATCACTGATGTTAAATGTCTTTGGTATTCTTCCCAGAGACTTCTGTATCATTAGAACTGTTTATTCAGTTTTACCCAGAGGGCAGCTGATAATGTCCACTGTTGTGGTCTTTTTTTTTTTTTTTTTTTTAAGTTTTATTTATTTTGAGAGAGAGAGCGAGAGCGAGAGCGTGCACATGTGAAAACTGGGGAGGGGCAGAGAGAAGGAGAGAGAGAATCCCAAGCAGGGCTCCATACTGTTTGCACAGAACTGGATGCAGGGCTCGAACTCACAAACCGTGAGATCATGACCTGAGCTGAAGTTGGACGCTCAACTGACTGAGCCACCGGGTGCTGCTGGTCTTTGTTTTTTCCCTTTAAGTAGACTGGAAGATGATTTCCAAGCAGGGTCTATGGAGGGCTCTTGGCCTTTGCAAAGCTGCATTTTGTCCTTTGCATGGGCGCTGTGGCATTTCTTTACCTGCCCCTACTTTTGGGCTGTTCGGTTGCTTCCCACCTTGGCTGCAGCAGCGGGTGTGTGAATTCCGCACACAAACTGGACCACCCGTAGGGCAGGTGAATTCGGTACTGAGCTCATGCAGCTCAAGGGTGACAGGAAGGCAGGGGACCTTTGCCCGTGATACGTGTTGGCTTCGTCTCCCTGGAGGTTGTCTCCTTCCTCTTTGTGGAAGGCAAGTGACTTTTCAGTTGGGTTCTACTGAGAATCCGGGGGAGACGCTTTTAGTCCTTTGCTGCCTGCTATCTCGACGGGCCCGCTGTGGTAGGGGGTTCACCTGGGCTCATGACGTGAGGCTTGCACAAGGCTGTGGTCCGCAGTGCTCGGAGAGACCTGTGCCAGACTCAGACCCCGCTGCCACCCACAGTGGCCGGGCCAGGCCAGACGGGGGCCTGGGCAGCAGTCCCCAGAGCGCTCAGCCAGCCTTGTCTGCTGGGGTCTTGTGGACGTGGAGGCCGGTTCCGGGCACTTTCTAGGCTTTGTGCGTATCACGGCCGTAGTAGACGTTCTGTTGGCTTATTAGAAGTCGAAGCGAGCAAGACTCTGCCCGGGCAGAGAACCCGCCGAGGTGCAGGTGCGAGCGACCCCAGCGTTGCTTGGTCCTTAGCCCGCAAAGTTGAGGTGCCAGGTTGTGAGCTTGAGAAGGGCCCGATTATGTTACCCTGTTACTTGTGTTTTAGAACGTGCTCTGCTTCCTAGTATATTTCGTTTTTTTTTTTTATTTCACTCACTTTTATTAGCGTCAGTTGCTAATAGTTTTCACCTCCTTGGGAGGAGGGCCCGTGGCTTCGCTGTGCCTTCAGCCCGTCCCGCGTGCAGTGCCGATCGCTCAGTGCCGGCGTGCTCAACGATGAATACAGCTTTTCAGAGATGATAACCTGCTGTTAACTTCCCCGAGAGCGCCTGGAACTTGTTGTGGTGCCCAGGTGCCGGCCTCTGACCGGTGCCTGTTAGGTTCCTCCCGTTCTGATCCCATCCCCTAATGTAATCTGACAGCTTCGCTTTCTTTCTTACTGGTTCCGACCCTGAGGACGCTGCTGATCTCTGCCCACCTCCCCTCGCCTCACCCCTGGTTGGGAAGGCTGCGGGTTGATGGCCTGCTCTCCTGCTCCTGCACGTCTGGAAACTCCTCCAGATGAGGCTCCGGAGCAGGACCGGGCCCTTCCGTGCGAGCCGAAGGCCCCTGGCGCCGGGTGTCGGGAGGCACTCGGAGGCCAGGCCTGGCGGTGACTTAAGGCAGTGGGCTTCCCGAGAGCAAGGCGAGTCAGCTCAAAAGCCGCTTCTGGTGGTCCCAGAAGGGGGACGATGATGATAGCACAAGCAGAGCCGGAGCTCGGTGCATTGGGCAGGTTCCCGGGCACTTCGTGGACAGGCGGTGGGGGCGGGGGCGAGTCACCTTCTTCCGGAGCCATTTCGGTCGGGGAAGACGATCTGCTCAGCTTTGGAAATTGGGTTCACTGTCTCAGGGCCCTTTGCGTCTTAGAGCCGTCAGGATCCCGGTGAAAGGTTCTGGAACAGCTCAGCAGGGCTTCCAAGGCACCTTCCCTGTCAGCCAGGTGAACGTGGCTGGCTACCTCACTTCCTCTTTGGCGCCCCAAGGCCTTTGCCCTGAGCCCAAGGAGGCCCCGGTGTCCCATCCCGGCTGCTTGGGAGGAAGTGGAGGCGGGTCACAGACGAGGGGCCCCTCCCTGCTCCTGCACCACGCCCTGCCAGAAAATAGAAACGGGGCTCAAGATCCAGGAAGCAGCTGTTCCCCAAGCTCCGTAGACCCATTCCGCGGCCGGCTCCACGTAGTTTGGGGCAGAATGCCCGGGCTTTGCTTTGCATCAACACCTCCGGGAAGCCCTTGTCAAGGAGTCTCTTTCTCTGTCTAAACAGCCAATGGTCTCGTGCTGGTTTGGCCCTTCTGCACCCGGATGGCGGTTGTTACACAGATAGTGCCCCCCGCCCCCATCGGGGGGGCTGCGGCCACGGCCAGAGTGAGCTTAGCGGGCTTTGTCCCACCCTTTCACCCTCTGGAACCCCCCGGGAGGTACCGGAGGGATGGCTTCGGGGATTTGACCTGAGCTGCCTTGGAGTTCAGGTGTCCGTGTCGTTATGACAGACCTGCCAGGCAGCTGGGTCTCTCAAAGAGTTTTGCTTTGGCAGGTGACGCTGTTCTAGAACGTGTGGCATGAAACGGGGAGAGGGGAGAAGGCGGAAGTCTCGGCCTGGCTTGTTAGCCTGCCTGACCGATGTCCCCACCGGGCCCTGTGCTGATACGACACGATGTGATCAGGCGGGCGAAGCCCTGCATGTAAGAGGAGGTCAGGGTGTGACCTCCGAGTGGGAGGCAGATGGCAGACCTGCTGGTTCTCGGGTCCCTACCGGTCCTCCACGAGCTACCTGTGACCTCCAGTGTTTCCCCGTGATGCTCGCGATACCGTTGGGGGGCCCCGGGCCCCTGAGATGAAGAGGTTGCTGCTCTCCTAGCTGTGTCCCAAATGCCAGCTGCTGGGTGGTTGTGAGCTCTCTGCGCGGGGGCCTGGCGGTGCCGGGGAGCAGCACCGGGGTGCGGCCGGGGCTGGAGGCCTCGCTCCTGCCCGTGGAGCGTCTGGGGCCACACGAGCATGAAGGCCACGCGTGTAGCCCGGGCAGGGGGCGGCCCATCTTGCGGGAGCAGGAGAACGTATCTGTCTGCCGACCCCGAAAGTCTCCGTAAGCCTTTTAGAAAGGAAGAAGGTGTTCTCGTAGCGGAGGCGGGAGGTGGAGGTGAGGAAGCTGGTGAGTGACTGACTTCCTGGGCCTTCAGCAAACTGCCAGTTCAGAATGTTGTCTGTGGCACCGAAAGACACCAAGCCGCCCCTGTGTGCTTCTGGACTGACTGGACTGGACTTCTTGGAAAATGCACTTGTCCGACCGTCCCGTCTCTGCTCCTTGGAGACGTAAGAGAGCGCGGTGGGCTCTGCAACCCCACCGCCCCCAGCCTCCAGTTACCCCGCGTCGCCTGCCCCCCCCCGCCCCCGGGATTGCCAACACATCAGGATGTCAGGATGGCTTCCGGCTTCCACTTTGCCGGGTGGGAGGTCCTCGTTGAGGCTCTGCAGTGAGTGAGGATTTGGCCTTCGCTGCTGTCCAGTGTCCCGGGGCCTTGAACCCCGCAGGTCAGCTCCAAGCAGGACCAGGAGGGCAGCTGGCACACAGCCCCCCGGGGCGGGTGCTCCTTCTGCTCTTACCATCCTTTCTCACAGCTCACACCCCCTCAGATCCGCGGTTGAGACTCAGACACACTCAGTTTCCGTTTGCATTTCACAGGTGAGGAAACTGAGGCTCAGAGAGGTAGAGAGACCTGGCAGGGGGCTGCACGCACACGCTCACTAGGCAGAAATAGTGACTCCCATTCGACAGGCGAGGGGACTGAGGCCCAGAGAGGAAATGTGGCTTCGCCAACAAGCAGAGCGGCGAGGGGGCAGAGCCAGTGCCAGAGCCCAGGTTTCCTGAGCCCCCTGCTGGCTCCACCCAGACCACACTGCCTCCTACATGGGCTTCTCTATAAAGTTTTGATTTTGTTTAAAAAAAAAAAAAAAAAATTTTTTTTTTTTTTTTTTACTCCTTACCTCTTTTGGTTTTTAATTATGGTTTGATTAAATTCGCTGTACTTGTAAATAGGTCTGACCGAAGAACAGGTCATGGTCGTCTTAGGCTAAGTGGCTTAACATTTCAGTAGATTATCTTTGGGGCCCTTGCCGTGTCTCCCCATCCTCTGCTCGGCCCTCCTGTCCCTCACCCTGGCTTGCCGGCGAAGGTGGTGTCTGGCTCTGGGCTCAGTAAGTACCCGTCCTCTTCCCCTTCCTTCATTTCCTCCCTTCTGAGTTTGCTCGGCAAGTTCTAGCCCGTAGCACACTCTTCCGAGGCATCTGGTGGGTTAACATGGCAGGCACGGCGGTGAGCGTTACCGGCGCGCTGGTCGGAAACGTGGCTGTCGGTTCTCCTTGATAAACGAGCTCCTGACAAGTCATGCATGCAGCTGGCTTTGGTTTCAAGAAGCAACACCGGCTGCCTCGTTCCCATGTTCAGATTTGTTTTGGCTCTGGGTCGCAACACTTTCATGTCCCTGAAGAATGTCACTTCCCCTCCCCTCCTCTCGAAATGTTATTTGCTTAGAACCCCAGAAAATCCCTACAACACCGGGAGCGACTACATAAAGTCCCAGAGAACAGTGTCCTGATTTGGTTCAGTGGCTCATTTTACGGTTTTGTTTTTTCCCTTGAGTAAGGCAGTCTCGTAAGGGAGCTTGGGTGAGTCTGTTCGGCCAAGGGCGCAGGGTGGGTTTCGGCCTAGCCAGGTAACGTGACTGCCAGTCCTGCTCCAGACCTGCACCTTTGGTGGCCTCCGATGACCCGAAGGACCAGGCCAGGGAAGGTGTACTCATCTCAGTTACGAAGAAAAATAACCTCCAGGGACACGCCTTTCTTTGGGGTGAGGGCTACGGGTGGGGGTGCGCATGTCCTCTCTAAGGAGCAGGTGCCTGATTTTTGCGGCAAGAACGAGTCTCTTCTCCCCTGAGAGTGTGGTGCAGGCATGTGCCCGCTGTGAGGCGTCAGGCCATCTTGCCTCCGGGAGCCCAGTTTCCTCCCCTGTCACATGCAAATGGGACCCCTGAGTGAGCATAAGACCCAGTAGCGGACTTGAAGGTCCAGGAGCCCGTCCCAGGATCAAGGTGCTTGGAGGATTCCTGTTTCTTGCTCCCAGCAGCTCATGCCTTGGCTGTCGAAGACGTGATCTTTGTTCGCTAGTTTATAGGCGTTTAATAAGGGCCTGCACTCTGCTCAGAATCGTGCTCACCTGTGGACTTCCGTGCGCCTGGAGGGACCTTCTTTAAGGGCCCCCATGTTCCAGTCTTCCCTCTGTAACCTTCCAGCTGGGGTGGGCAGGACAAGGATCCCTGCTTCCAGATGACAGAGGATGAAAGTGAGCTTAGCGACATCACGTCGCTCGCCCAGGGGGCTGTAGCTCACCTGGGACCGAGCAGGGTGGACGTGTGGCTTCTGGACTCGAATCCGGTGCTCTCCCCCAGTTTTGTGCACGCCGCCCAAGACGTTGGTATCAGGTTGCTTCCTGTGCTGAGACCGGAGGGTGACCGAGGCAGGTCCGCAGCCAGACGGTGCATGTGGCGGGGAGGCCCTCCCCATGAGCACCCACGTCGGGGAGACGGGCAGGGTGGGCTGTGGTGGAGGGGCAGTGGGAGGCAGAGGCCCGGCGAGATGGGGTGGATGGACCTGGATTCTGGCTGGTGTAGCAGGACAGCCCCGGGCCTGGGAGCACCCTGGCCTTCCTGGGGAGCACTTCACCTTCCTCGTGACACCGGGCGCAACTGCCCAGCTATGCGGGTGAGGCCAGAAAGTGATGACTTTATGCTCTGTTCACCTTCTCCGAGATGCCCTCTAGCCCCCCACCCCCCTCCCTAGTGCTGTATTTCAGCGTCAGGTTCCAGAAGGTGGGTCTGCAGCCTGGGAGACCTCAGGATGAGCCGTACAGAGAAGGGGCATATTGCAAACCTGGTGTCTGTGCTTTAGCACTTGGTCAGTGTAACTGAGAAATCAGATACTTAAAGGACAATTATGAGGAAATGTACAGATCCTGGAAATTTACAGATTCCCAGTAGAAGATTCAGTGGTTAAGGCAAAAGATTTTGGAGTTCGGCAGATGTGGCTTGAGTCCTTGTTTTATCCTTCATGCCTGGGCCTGTGCCTCAGTTTGTTGGCTCTGTAAAATGGAATAGCAATGGTGCCCACTCGTAGGGACATTTCGAGGAAGCGGTAAGCATAGAATCTGGCACGGTTGCCATGGCTACCGTTACTTATTCATGCTCTGCTGAAAGGTAGACTTTGTGTCACCTCTTACAGAAGAGACTAGGAAAATGGTAAAAAAACCAAATGGCTTTTTTCTGGATTCTGTGGAATTCCCTGAAACCAGCGGTGTTTGGGATTGCGCACGTCTGCGGTTTTACCGTATCGACCAGAGGAGCTCTGCTTGTCTCTGGTTTTCTGTCTGTGTTGGAGGTGACGGAGGCACAGCTGTCTCACCAGTTTCTCTTTCCGGAGGACTTGAAGGCCTGGGAGGCGCGCCCTGTCCAGACCCGCATCCCCATACTCAGCCTCGAGGCCTCTTCCTGACACTGACAGCTTTCTGCGAAAGGACCGGTTCTTGGTGAAGCTCCTATAGCTTTTAACTTTCATCCCGCGAGCTCGGGAGACCTCAAGTGCAGAAGCGGCAAGCCAGAGGCGACCCTGGGCAGGTTCCCTTGCCTCCGCTGGGGGAGAGGAGCCTTGAGGCCTCCCTGGGGTGCAGCCCCCCTCCCTCTTCCATCAGTTTGCCTTGGGGTCTGGCCGAAGGCACAACCCACTGACAGACTCACTTCTCCAAGTGTTCATGAATTCGCTTCCAGGTCCTGTCCCCAGACTGCTTTTAACCTGCCAGCAGCTGAGGTCACGAAGGTCTAAAAATGCAGGCGGCCTTCCTTTGCCTAATGGGAGGGGAAGTGGATGCACTGAGGCACGGCTTGCCTAAGCCATCAGGAAAGTCACTGCCTGTGGCCAAGGTCCTGTTTAGCTTTTGCTCCGAGTGCCGTGTGTAGGGTGGGGGGATGCTCTCCTGCTGTAAAGCTAACCCGTGCGCGGAGTAAACACAGGACCCAGACACTCTTCAGAAGAAGGACGAGTTTGTCTTGGCGATTTCCAGTGTGGTCAGTTTCTCATTAAGGGATAACCCTTCAAAGCATATTCCAGAAGCGTTTGGCAACCTCCTGTAAGCTCCTTGAGAGCTACATAGAAGTTTAGAGTTTACAAAACTTTCTCGCATGATATAAATTCATTTAGCACGCACCAGGCGGGGTTTCCGTTTACCAGAAGCTGAGAGCCTCTGACCACACTGGTATCAGACAGCTGGGTTCAAGGGTTGCAAACAGCTGAAGGCACATTGAAGTTTGCAGAACAAAAGCAAGAAAGTCTCACGTTAGGAAGGACTCGTGTGAGGGATCCAGGCTGTCCCCCGTTCCCTGTGGCGTCAGGGAGAGAGTGGCTGAAAAGGTAGGCCTGTGCTTGCGTCTTGACCTCACCCCTCCCAGCTGTAGGATCTTGGGCAAATGCTGGAGTTATTTTCCTGGAGCCTCAGCCTTCTCATCTGGAAAATGGGAGTTCTGCTAACAGGTGCCTATTCAGAGGAACGTGAGAGGTTAAATGAGAAGAGCCTGGCCCATGGTTCGTACTCAGGGAGGTGAAGGCCAGGAGTCTGGCCGTCTGGGGGGCCTTGTGGAGGGAGATGGGGGTGGCCCTGGGGCTGAGGTGCCGTGGTGCTGGGTCCAGGGGCTCTCGCTGATGGTCAGCAGTGTTGTCTGGTGCCCTCTTCCCTTCCCACCCTGCACGCCTGGTTCTGGGCACAGTGCCGGGGAGTCCGGGCTGTCTTTAGGTAGATGCGCCCTGGGGGGAGGACGTAGGGGGTGGGCAGAGCCCTCTGCCACCACATCTATACCCAGGGAACAGGAGGGTTGGTCTGGGAAGTGGGATCACAGCTCAGTAGAGTCTGACTTTGCCTTTTGCTCTTTTCACGGAAATGCTGGAGAAGGCGAATCACTGAGTGGGGGCTCCTGGGGTCAGAGCCAGAAAGCGTACGTGCCCCTCTACAGACAGGGCACCTACCGAGGGGAGACCCCTTCTCCCGTGCACAGTGGCACCCCTGCGCCCCCCTGTCTGCCACGAGCACTGCACAGGGAGTCTGATTTACTGCGTAAGTAAGGGCGCGGGGAAGTGATGGTCGGTACAAGATGTAAACAAAGGCAGGGAGTGTGCGGAAGACGGGCCGGGAGGGTGCGGAGAGACCGCCGGCGGCTACTTGTGCCGAGGGGGCCGGGCACTGATGTCCGGGGCCTTCTCTGTGCCCCGCTCTTTCATACATACTTTCTTCTCCGATCTCCCAGCAGCCCCCAGGGCAAATGTGTCACCGCTTTTGTTTTAAAGGTGAGGACACTGAAGTCAAGTGACACGTTCAAGGTGAAGGCGGGGGCTGCTGGAGCCCAGAGCATGTGTCCTCGGCCCACCTTGCACATGGTTTCCGTGGCACAGGCAGTGGCAGCCACGTGGGCTTCTGCTTTTTTTCTTTTAAGCTTTATATTTACTTCCAGCACAATTCACGTTTTTGACAGTTCCATGAGCGTTTTTTTGAAGTTTACTATTGAGAGAGAGAGCGAGAGCGAGAGCAGGTGCGTGTGCACAAGAAGGGAAGAGCAGAGAGGTGGGGGGAAGAGAATCCCAAGCAAGCTCTGCGGTGACCGTGCAAAGCCCGACGCGGGGCTTGAACCCGTGGACCATGAGATCATGACCTGAGCCGAAATCGAGTCAGACGCTGAACCGACTGAGCCACCCGGGCGTCCCAGATAGTTCATTAGTTTTGATAAATGCATAGATGGAGCAGGGTTTTTAAATTTTGAGATCGCTGTACATTTACACGTAGCGTGAAGAAATCGTAGAAATCCCGCATACTGTTGACTCGGTCGGTTCCCCCCAGTAGTGACATCTTGCAAAACTGTCATTCAGTAAGTATCACCAGCAGGAAATCGACCCAGATACACTCAAGGCACAGGGCATTCCCGTCACCACGAGGATGCCTTCTGTTGCCTTTTCATCCCCCACCTGCCTCGCACTCCCACACCCCCAGCCCAAACCCTCATCTCAGGCCCCAGGTCCCCCACTCTATCCATCGTTTCTAGCGCCTTCTCATTCCAGGAATGCTGTGTGAATGGACTCAGGCCATCATTAACGAGTGAGGATTGGGCTTTTTCACTGCACATGATTCTCTGGAGAGTCATTCAAGTGGGTTTCAATAGGCCATTCCTCTTTAATGCTGAGTAGTATTCCCCGGTGTGCCTGTGCTACATGTGTGTATCCATCCGCCCCTTGAAGGACATCTGGGTTGTTTCTTGGTCTGGGCTGTCATGAATATAGCTGCTGCGAACAGTCACGGGCACGCTTTTGTGTGAACGTAAGTTTGTGTTCCTCCGGGATCAGTGCCAAGGAGGCCATTGCTGGGGCGTACGGAAGTTGCTGGAGTGGGCTTTTGAAGGGTGCACTGAGGAGGGAGGGGCAGGTGAAGGGTGGGGGCCATGCTGTGGGTGGACGTGGTGGGAAGCGTATGCCTGGGAGCTGGGCCACGGGGGTTCAGATGCAAGATTCGCCTTTTACGCCCTTGATGGGTTTTATCCATGTGTAAAATGGGGATAAAGTGAGCCTGTTGTATAGCTGCTGTGTATTAAGTCCTTGGTACGAAGGAGGTTCTCAATACAGAGAAGCTGTTTTTTTGTTTTGTTTTTGAGAGAACGTGAGCTTGGGAGAGGGGCAGATGGGGAGAGAGAGAGAATCTAAGCAGGCTCCACGCTCATGACCCTGGGATCATGACCTGAGCTGAAATCAAGAGTTGGACACTTAACCGACTGAGGCACCCAGGCGCCCCTAGAAACTGTTCTTAAAGTGGGTTAAAAGGAAACCCACCAGGCCAGAGCGGGGTCTGTGCCCCAGAGGTGGCCTCTAGGAGGCCTTTAGCTTGCCACCTGTGGCTCTGGGGCATCTCCCTCTACCTTGGGCAGAGCCACACTACCAGTTCACCAGTTGTCCCTTCAAAGGCCGAGCCTCATGCCGCCCCCCACCGCCCCTAGTGTTTCCCTGAGAAGCCCCTGGCCCCGGTCGAGCCTCCCCCCTCCCCCCTGCTCACCCCCAGCTTTTCCCTGAGAAGCCCCTGGCCCTGTTCTCAGACTGGACTGTAAGTCTCTGGATGGGCACTGGCATTCCCCAGTGAACTAGGCCAGGCCCATGCCAGGGATCAAAGGAATCCCAGGGAATTCCAGATTGTGCCAGGCTCTGCTGGTCTGGATTTGCCTCACAAAGTCTAAGAATGTGCCTAGATCATTTCAGATGTTGCTACGATTTAGCCTCATTCCAAACTGTGTATCGAGCTCTTACTGTGTTCAAGGCACTGCACTAGGTATTGCAAAGGGCCCAGAAAAAAAAACCATGCTTTTTCAACAGATCAAAGCAGATGAGCCCCTTGGGGAGCCCCCCCGTGGCCACATGATAAAGTCTGCGTTTATGGGGCGCCTGGGTGGCTCCGTTGGTTAAGCGTCCGACTTCAGCTCAGGTCATGATCTCACAGTTCCTGGGTTCAAGCCCCGCGTCGGGCTCTGTGCTGACAGCTCAGAGCCTGGAGCTGCTTCAGATGCTGTGTCTCCCTCTCTCTCTGCCCCTCCCTTCCTTGTGCTCTCTCTCTCTCTCTCTCTCTCTCAAAAATAAACATTAAAAAAAAAAAGCCCGCGTTCAGTGGGCATCCGGAGCTCTTGGTCTGGCTTGAACCTGTCGTCCCAGCTCCTTGTCCTGGTGGCCGCCTCTCCTCGCCGCACAGCCTGTGCTCCTGCCCCCAGTGCGCTCACCGCGCCCCGCGCCCCGGCAGACCCCCGTGCCTCGCTCACAGTCTTAACTCTGCTCATGTGCCCGTCCTTCCCATTTTCTTTTTAACCAAGAAAGTATCCTATGCCCTGGATGAGCTATTCAGGGAGCACACAGGCTGTACAGTCAGAGTGTCTCGCGCTCCGGCGCTGCGGGCCCTTCCGTAAGGCAGCCATGCTCTTGGGACTGTGCCTTCCTCCTCTGTCCGTTCATTTCACAGTGTGTCTTGCAGTGGGCGTCACACCTGTGCCGTCGGAGTTGCCTCCGTACAGTCGTGGCGAAAGCCACCCGGCATTCCTTTACGTGGCTCCCCCGCGATTCGTGTGAACAGCCCCTCATTGATGGCATCTTGGCCGTCCCTACCCCCGGGCCTTCCTGGGTTGTGCCGTGTGTTGTTGGCGCCTGTGCGGAGAGGGCTGTTGACCACTGCGCCCCGGTGCCCCCCAGCCCCTGCCTGCCTTCGTTCGATTAGTGCCTTGCGTTCACGGAACTCGCCATGACCCCCCGAGGACAGGGATCGTGCTAGGCTTCCCTTCTCCATTTGGCATCCGCCATGTTTGCTGACCACCCGTTTCCAGGAGCGCATGGTGGTCTGGGGTTCGCCCCTCCTGCTGCCGCTCCGAGTCCTGTCTCTTGGCGGGGTCCCAGCGGGGGCAGAGCTGCAAGGGCGGGGGCGCCCGCCCCGCTGCCTCCGTCCGGCTTCGTGTTTGGTGCGTCCCGGCTGCAGCCTGGTAGCCTCATGTGTTTCCATGGCAATGGAGTCCCACAGCATCGTTCTTGCTGGCCACCTACTGTGTCACCAGAGGGATGGGCCACAGTATGACCAGTTCCATCCTGGTCGAATTTAGCTTTAAAACAGTTTGGTGGAATTTCTCTTTAAAAAAATCCGAGAGGACAGGTAGATGCTTGGGTGTCCGTTGCCGAGAAAGGATGGGGACCCGGAGCGTCCCCGACAGAAGCCGTGGCGGTAGCTCCCGTTTATTGAGCACTTCCTCAGATGAGCACATGAGCTAGGTCCTCTCACTGAGCACCCGGGTTGAGCTCCGTTTTCAGATGCTGCAGCCGCCTTCTGAGGCGGGCACTGTTGTCCCTGTTTTATGGAGAGAGAAACAGACCCAGAGAGTAAGTAGCTTGGTAAAGGCCACTCAGATGAGGCGTTTCAAGAGCTGGGATTCCAACCCAGGTGTCCTTGACGGAGGACGTGAACTTGGACCTTCGGAGCCCTCCTGCCTTTTAGGGAAGAAGGAAGTGAGGGGCGGGGGGCCGATGGCCGGCCGCCCCAGAACCGAGTGAGGTTGCGCCCAGAAAGAAGATGGCCGCCGGTGGGCCTCGACTCCGCCACTGAGGCCGCACAAAGGGTCCCTTTGAAGGGAGAGCCCACAGCACCCCGCCCCCCAACCCCGCTCCCCAGCCAAGCATCCAGGGGGCTGGCGGGCATTTCTGGCTCGGCTTTCTGGCCAGAGCTCGGAGGAGTGGTCTGAAATTCTTTCCTTGAGCAGCTCACTCTTGGTCAGAATGTGTTGCTTCTAGGCCGATGTGGTGTGGAAAGTGGGCCTTGGGCCTCCCAGCGTGACCTGGGAGCCTACCCTCCACCAGGTCTCTTCCCGAACGGCCAGTCCTTTGAAAATGTATTGATTTCCCCCCTCCCTAAGCTGCTTTTGCACTTTGGATGAACCTTGTTTTCGAAGAACAGTAGAAGGTAATTTTCCTGTGCTTGCCAGCTGGCCCGTAATTGAGCAATTTCAATAACACCCACTGTAAAGTCTAATCGAAGTAAACAGGAAAATATGATTTACAATCTGGACGGCAAGTAAATACCAGGGTGCAATTAATTTTTACACAGAGCAGCAGATTCTAAAACATTTTCCTGCACTGAGCAGTTTGTTTTTAATTATAGATCAGGAGCTGGCCTTTTCTACTATTATCGTCCTACTTTTTTACTTGGTGATGGTGATCGTCAGGCTCCTCGCATCTGATGCGACTTCCTTGGAAGGTGTAACCACAGAGGGGTGGGCTGGGGAAGTAGGATCAGAGAAATTGATTCGTAAGGAGCGCGTTTTCAAACCTGAGCTAAGGGCTGTGCGCTTTCGGCATCTGTTTGGGGGGTGACGTGGGAGGAGGTGCTGGTGGGCTGTGCGGCATGGCGGCCTGGGGGGGGTCTCCTCACTGAGCTGGTGGCTCTGGGTGGTGGGGGCAGGACCTCCGAGGGCTGTGACTTGGCTCGGCCCAGTCTGGGGAAGGAGACCAAGCTACAAAGGCCCACAGTATTGCAGATGTGTCATTGTTGAGATGTCCTTCTAGGGATGAGAAATATGTGCCTTTAAAATTTTTTTTAAGTTTATTAATTTTGAGAGACAGGGAAAGAGCACGAGTGGGGAAGGGGCAGAGAGAGAGAGAGAGAGAGAGAGAAAGAGAATCCCAAGCAGGCTCTGCCCTATTAGTGCAGAGCCCCACATGAGGCTCAATTTCACGAACTGTGAGATGGTGGCTTGAGTCGAAATCAAATCGGACGCTTAATGGACTCAGCCACCCAGGCGCCCCTAGATATGTGCCTTCTAGTGGCCAGGGCGCCTGAGCGGCTCAGTCGATTAAGCATCCGACTCTTTGATGTCGGCTCAGGTCATGATGTCCCAGTTTGCGAGTTGGAACCCCACGGCAGGGTCTGCCATGACTCCTTGGAGCCTGCTTGGGAGTCTCTCTCTGCCCCTCCCCTGTTCTTTCTCTCAAAATAAATAAATAAATAAATAAATAAATAAATAATAAATAATTAAATAAATAAATAAGTCGTCCAAACAAACCCTCCAGATTCTTCTGGTAGCTTCCGTTTGTAACCGGGTGGAGGGTAGAAGCCCCTTGCTGACTGAGGCTGCCTGATGTAACCGGGTGGAGGGTAGAAGCCCCTTGCTGACTGAGGCTGCCTGAGGGCTGACCCCTTCAGTTTTGACTGTGGGGCTGGTCTGTATGTGACCCTCAGCTTTGGGCATATACGGAGCTGTCTGTCAAGCCAGCTGGGTGTTAGATGTCACATGACTTGAGCAGTCTGGGGACAGCGGGTCGTGACAGACCCGGACCCCGAGATAGGACTTAAAGGTGCCACGTGGCTGAACTGAAACACGTTTCTGGGCCCACCAGCGCATTGGGACGCCCCAAGGCTGGCATGGGGTGGGGTGGGGACTCTGAGAGGGTGATTCCGGCCTTTGCGGCCAGAACACATCTCCGTCAGCAGGGAGGCAGTTCCATTCCGAGCAGGGTCCCAGCATGGGGTTGCCAGGGGCCTGGGCAGCCCTTTCAGGGCCCCGGTCTTCCCCGAGGCCTGAATCCCTTTGCCTTTTTGTTGTCTTTCCAGGGAGTTGAGTGCACTTGGCCGTTTCCTGGAAGAGCCCCAGCCCGAGGGTGAGCGGCCAATGGGGAGCCGTTACTGCTGATGCCAGTCCCCTGGGAGGTGCCCGGGAGGTCACCTCCGCCCAAGGCTGTCCGACCGAAGATGGCTCGCGCCCACCCTGGGATGGAGCCCAGTGCCTGAGGTCCTTACCATGGTGATGATCCTGAGTCACAGCCTCGACAACCAGGGAGCCGACTCCGTAGCATGCAGGACCTTCAACCCTGAGCTGGTAAGGACCCGGCAGGCCTCATCTCTCCGATGAACTTTCTTGAGGCCTGATGTCCAGCACGCAGGGTTAGCAGAGCGAGTCCGAGGTGCCCGGGGGCAGAACTCTCGGAGGTGTTGCTGGCCAAGGCCGCGGGCACAGTGACCCGGAGCCTGGCTGGGTACTTTCGGGAAGTAGCTGGCGAGGTCCTCGGGTGTGCGAGGGGGGACGGCCAGCACCCTGCTCAGTAAGACCAAGCGTGGCTCTGCCGCCCCTGCCAGACTGAGGCTGACCTTCCTCCTGGCCTCCACCCTGTGAGGGGAGGGGGTTTCCAGAAGGGAGGCGGTGCCCCACTTCCAGCGGGCGGGGCGGAGCGAGGGCTGCTGCCTCAGGAATGTCAGGGATGGGAGAGGATGGGGGCAGAAGGCGTGGTCTGGCGGCCCAGGTGTGGGCTGCGGTGACAGCCGCCTTCTCCCAAAGTTGTCCTCTGACCAAGCGGCCCGATGGGCTGGGCCACAGAGGCAGACGGCCCGGCCTTCTCAGACTGAGCCCAGAGTAGCCGCCTACCTCCTTGCAGCCCCAGGTCCTCGGAAGTGAGCGGGGCCGCCCCCCTGCAGACGGGCCCAGAAGAGGTCCCGCTCTGGCGTAAATAAACCTGGGGAGGAGTTTCGCAGAGAGCTACGGCCCCAGCCCCGGCTGCTTCTGTGGTCAGCAGGCGCCCGTCCCGGTGCCCTTCACGGCCCCTCACGAGAGCCCGCCCTGGCGCCCTCCCCAGGCTCACAGCGACGACCAGGCCCGGAGCAGACGGGACAGGCCGGGTCCCCAGCCCTTGCAGGAGTGTGGAACGCTGCTGAGACCCGAGGCCCTTCCAGCCCGCCGTGGGCGTGCCGGGCACCGGCCTGGAAGCATTCCACAAGCGAAGATGAGCCGAGTCTCTCTGCCCGTCATGGTTTCCTTCCCAGTTTGCACTGAATATGTATCTGTAACTAGATGGTCTCTCGCCGTCCCCACTGCTGCCTCTCTTGTCTGGAAGTGTGTTGTCCCAGATCTGCTTCTGGCTCTTTAGCCTAGTATGCACCCAGCAGCCAGAGGGACTACAAGGCAGAGGCATCCCTCCTCCGCCCCGGCCTTCCACTGGCTTCCCACCTCAGGCCAAGCCAACGCCAAAGCCGTGACCGGGAGGCACGAGGCCCACGTCCTCTGGCTCTCCGAGACCGTGCTGTTTTTCTCTGCTCTCTGTCTGCTCTCTCCACTCTGCCTGAGCCACACTGGCCTCCTTACTCCACATGTCAAGCAGGAGGCTGCCTCAGGGCCTTTGCACTTCCTCTGTGGCCTGGAACATTCCCCCTTAACAGGACTCCTTCCCTCCTTCCCTTTCTTCTTTGTTCACTCAGCCTAAAATGGAACTCTGCCCCCCCCACGCTTTCTGCCCCTCTGGCCATCTCTCTTCCCTTGGAGTGCTTGGCTCTTTCTGACATTTCGATCTTGTTTGTCGAACGACTGCCGCGAAGTGTGAGCTTGGCGAAGGCAAGGAGCTTTGTTTCTTTTGCTGGTAGCTGAGCACCCAGCGCCTGAGACCAGGGCCCGGGAGGCACTCGGGGCCGTTTGTAGAGGGGAGGAACGTGGGTTCCCGCACCCCAGCCGCTGCTTAGCTTGTGTTTGCTCTGGCTCCTCTCTGGCTGCTGCTCAGGGTCAGAGCCGAGGTGCGGGTGCGACTGCTCTGCTGTCCGCTGTTGGGGGGGTGTGGGGGAGGGGCATTCTCCTGCTGAAATCTGAAGAACACATCTGGAGTAGCTCTGACCAGAGAGGAACGACCTCCGGGGCGAGGGCCATCTGGAGGTCCCCAGGGAGGGTCCCTGCCCGGTTCCAGATGTGCTGCACTTGGTCCCATCTCAGGGCCGGCCTGGCCGGGGCGCTGGTCCCGGGCCATGTGGGCCCCAGGTCAGCTGAGCTGCTCTCGGAGGAGGCAGGGCCTTAGCGCCTGCCAGCAGGAGCGTGGCCTCCCAGCCCGGGAAGGGAAGGCAGACTCGTCTTCTCAGAAAAGAAAAGGAGGGTCGAGGGGAGCAGACTTCAGGTCCAGGCGTGCACAGCGGGTCCCTGACGGCAGACCCCGCATCCCTGGGCCTGGTGCTGACGTCCGTGAGACGGAGGGGCGAGCACGGTGATGGCAGAGCGCGCTCGCCCCCGCGGGCAGTGCTGGGAGGAAGCAGACGGGGGCTTTGCTCTGGCTTCCTAAACTGGCAACACCAGCCTCCTGTAAATACCATCAAGATAACAACGGGAACATGGGAAAGCATTTCTCTTTTGTTTTCTAAGCAGCTAAGAAGATAACAAAGTGGCGGGGGCGGGGGGGGCGGGGGGACTTCAGATTTGAAGAGAAAACATCAGTCACAGGCTACTTTGGAGTCAAGGGAGCAGGCCCCGGACGCACAGCAGCGAGCGCCGGAGCAGGTCTGACACTGTGGCTGAAAGTCACCTGGGGGGCCACCCAGCGACCTTGGGGACACTGGGCACGGAGGCCCGTAGACCCTCCCTCCATGCCCTCTGAGGTCTCTTGTTCTTTTTTCTACAAACTAGACGCGGGCGACAAGTGACTGGCCTCGTTCCCAAGAGAGATGTAGGAAAATAGAAAAAAAGCACTGACGAGTGCTCAGCGTTTTGCCTTTCCCGCGCCTGGCCCTGGGGAGAGAGGGCTGAGGGCCCCGCCCGGCTTGCACAATGCACGGCAGGGAGGACTGCTCGGTTCCCCTTCCCCCCACTCTGCTGGTCGCCTTCCTCTGCGGAGTGGGCTCTTCCTCCTTGTGCTCTAACATTAGCTCCCGCTGCTGGCCGGCGGCCCGGACGGCTGACCTCGGGAGCGGCGCCCTCCGGCCCCTTCCCGCACGCCCACGCTCAGGCCACGGCCCGTTCTCCTGGGCCCGAGTGACCACGTTCCCTGGCCTGGCCAGTGTCAGCCCTCCCTCGAGTCCAGAGACTGTCCCGGGGTGGAGGGTGGAGGGTGGGGGGTAGGGGTGGAGGGGAGGGTGCCCGCCTCTCTTTCCCCAGCCTCGAGGTGTTTCCCACCGCAGCCGACGCTGGCTTCGGGAGCAGGCACCTCTCTCGGTTCTTGTCAGATCAGGGTGCCGAGGCTGTGATCTGCCTCTTCGGAAGAGTCTGGCCATCCGGGCCTTGCACCCAGCTGCCTGGGCGCGGAGGGTCTACATACCCACAACCACCCTGAGTTGGCACTGGGCTCAACAGCCCCAGCCGGGATCACTGGCAGGCCCCAGGCTGGCCAGCAGTTAGAGGCCAGAGGTGCACGTGCGGTCCGAGGCAGTCCGGTGCCTTTTTCCTTCCTCCCCTTTGCCACTATCCATGCCTTGGCTACCCCTGAAGCCTGGGAGTGGGGGGCAGGGCCACCACTCTGTCTCTGTCAGCATCTTTCCGCCTCCACACAGGCAGTCGTCCTTATTCGGCCTCTTTTATTCTCGTCAGGCGTAGCTCCGTCTTCTGCTTCCCACCGCCATGGTCCCACTGCGTTCCTCTTCGGGGGCTGGGGTGCCCTGCTTGTCCTGCTCAAGTCTGTGGGTGTGAGCGTGTCCGTGTCACCTTGTGGGTCCCCAGCACGCTGTCATGGGGAAGAAGTGCTGTGACTGCTTGAGTCACTGCTCTGCAGAAGAAGGCTCTGAAGAAGCCAGGATTGTGGCCAGAGATGAGCTCTGCCATTTTCTGTCTGAGCTAGTTCCTCGTTAGGTAAAGAGCTGAACTGTCTTTTTATTCAGATGGCCCGGAAGGCCCAGCTTTTGCCTTCTCTGTGGAGGATCTGATTCCAGAACCTTCTCTTATGATTCAAGGAGTATCACGGAGACCAGGCCCTGCCCTGGGGTAGGCTTGGGAAAAGAGGCGTCACGGAGAAAGAGAGTACTTTCTGCGAACACCCGCCAAGGCCTAGGTGCTCACTTTAGTGTGTGGTATGAACCCTGAGACTAGGAGTCCCCCAGGGCCCGGCGCGCCTCACCACCTAGTGACTGGTTGGCTCATCCTTCCTGCAGTGGTGCAGAGAGAGTGTTTGATGCGGGGGTGGGGAGGGCTGGCTGCAGAATGGTACAAACCAGCGGGAATTTCATCATATACCAGGTGTACTGAGGATAAACCGGCTCTGGCCAACCTGGAGCCCAGAAGGGAGCTTGGTGCTGGGCTCAGGGAAACCTGACAGCGGTCAGGGTGTGCCTGGGCCTGGCGTCCTGGGAAGCTGTTGGGGGAACTGGTGAATGAGGTCCCAGAGAGGGCAGGGACAGGGCAGCTCGGGGGGTGGGGGCGGTTGGAAGCAGGTGCTGGTGACAGGCGCAGGGCCTCCCTGCCGGGTACACCAGCCCCAGCACTTCCTCTCCGTCCAGGAGTCGGACCCTGGAGCAGAGGGCCACACCTGCACCCTGTGCCCATCCCATGTCCCACCAAGACACCGTGCTGTATGGAGGGAGGAGTCCCAGGGCAGAAGCGGGGTGTTGGAAGCAGAAGAAGGGGGCCGCATTAGCAGGTCGTGCTTTTTCACGCACTCCGTGAGTGAACAGGAGTGGGGCTCGCTGAGAACAGGGGCCGTGGAGAAGGTGTTCTTTCAAGTGGTGTGAGATCTGGGTGCGAGTGATCGCTGCCCACCTGTGCCCTGGGGTGCGCAGGCAGACGCCGGGAGGAGCCTTTCTGAGTGCTCGTGCTGCCGGCAAGGCCTTGCGGAGAAAAGCGCAGGTGGGGAGGGTGCCCCTTGCCCAGGTGGTCGGGGAAGGTGGCCGAGGAGGCCATGTGGCAGGAGTGAGGCTGGGAGCCTGTCGTGGAAACACGCGGGGTGGCACAGTGTCCCGTGCCTGGGCTTGGCTCGGATGGGCCCAGTGACCGCGGGGAGAGGGGTGGCCGGTTTCCTTCTGGTTGCTGTGAGAAGTTGTTGGGGGCTTGTGAGCAGAGGAGCAGCGTCGCCAGGCCTCTGCGGTGGGTTCTGGGTGGTGAATGGATGATGGACCCAGGGCGCAGGCTGGGGACCGGTTAGGAGGCTGCTTCGGGCTCACGGCGGAGGGCGGTGGTTGCTCGGAGCAGGACGGCGGGTCAGCGAGCCGCACTGCCGCTCCGGGTGTGTGTCCTCGGGCCTGGGGAGCGAATGGCTGGAGCCGACGGGGCGAAATCCTGGCGAGCGAGTGAGCGAGGGCCCGGGAGCCCCTGTGCGCTGGCCCCGTGGCTTCCTGCTGGGGCTGTGGGCCGGCCATGCCGCCTTAGTGGAGGGAAAAGCCCGGTGAACTGTGCTCCCCTGACAGGTGAGCAGGCTGGTTCACGGGCTCGCCTCCTGCTGTCTGGAAACCCCAAGCCGTGCTCACTGGCATCTGCTCGAGGGTCCTCACTCTCTGCTGCTTTCCCCGGCCCCATCCCGGCTTGGTTTCCTGTGCACTGCCCGCCTGGCTCGCTTTGCCACCTGCACCTCAGCCCTGCCCTGTGGCGGGGGCTGTGGTTCTCCAGCAGGCTTTTGCCTTGGGCCAAGGTGGCCTGTAGCCGTGGGGTTTTCTCCCTCGGCACATCGACGCCCAACTTCCCTCTCTGAACATCCCCCTGTGAGCAGAGCATGCCCGCCGTGCACGGGCTGCACGCTTGGCTGTTTGGGGTGGCACTGCCCAGAGTTGCTTGAATTCTTTGTCACCCACTCTCCATTTGGTGACTTTGGTGTGGGCTTTTCGGGCGCATCCTGCTGCGGGAACCGAGCCATTCGGATGAGAGGCAGACCCAGCCATCTTTAACTTTGTCCGGCTCTCTCCCTGGATGGCTGTGGACTGGATGGTCAAAGTCACTGTGGGATCCAGGAGGGCAGCCTGTCCCGAAAATAGAATTACTGTGTTAAACTGCGGAGTGGGTACCAGAGAAGGCCTGCCCCACCCCCTTTGCTTCCTGTAGCCTTCTGGTCCTTGAGCACCAGCCCCGGTGTTTCCCTCGGGAAGCCAGCTCTGACCTTGCACACCCCAGCACCCCCGGCCTGGGTCCTCTCCCCTGCGCTCCCACACTCCTGGTAGTGCCACGGTTTGTCTGTGTGACTGTGTCCTCCACGAAGTGTGAGCTTTCCTGAGCACCAGGGCGGGCATCCTTCCCCTCCGTGTCCCAGGCTGGCTGGGGTGGCCCCGTACTAACCCGAGTGGATGAACACGTAACTGACTGAGGGCAAAGGGCTCTGAACTGGGGAGCTGGGGCCAGGGGTGGGGGAGCTGCTGCCAGGCCCTTGGCGCCCCTTTATCTGGGTGGGACAGGTGTTCCTAGTCAGCTCCACCCTCATCCTTCTGGGCCTTAAAGCGCCAGGGCCCGGCTTCCCGCCCTCTTCTCAGCCTGGAAGCCTGAGTGTCCCTGTTGTTAGGGGCTCCTCTCGGAAGCTGGAGTTCTCTCGGACAGGCCGACTCCTCCGGGGCCCAGAGCGTCTTTCCCCATCACGTGGTCAGTCCCCTTGCAGCCTGTGTGTGAATAATTTCCAGTACTTACGAGTGGGTGAATGGCAGAAGGAGGGAAGATGAGTCGTGGGAATACTTGAGGGCGTCCCTTGGCAGCCCCTTCTTTCTGGGACCCTGGTGGGCACGGTCTCCCTCTCACCAGAGGTCAGAACAGGCCGCCTGGCCCACACACACCTCAGCCAGCGCAGGGGAGCCCGGAACGTTCCGTGCTCAGGTTACCGTGTGGCCTCGGAGCAGTGTCCGGTCTTGGGGCTCCCGTAGGCCCCGCTGGCCTGCTTCTCTCCCATCAGCCGCAGCATTTCGTTGAGGGCGGGCGTGCGGTTTGAGGGGAGACGTGGAATGCTTACAGTGGAAAGGGAAGCCCTCGAAATATGGTGCCAAGGAGTTTGAAAAGCCATAGCTGTCTGCTGCGACCAAATCCACCTTCGAGTTTCTGTTTCAGTTCAGAGAGGGTGCCTGGGGGGCCTCCGTGTAGTGGCGACGCTTCTGCGTAGAGGAAGAGGAGCTGATCTCCTGGTGTCTTGGTGGGGGTGGGGGTGGGGGGAAGGAACCCAGGGTGACAGACGGCCCTGTGCCCCTCGCTGGGGGCTCTTCCTGTCGTTGAGGGGCCCCCTCTCCTCCCAGCCTGGGCTGTGGGGAGGCCTCTCTAGCCCAGCTTGGGGAACCGCGTGTGTCACCCTCCTCCGGCGCCCTCCCAGCTCCACATCCCTCACACGCCACAGTCCCCGAGTGTCAGGAGCCACAGGCCTTTCCTGTGTGTTTTTGAAGCCATCGACTCGATGGACCCCGTGGCTCACTGGAGACCTTGGCCACAGGGTCCGGGTCTAGTTACGGGTCAGATCTTGTCTCTTGTAGTCCTTTTGTCTCCTCTCCCTCATCTGACGTCGGCAAAAGGCAGTTACCCCTCTCACTGTGACCTTAGCAAGGGATCAGAGCAGGGTCATGTGCAGACGTGCTTCTTATGACTCGAAGAGTGAATAGCTTTTCTGGTTGTTTGCAGCACACGCCAAGGAAGATGAGTCAAGGACCGACCCTTTTCTCTTGTGGAATTATGGGTGAGTAACCAAGGCGGCTGCCAAGAGTCCTCCGGTAGTCCTCCCGCCAGGGCCCGAGTCCTCCAGGTGAGCAGAGTGGGGGACTCCTCCATGTGCTTGAACCATTCCGACCCTGGCAGTGCCCGGAGTGGCGCCCGGGCTGCGGGGCCGAGTGTGTGCTTTACAAACGTCATCTCCAGCCGTAATGTTGAGCGTGTCTGATTAAGGTAATCATGTTCTTTTTTTTTTTTTTTTAATTCGAAAAATGTACCCCAAGGTAAAGTATAAAATAAAAATCTCTCTTAGCCCCCAAAACCCAGTGATAACTCTTATTAACGTTTTGGTGTATTTTTATGTTCTTTGAGGTTTTTACATAGCCACGTTTAGGATGAACACAGGATTATATAAAATTAGATACAAAACGGTTTTGCTGTTTTCTCTGTTTCACTTAGTGGTAGTTACCATCATTCCCCCATAGCATTAAAGTTGTCCCTCCCACGCGGTTTCAGGAGGCTGAAGTACTGTAAGGTGTGTTAATACGTATTTAACGGTTTAACTATTTCTTGGCTGCTGGGTGGAACGGTTGTTTTATTTGCTGTTGTGATTAACAGTGACCAAGTGTCGAAGTCTTTGTCTTTTGTCTGCCGTTAGGATTATTCCTTAGGAGTTGTCAGGAGTGGACTAGAGAGGCCAGGATGCAGGAACGTGTTTAAGGCTCTTGCTTCATACCACTGACTTGCATTCCAGAAAGGTTGTCTCGGTCCCCTGTGCCCCTGCAAGTGTGAATTACTGAGTTTGATAAGGGGGCCAAGGTGATGACCGTATTGACTATATTGATTTTTCTGTGCCCCCGATGATCGGGCACAATCCCTCCTTATACCGTGACTCCGTGACTCCTGCCCCCTGTGGGGGCACCTTGCCAGACGGGGTTCCGTGATGTTTGCGTTGAGGCAGAAACCAAGCCTCCGCGATGGGGCACCAGCTCCGGCCTTCGGATTCCAGGCCTGTCTTTACAGGACCATATCAAGTCGTCTTGCCTTTTTTCTCAGCCTTTGACTCTGTGCACAGGGCTTTCTTTTTCTTTTTTAGGCTCCGTCCCGTGGATGGGGTGATGAGGGTGGAGGGGGTGCTGGGTATGTCACGGCGAGCACCAGGCCCCTGCCTTTGCGGGGTGTCCGGGATTCTGCCTTTGCGGGGTGTCCGGGATTCTGCAGCAGCCTTGGCATGGGGCCGGGGGGGGATGCCCCATCCACACCTGGGGAAACCAAGGCCTAGTGGGGTGACTCCCCGCAAGCTCTCTTGGCAGAGTTGGACCCAGGTTGGGGGAGAAGGAAGACTGTTTTTTTTTTTTTTCTCAGCCGCACGCCGCAGCGTTGTGGGAGAGCCCAGGTGGCCCTCTTGATGCTGCCACCAGGAGGAAATGGAAACAGGGAGATCACCTGGCCTTGGTTTCCCCCTGTGACACACTTCTGAAACCTGTCCCCCACATGGGGCTTGAATGAGCACCTCGTTGGTGGTTAACGGCTTTCAACAAACTCTCAGCAACTTAGCCACATGGCTCAGGCTTGCCTCGTCGCCTGCTTCGTGGGCCAGACTCAGTTGTGCTGTGGTTGAACTGCCTGCCTTTGTCCTACCAGGAAGGAGAGAGAGGCACCTGGGCACGCTCAGCCCGTCAGCCGTCGCCTGGGCCAGGCTAGTGAACTGGGTCGTGGAGACGTGGGTCCTTATTTCAAGGCCGTTCGTGCCTGATGTCGGCTGGCTCCAGGGCGCGGCCAGGTGCGGGGGCCCCAGAGCCCTCCTGGCCTCCTCGGCTGTTCTCTCTCCCACGTGCTCATCTCTGTTGGCCGGCCCCTCCTCGATTTGGGGAGACCCCGACCCGTCTGAAGCGTGCCTTCACAGTTCATTTCAGAGGCTTATTCTAGTAGGTATTCGTTGAGTGCCTACTAAGTGCCGGGCACTTGGCACAGAGACAGAGTAAATCAGCGCCTGCCCTCAGGGGGGGTTCTGTCTATGGAGGAACAGGGAATTCAGCCCATCTTCCTGAGCCTCGGTCCCCTCATCATGCGGATTGCAGCTCTTGGTGGGATTTAAAGGGACAGCAGCACACTGGGGGTGCGGGCTCGGTCCCTCCCACCCTCATTCCGTTTCCGGGCACACGTTTGGAGGGAGTGTCAGCAGTCCGAGGCCTCCCACGCCTGTGTGCTGGGGGAGGCCCAGGTGACCGCTCCTGCCCGCTCTCACCTGTGAATCGAGGTGTGGCCTCACCCTGCACCGCGAACTGGGCGGGCGGCCCCTGGCAGTGAGATTTCCTTTGAGACCTGCCTGCTTTGTCCGGCCGGACTTCTCAAGAGGGTTTTGAGCCTTTCCAGGATTGGACAGTACTCAGCCAGGACAAAACGTCCTGTTACTCTAATCACCAACCCCCCGTCTGTCTCCTGGAGATAAAGGACTCGTGTTCTGGCCCCGATCGGTGGCCTTCTCCTGTGATTGCTGGGGACAGCTTGGGCCTGCGACCCGGGGCATGCCCCTCCTGAGCCCCCATGCAAGGGGCCTAGTTGGAAGCCAGTGTGAGTTGGAATGTCCTAAGCGTTCTTAAGGAAACCCAGGCCAGTGCATTAGGGTGGGGAGTGTAGCCGCCTGTTTGCTTCCTCTTAAAAAGGCCACCCTTTCAAGTAGCTCAGCCTCCTCTGCGCCCACTTAGATAAAATGCCTCACTATTAGAATTAAGTGCTCACAGCAACGTGTGTTCTTTTTAGGTACTTTATGTTATTGTGGGCTGGATTATGGGCCCTTCCCCAGCTTGGTCCAGCCCTCCCCCCCCCCACACACACCCCAAGTTTGGGAACTTGATCTAAAGAACTGGTTTTGTGCTTGTCCAAAGTGGGGGAGAGGAGAAAGCCAGGGTGGGGTGTGAACGGGAGAAGCAGGGCCGATTGGAGCCAGGCCGCTGCCCGGCCCGCTCTGTACCGGGGCCCGGTGCTCTTTACCAGGTCGTTAGCCCAGCCCGGTCCCTGAAGGGCTCTTGCTAGCAGAGACTGGGTTTTGCCCCTTGGCTTCCTTTCTTGCCTCCCATACCATCCCGAGGACGCTTTTCTTTGCTGCACTGGAATTTCCTCTGCAAGCAGCTTGTGGGGGGGAGAGCTGTGCACATGCCTGATTATTGTGTTCTCAACACAGGAAGCCTCGGTCAGGTGGCGGCCTCACGGGTGTGGGCCACCCACTGGTGAGCTGGCCTGGCGGGTGGGCCAGCCCTCGCTGGCGGCCACGATTCCTAGTGGGCGGAGAAGGGGGCTTGGCTGCCCCTGAGAGAATCGCTCTGTGCTTCGAGAGGCAGGGCTGGACGGAAGTCCTTTCCGCATGGCACCCCCAGGTCCCCTGCCGTCCGCCATGACGCTGACCCAGGGGCACACGTGTTTTAGTTTCATCCTTTTTGGTGAAACAGGGCAAGTGGGGCTAGAGCAGGCTCCATTCACCACCCTTGGCTAATCGCACCCATTAACTGAGTCCTGTGTTGCAGGGACAATGGACACTACATATTCCATTTTCCTTACCCCTCGGGCGAGGAGAGACCTGGAAATCGAATAATATGTGAGAAAGCGAACGAAACGCCAATTATCGCAGAAAGGCCACTAGGAAAAGTCGTGCAAATACAAGTCAATGAACAGAGAACAAAACAATTCATATGCTAAAAAAAAAAAAATTGCACGGAAACCCATAATTACTTCAGGAGTTATGGTAATAAATTATTTATTAATGTAAATCATTTCACAAGCAGAGAACATACGGAAACTTGAGCAGAAGGATCATGCGTTATGTATAAAAGGGAATTGTAAAAATATGATAGCAGCCCTTACTTGTGCCACTCTGGTTCAGGTTTGTCAGCATTTTAAATTTTAATTTTTTTTTAATGTTTATTTATTTTTGAGACAGAGAGAGACGGAGTGTGAACAAGGGAGGGGCAGAGAGGGAGGGAGACACAGAATCCGAAGCAGGCTCCAGGCTCTGAGCTGTCCACACAGAACCCGACGCGGGGCTCAAACCCACGAACTGCGAGATCATGACCTGAGCCGAAGTCGGACACTCAACCGACCGAGCCACCCAGGCGCCCCAGTCAGCATTTTAATTATAAGGCCTAACTTTCTGTGTTTAATTACTTGGCTGTTAAAGTCTGCTGGGTATATGAAAGGGCTGCTCCCGGGGGGCACTCTCCGTGGTAATTTCCACAGGGTAAACCAGTTGGCTGAGCCGAGCCGCGTGGGGCTGAAAGTTCCCACGTTGAGATTTGACAGCTTTCCGTCTTTTAACTCCCACCATTTGTTGCTGACCATGCAGTAGGATTGCACCTCGGGTGAGAAAAGCCAGCACCCGGGGGTGGGCCATGTTAGATTTCCTAGAACGAGCAGAGGACTGGAGACGAAGTGGACACCAGTGACAGCGCCCAAGCGGCTCAAGCCAGTTTCTGGTCTCCGCTGCTGCGTCCGCCTCTCTGAGAGGTAGCCACTTGGGGTACGGTCATTGGACCAGAGCCTCCCATACGACACAGATTATCAACCCAAATCGCTTAGAGGGAGCTTCGCTTTCATTTTTAAAAGCACATCCGTATACGACTCTGCAGACGTGTGACTTTTTTGAAGTTTACTCTTTCTTTTTTATTGATTTTTATTTATCATTGCTTATGCGTGTGATTTTCCAGTCCCTCGAACAGCTTAAGGTTTGTCCATGCAGAGGGCTTTACATGCTTCCTTGCACCGTTTATCGGTTTCAGACAGTGTTTCTGGAATCAAGTGCAGACTGGAAGTAGGTGCAAAGTGTAGTTGGCACCTGATAGCTGTTTACGGTGACCGGTGGAAAGGGAGCCTCCCCGGCTGCCTTCTCACCTAGGCTGGCCTGCCTTGGGGTGGGGAGGGGGCCCACGGTGGTGCCAGAGGACAGGGAGTGACGGCTGCCGGGCTGACTGGGCGCCACCCACCATGGTGCATTGCCAGGTAGAAAGGTGCTCAAGTTCGGGGCAGCCTGGCCCAGCTGCAGGAGCGTGGCCTTGGGATTGCCGACTCTGCCCTTTGCTCGCTGTGCGTCCGTAGCGAGGCGTGACGCTCTTCACAAGCTTGTTTCTCCACCAGCAAGACGGGGAGGGCAGTGACGCCCCACGGTTGAGTGGTGTGCTTGGGGTGTATGCTTATGCGCTCTCTCCGCCCCAGCAAGGATCCAGTGGGATGTTTGTCAATTAACAGTTCATACGCAGTTTATTGCCAGTTTTCTCCCCTGCGTAAGGGAGCTCAGCTCTGCTGCGCGCATCGGTTTGGAGATGAATGGCAAGCACGTGCCTGTGTCCCGTGCTCTCTGTGTATCCACGACCAGGACGGGACTCCAAAGGAGACGGATGGAAGGGACCTTTCCCTTCCCAGTTTTTGTTGCCGTTGAGAATACCGGCTCCGTGCACGTTTCTGAATGCCCCTGGAGGCCAGGGGTGGGGCTGGAGGTCGGGGTCAGAGCTGCACGGGCCGTCACAGGGCCTCAGTGGTCCCTCCCCCACCCCTCGTCTCATACAGATGGGTGCTCAGTCTGGTGTGGTTTTTACACCTCTACTGTCTTGTCTGGGGATCCCAGCAAGCCTCTTTTTGTAAGTGCAGAGCTGGGGTAGCCGCCGTGGGCCACCCTACCCAGCCGGTGAGGACAGGGCCCTGGTTTCCACTCTGCAGGTGACCAGCTGCTCCAGCTTCTCCTAGAGCCCCTCAGGCCAGCCTTCTTGCTTCCCTTGATGGGGCTGCTGGAGTGTTCTCTCCAGCCGTCCTAATCCCCTGTCCTCATGCCTTGGCCGAGGAGCTTGGTGTCCTGTGTCACTGTCCCTGAACCCAAGACAGGTGACATTTTATGAGTCATCGCACTCGAGAGGGCACAACCAGAGGCCGGGCAAAGCCCAAGAACCTTTTCATCCTGACGCAGCTTTAAATTGAGTCTGTCTCCGTTCTGATGACACAGAGAAGGAGGCACTCCACTTGGCGGGGGGCTCTAGAAGTTCATTTGAACATCAGCGACCCCGTTGAGGGACCGTGCACGTCATTGGGTGCATGTCATTCCTCGCATTCGTTTTGTGAGACGGACTTAGTGATGCTGCCTTCAGAAGGACACGGCTCCAGTTTCCCACTGAAAGGGCTGGTGAGAGCTTCTACCCCCAAACCAGGCGCAGAGTCCTTTGCAGCCCCGAGGCCAAGTTAGCACGACCCAACCCACAGGGCTGGGGAGAGAGAGTCATTGTCAGCACAAGCAGGTAGGTGTAAAATCCAAGAATGAGTCAGCCAGTCTTGATCTGGCTGGAAGCCTACTACCCAGGCCTGGGAGGTTACACGAATCTTACATCTTGGGTCTCTGCTTCAGGTGCCTAACCTTTTCTAGAAACCACATTCTGCTGTGGTTATGTCACCTTGTGGCAGCCTATAAAACACAGCCCACAGACACCCAGGGCCGTAAATCTCCTCTATCTCTTGAACCTAAGAAGGCTGTAGGCCCCTACGAATCTGGGCCCCTGGGAATTTCCCTGCAAATTTAAGGGTAGAAATGGAAACAAGAACATTTGAGGTCAAGTGCTATTTGTGTTCCTCTGAGTGCTTTCTTTCTTTGAGCTCTAGGCCTGCGTACCCAGCAGCCTTCTGCCCTCGTGAGTGTGGGCATGGCTGGCCTGGGGCCTTGTGAGTGGGGCTGGGGATCTGGGGTTTTGTTCCCATGTGCGTGAGCAGCGGCTGCTCCTGTGACTCCGGAGGCAGTGGTAGTCTTCCAGAAACTTTAGGCTCAGACATCAAGCCTTGGCTCTGAAAGGCACAGTGGAGGTCACAGTGAGAGGACTGGGTGGTTTGTATGCTTTCGTGTAAGTTTGCGTGGTTTGTCCTCGCATCTCGAGGTGGAGCCTGGTGTGCGTTTACCTTACACACGCATGCCCCTATGAATCACCCCCAACTTGTGAAGATGGCTCAGCAGGGGCCGGAGAAACTTCAGATGCTCCTGAAGGTTGACGTGACGAGGACTGCACAGAGCGCATGGGGCCAGTGCCAGTGCTCCCGGGCTGCGTGTCAGCGTGTCCCAGGGAGAAGGTGGGAGGCCTCAGGCTTTCCCCCTGTTTTCCCAGGCCTCTTCTAGTGGCTCCCCATCCAGGACCTGCTGTGCAGGTGGGGCCCCCACCCCCTCCTGCGGGAAAGGGCCCTCTAAGTACTTGAAGGGTAAAAGTTTTCCTTGTCTGTAGGTCGGCTTCCTGTCTGAAAACAGACACCAGGACACCAACTTTTAATGGTGTTCTGAATCCACAGTTGTAGAAACTGGACTGGTCGACCCTCTAGAAGCTTCCTGGGTGTGGCTCGGTGGGCTGAGAGAGCTGCCCCTCTGACAAAGGTGTTTGAGAACCCAGGCCCCTGTGTAGGCTGGAGGAGGGGTTCTCAGCGATTTTGCAATAAAATAACCTGAGGACCGTATTTAAAATTTTTTAATGTTTATTTTTGAGAGAGAGAGACAGAGACAGAGAGCGAGCAGGGGAGGGGCTGAGAGAGAGGGAGACACAGAATCCGAAGCAGGCTCCAGGCTCTGAGCTGTCAGCACAGAGCCTGACACGGGGCTCGAACCCACCGACAATGAGATCATGACCTGAGCCGAAGCCGGGTGTAGAGGAACTTACTTAAACTCAGACTCCTCCCCACTAGAGATTCTGTTTCCTGAGGCGGGGACCGGGCCTAGGAATTGCATTGTAACACCCCACGGGGTGCTCCTGGAGGTGCTGCCAAAACCACACGGGGGAAACCCTGGCGAGGAGCTGGGCCCACAGTGCTTGGCACCCGGCGGCCGGAGCTATAGGAGCGTCGTCTGGCGCCGTCCTCATCATCACGGCGCTGCCACTGGCGGAGCCCGCTGTGGCCTCACAGGCCTTGTCCCGAGCCACTGTTTGGTTCCTACAGTAGCCCTGCATCACCATCGGTCACCCTCCTGAGGCCCTGAGAGATTAAGTAACTTTGCAGGGCTGAGACTCAGACCCACGTCCGTACCCTTCCCACCATGCAAGTGACCCCTGCTCAGGGGCCTCCCCAGGTCCATGGCCATGGTCCCTTTTGAAAGAGTTACACAGTTGTTTGTGCAGAGTGGTAATGGATGGAGGGGCGGGGGCGTCCGGTGACCTCTGCTCGGCGCCCTCCCGAGGTCCTTTTTGTACTGTGTGACGTCAGGGCCAGAAGCTCAGGGCAGTTTGCCAGTAAAGAGTGGCTCCGGTTCCTGTTTCTTGTGTCTGACGACCTGACCCAGCAAGCCGCTTTCTGTTCCTTGAGTGAAGGGGGGGAAACACAAAGGCTAAACATAGCCTCCATTGTCTTTACGTTTCTCATATTGTACTTCTTTAAGCGATAAAGATAGTAACAATTAAAATACTATCTGCCCTCCAGACGGACCAGGCGGCCACCTGGCTGGTGTTGAGTCGCAGTAGCAGCACTCAGCGTTGGGCAGTGCTTGGCGTTTCCAGAGAATCTCAGACATACCACTAGCCAGACTCCTGGCTCCTTCATGTGCAACTACGCACAGCCTTGGTAAAGCCGGAAGTTGAAGGCAGAGCCCAGCTCGGACCTCCCTGACCAAGGATAAAAGACCAAGTGAGGCCAAGGGAACACCCACGGCCAGCTCTGCTGCTTTCCGGCACACTCTCCGCTCCTCCCTCTACCCACTACCACCGGCTACGGTCTGCGGTGTGCCGGGCTCCGTGCCGGGCACTGGGGGGCCATGCCGGGTCTGTCCTGGCCAGCTTGTGGCTCAGTGGAAGCCGACACGTAAACAGATAATTGAGGTTCAGCTGACGTCTGAGCCATTCGACTGAAAGTCAGACAAAGCGCTGCGGGCGCCCAGTGGCTAATTTGGAGAAGGCGCATCTGCAGAGAAGGTGATGTGGAGTTGGCTCTTCTGGAAGGATGAAGGCAGGAGAAGAATCGTCCAGGCCTTTGCAGAGGCGTAAGGGCATGAGAGAGCCGATGTGCGGGGGGGAAGTGGTAGACTCGTGGCAGACCTGTTGCTCTCACATTCGACCAGTGGACCCAGTTGAGAACTGAGTCTTAATCATTTCAATGAGGAGATCTTACTGTTAAGGCCATAGAGCGTTCCTCTTAAAACGGAGTGGAGTGGTTCCCGCAGGCGAGCAGGAGGAGGCTAGCGCGAGCCGTCCAACCCACTCCCCGCCAGGGATTTGATAGTGAACCTGGACACAGGTGGGGCACCACCTCCACTCCCAGAAGTTCCCTGTGCTCATTCCTGCGGCTGCTTCGTGAAACTCCCACTTTATTAAGACTAGCTGGTAGGTATGAACAACTCTCCGGGCTGCGTCCGGAAGCCAGCAGGAGAGTGCTTTCGGGGCTTTTTCAGGGGTCGTTGAAGATGGTTTTGACTCTGCCTGCTTCTCGTCTGACGTCACAGGAAGTTCAGGGTGTCGGGAGCAGAGTGAACGGGGGAGACGGGTAGCTGGGGTCTGGATGGCAGGCTAAAACGTGTGCATTCTTTCTGCAAGGCCATGGGCAGCTGCCTGGGGTCAGACCGTGCTAGGCATGGGCCCCAGGAAGTTCTCTGGATGCCGTGAGGAGGTGAGCCTGGAATGGGGAGGCCTGCGGGTCCTCTCAGGATGCACCAAGGTCACAAGGTGGCTATGGTGGAGGAGTGGTGCTGTCACATGAGAGGGACCGAATGTTCTGCTTAACTGGCTCCCAAGTCCCCTTACTTCTCATGACTTCCCTGGGGATGGGAAAGTCCCAGGGCAGTGACATTAAAATGGAATAGAAAGTGGTATCCTCTGAGGATGGGATCCATTCTTTTTAATTTCACGGGTTTCCCAAGGCCTCGAGCAGAGACCGTCTGTAGTGAGCCTTGGGTTCCTTACGCAGGGCCACTGTGGCTCCCTGTTGGGGCCCTCGCTGCTCTGTGTCTGGGCCCCTTGGGTCCTTCCTCAGTTGGCCGCAGTGCTCCTGGGCCATCTGGTGCCTCAAGGCCTCGTCCCCAAAGAGAAGTTGGTGGCCAGCTTTACTGTAAGGGAACTCCCTGAAAGGCCAAAGGAGCAAACCCAGAGGAGGCTGGGATCATAGGCCCTGGCCCCGCCCCTGGGCTTGGTGGCCACATCCCCCACACATTTGGAAATAGATTCGTCCTTATAGAGAATGTAGAAACCATAGGAGAACAAAAAGGAAAACATGGAAATCAGCCAGCTCTCATTAGACTGCGAACATTTTGGTTTATTTTCTCTTTTTTTTTTAATTTTTTTATTAATGTATTTTATTTATTTTTGAGAGACAGAGACAGCACGAGCAGGGGAGGGTCAGAGAGAGAGGGAGACACAGGATCTGAAGACAGGCTCCAGGCTCTGAGCTGTCAGCACAGAGCCTGATATGGGGCTCGTACCCATGAACTGTGAGATCATGACCTGAGCTGAAGCCGGATGCTTAACCAACTGAGCCACCCAGGCGTCCCGATTTTCTCTTAATCTTCATATTCAACTTATGTATTTGACAAAACGGGAATCCTGCTATCCATACGGTTCTTCTGCCCTGTTTCTTTGGGTTTAGAATTACATTGTTCACATTTCTTCACATCATTAATGCTCTTTGAAACAGTGCTGTTTTCATGCTCTGCCTTCCTCCCTGGTCCTTTATGTCACCAGCCCTGACTGGAGGGCGTTTCAGGTGTGGCTGCCGTTCTGCTGTCACTCATGTCACTTTGCAGACCATCACGGCACACAAATCATCCCTTGGTTCTGAGGGTAACTTTTCTTTTTGTAAAGCAGGTAACAGGTAATTTTATTTTTAGTTTACTGATCTTTCAACTGCTAACAATAGTCAAATCGAAACTTGCTTAAAAGAATGGCGACTGCCCTGGGGACGGTGGGTAGTGAAGACTTATTTCGAACAACATACATGCTACTTGCACAAAGGCAATTCATGGTGGTAATTTGTCAAATTTAGTTCAAGGGCCATGCGTTCACTGGGGCCCAGGAGGATTCAGGGAGGAGGTGACTTGGACATTTGGTGACTGTCCTGGTTTGTTCCCAGCTGGGCTGGGCTTACGGAAAATCTCTCCCCCGCATCTCCAGCTTCTGAGGCCCTCTCGTGGGAATAGCCTCTGGATGGTTCCTCCCGTGTCGCCTGCCCAGGGTCCCAACCCCTTAGGCGTGTCTTGTAACTCCGGCAGGGCACCCCAGGTGAAGGAGTGTCACATTTAGCCCTAACTTGGCTTATCTTTGGCTTGTGAGCCTCCTTTTGGTCCACATTGGTCATTTCCCTTTGAGCCTGTCCAGTAGCTGCTGATACTCAGCCCAGGGTCCGTCGTTCAGTGTCTCTCTGTGTCTTTTGAGAAGTGGCCTAAGGGGTTGGGACCCAGGGCCCAGGAGTTGGATGTGTGGTCCTTGCAGACTGGCGCACGCTTGTGGGTTTCACCGTGGTTTTCTGAGTGGATGGCCCACCCTGGACGACTCCTAAACTCGTGAAGGGCAGGGCCGACGCTGGGCTCCCTATGGTTCCCCTCAGCGCAGCTGCGTAGTGAAAAGAGCAAGGCTCTGGGTTGGGCCAGCCTCCGGTCATTCGTGTGGCCCTGGGCCACTCACTCAGCCTCCTAAGCCTCCGAGTCCTGATCTGGGCAGCGATGGTGTACAGGGCACCTTGTGGGTAACAGCGGCCCGGGGGCTCTCTGCTCCCCCGCGGGCATAATTGACGGCAGTGCATTACCGTGAGAACCGGTGTGCATCAAACGTCTACCTGAATGTCCTCTCAGGTTTTACTGCCATCCTTCTGCAGACCAAACGACCCAGGCCGTTGTTTTCTGTATATTCCTGTGTGTACACTTTATAAATGTGTGTCGATTTGAAAAAACAGAAACAGGCCACTATGTTGGTCCCTGGAAGCACAACGTGTTTCTTAACTTTGCTTTTGTGATATAAACGAATACAAGAACGATGTCAGGTGTCTTGTGCCTGCCCGCCTAAAATTCTCAGCACAGTGCCGGATCCCATAGTAGAAATACAGCAAATAGGTCCTGACTATTTCACTAACATAAAGGTTCAAGTGCAAAGTCAGCATTTCCTAGCAGGAGTAGCTTATTTATTTCTGTGGTCAAGTTGGAGGCCTGAGTATGTAAGTGTAAATCTTACCCTTAAGTCCGTGAAGCCCAAGATGTGCACCTACAGATTTTAACGGCTTTAAATGTCCTCGGTTTGCGTGAGGAATCAGGTGAACACAGGAGAGTGCCCCGCGATTGGTAGCCGTTGGTGACGACGATGTTGTGGAGCATTGGGGTGGGGGAGGCGTAAATCGGTACAGTGTCCAGTTCCTATTGTCAGCAAGTATTCCAGAGATGGAATTCAGATGAACTAACCTGGCGGTACTACCCCCGCCCCATTTGACCTTGACCCTCCCAAGTACCAAAAGACTCCTCTTTGGTCTCCTGCCAGGGCATTGAGTCCCAGCCGCAGGGCACCCAAGCACCCAGAGGAGGAGGGGGGGGTCTGCCCTGACGCTGCAGGCCAGGGGAGGGGCGGGGCAGCTCAATTTCCCATCTACAAAATGTGAAAGCATTTGGGTGAAAACTGCAGTTTTGGACTTTCCTGGGAGGGAGTACGGACCTTTGGAAAGGAAGCTGTACCAGGAGGCCTGGGGGGTGGGGTGGGGTGGGGGGTGGGGGGGTACATGCATCCTTGGCCTCGCTCTGTTCCTGACGCCAAACTTTGGGCTTCCCGTCCCCTCTCTGAGCCTCAGTTTCTTGTCTATACAGTTAGGTCAGACTCGATGGGTTTTAAGGGCTTCCTGGCTCTAAAATCCTGTTTAAAACGAGCTCTTGGTGAGGAGATAGTGGGCCGGCCTAGAGGCCTTCTCAAATCCTGTTTTCTCTTTGTCATTTCTGAACTAGAAAATGACCGATGGCGAGACCTGGACAGGAAATGCCCTCTTCAGATTGAGCAGCCGAGCGCCAGCATCTGGGAGTGCCTGCCCGAGAAGTGTCAGGACCCCGCTCTGTGGCACCGGGAGGCAGTGACCGCCTGTGCGGTGACCAACCTGATCAAAGACCTCAGCCTCAGCGACCACAACGGGAACCCCTCAGCACCCCCCAGCAAGCGCCAGTGCCGGTCACTGTCCTTCTCCGATGAGATGTCCAGCTGCCGGACATCGTGGAGGCCCTTGGGCTCCAAAGTCTGGACTCCGGTGGAGAAGAGGCGCTGTTACAGTGGGGGCAGCGTCCAGCGCTACTCCAACGGCTTCAGCACCATGCAGAGAAGCTCTAGTTTCAGCCTCCCCGCCCGGGCCAACGCGCTCTCCTCGCCCTACGACCAGGCGGGGTTCCACCACCGCTTTGGGGGTCAGCCCTGCCAAGGGGCGCCGGGCTCGGCCACCTGTAGACAGGCGGGCGACATCTGGAGCCCTGACCTGAACCCCGCGGGAGGTGGCCGGCTCGACATGCAGCGATCCCTCTCCTGCTCGCACGAGCAGTTTTCCTTTGCAGAGTACTGTCCACCCTCCGCCAGCAGCACACCTGCCTCAACACCGGAGCTGGCCAGGCGCTCCAGTGGCCTGTCCCGAAGCCGCTCCCAGCCGTGCGTCCTTAACGACAAGAAGGTCGGCGTTAAGCGGCGGCGCCCAGAAGAGGTGCAGGAGCAGAGGCCTTCCCTAGACCTTGCTAAGATGGCCCAGGTAAGAGCCCCGGCCACTCGGGAGGCCCTGTGGGAGCCCCCGGGGGCTTATGGGAGCCTCTGCTGGTCCCGGCCCACGCCAGGCAGATGCGCGGGGCCAGCTTCATTCCTTGTTTTTTTAAGTCCTGTTCAAAGAAAGAGGATATCAAGTTTATTTGTTTTTCTCCGTTTAAAATCAGAAATGCTCTTTCCCTGTGAGCACAATGCTAATGGTGCAGGAGCAGACAGATGACGAGAGGTGAGGTGTTGGGGGGCAGACCATGGTGACCAGCACTGGTGACCCCCTCTGGCACCCCCCTGGAGCCTCTGTCCCGGGAACCCCATCCCCGCAGCACAGGCCAGGGCTCCTCGTCCCTCGAGTTATGCTGGTCCTGAGATCAGGACCGTGGGTAATGGTTCTGGAGGGTGAGGGATCGGGGAAGCACTTAGACGTTGGATTAGACTGTCGACAGCGTGAGACCATCAAGAAATTGTGATTGCTGTCCTCTGTGCCACCTCTGTCATCGTCCTCGCTGTTCACGGTGGGCGAGGCCTCTGGCCACGGGCGCCGTCCCTTGCCCTTTATCCTCTGTGTCTTGGAGCCCTGCCTCGTGCGAACACTGATGGCGGGTGTTGATTCAAATGGGATGAACTTGGAGATAATACACCGTCTTTAGGACAATCTCTGAGCCTGAGTACCACCTGTGTTACTGAGGAGCCTGAGGCTCCGAGCGGGACCATGAGGCCCAGGGAGGGGTGGGTGGGTGAGGGGGTGGGATGCAGTCTGTGTTCTGTGTCTAGGAGGTCCTGTGCTTCCTGTCCTCTTTGCTGGTCTTGTTACGGAAGCATCGGTCACTGCTGGGTGTGAGGTGACCGAGACCAGCTGGCCTTGCTCACGCAGCCCGTGGCCACTTCTGGGCAGGCAGGCTCCCGCGTCCACTCCTCTTGGTGGACGTGACAGCCTTCCTTCAGTGCCCAGGGCTGCTTTTTCAGCTGGGCCTCCTTTTGGTTTAGAGTAAAAATGCCGCTTCTGTCGATGGCATTTCCTTCTCTTCTCTAGCTGCCCCCCCGCCCCCGGCAAAGAGATCCCCTCCCCCCCGCCCCAGAAAAGAAGAGGGGCAGGTGTCTTGAGTCCTGAGCACGCACCTTGCCCCAGAGTCCAGACTGTCTGGGCCTTTGCTCCAGAGCCCGGCCGTGGCCCGGGGCAGCTGGAGGACAGGCTCGTGACGGGCTCTGCCTTCCCCTGTGCTGGGGAAAAGCCTTCCATCCTCTGCCCTCATTTTCCAGTTTCCATTTCTTCCGTCGCTGCTGCAGGTGTGTCCCTTTCTTTTTCCTAAGTCGGGGACCTGTTTTGCTTTACTAGCTAGACAACGGCCAAACGCATTCATTTGTGTTGGACACGCGAGTGGAATTTTCCTTCTCTGGAGAAACTTGAATAGGTAAAAAGGCTGGAAAGGTGACAGATTCGGGTGACTTCTGAAGGAAACCCAGAGCCCTGAGTTCTGGGTGCGATAAAATGGCCTCAGTTAAATTTTTAACGTTGAGCTTATTTTATTAGTTAATAAGCTAGATAGGTAATAAAAACAACTTACACATGTTATTATATTTTACTAGCCTCAGGTTGGAGTAACACCACTGGCGTCACTGGAGACGTTTCCGGTCCTCGCTCGGGTAGAAACTTTGAAAATCTCTTGCTCGGCGGGGCTGTGCCCACATGTATAGATTGCTTCATTGGCTCCAGGCAGGCCTCCAAGATCCTGGTGAGGCCGCCCCGATTCTGCCTGGCTTTCTCTAGCCAAAGCCCGGGTAGGGCAGAGTTCAGGGCAAGTGCGGAAGGGGCCCCTTGGAAGTGTGTGTGCCAGAAGGGGGCAACTGGACCCCTGGGGAAGGACCCCGAGCCACCCCGACCAAGCCTCTAGAGGCCCAGCCAATCCTGGGTCCACGGGGCTCTGCCTGCTTTGGTGCCCCCTTTGTATAATTTATGGCCTCGCGAGGTGCGCCTTGCTTTTCCAGGAGCCTTTTTAAAAGCCAGGCCTAAGGCAACCCCAGTGCCTTTGCGGAGAGCCCCAGGTCCAGCCTGGAAGATGTAGGGCCCTCTGCCTAGGAACCCCACGAGCTGAGCATGTCACTGGTGTCCAGACACATGCCCATGGCCAGGTGACAGCTGACGTGGGCCTGTCCATATGCCAGTCCCCCCTTCCTCAGCACTTGTTACTGCTGGGGCTGGAGGGGCTGCACGTCCATGGAAAGGTAGGCCTGCAGCCAGGGTCGGCACTGCTCTGTTTCTCCAACCTGGATCTTGGACTCTTTTTTCGTAGGTCTCGTGATCTTGGTTTATAAATACTCACTTTTCTCGGGGGCAAGGGGTTCTAACTGGCATTTTTATGAAGGAGACCCTTTGTGTGCGTAGGTCTGGGACCAGGTGTATGAGATTCTCACATTGAGGGTGCAGAGTGCCTTTTCGGTCAGAGCCTTGGAGCTGCTGGGAGTTCTGAGAAACCCTGGCTTCCTGAGGTGCTGACTGGGGCCGGGGCCTTCAGGGCCCAGAGCACACCTCCCGGGGTGTGGACGAGCATGCAGGAGCTTTTCTCTGGCCATCAGTCAGGGTGCCCAGAGCAAGGGGTTACCCAGAGCCCTTCTAGCCTTGTCCATCCAGCCCCTCCTATGGAAACTGAGGTCCTTCTAGAACATGGTGTCCACTTTAGGATCTGCATTTGGGGCCTGGGGGCACATCGACAAAGCAGAAGGCCTCCAGGTGAGGGCCAGAAGGCTGGCAGCCCTGGGCAAATGGCTTGACATCTCTGTGCAGCAAAGACTACCATCCCCACTGCTGCTGTTGCTTCCACCGTGGGACTGTCAGGAAGAATATGGGAAATAACGTGCACGTGCGCCTGTATGATGTGTCCACCTGTACGCGTGTGTCTGTGTCTGGGCGTGCAGATATGTGTATGTGTGCGTCTGTATCTGTTGATACACGTGTGCGTGTCTCCCTGCCTGTGTGGCGCCCTGGCTGGCGTGCAGTGAGCACGGACAGATGTCCCTGTCGTTGCCATTGTACACCTCGGGAGGGAAGGCGCGGGCTCGCTCTGGGCGACTCGAGGGGCAGAACTGGGAGAGGGGGCGATGGTCCCAGGGGCCACACTCAGCCCCTTAGAAGGATTCCCTTCTTTCTCTGTTTGCTCGTCTCTTCCCTTCTGTTTTCCCCTTCCCTTTTCTGTCCTTGCCATTTACTTCTTCTTTGTTCCTCTTCTTGCCTCATCCTTTCCTTTTGAGAATGGGGACGAGGCCTGCCCCGCAGCTCGGCTCAGCCTGCAGTGAGCTCTGTGCTCAGAGCCGAGGCTTGTGAAGTGGTGTCGGAGTCCGAATCACCTCCGTGAGGGGAGGTGAGCCACGCGTGAGCGTTTACTGTCACGTCTGTCGTCCGTGGGACTAGGTAGACCTGATCCTGGGATGCCCCGCCCTGGCCCTGGCCCTGGCCAGCACCTCTGGGCACAGCTGGCCAGCAGTGGCCGATGTCAGACGTGCAGTGAGGCATTGCCTTCAGACTGTCTGCTTTTGCCCAACGTGCGGGCAGGGATGCCGAGCGAGGCCTTGGGAGAGGGAGGCTGCTGCGAGGAGCGTCCCTGCTTGGAGACCTGGCATGGGGACCCAGCCCGAGGCGCCCCGCCCCGCCCCAGAATCGCCATCGCAGCCTCGCGGCTCCCAGAGCAGCTGCCCGAAGGCGGCCCGGAGGGTCAGTCGCGCCCGCCCCTGCCTGGGTCACGTTGTGCTGACCTCCCGCTCAGCTTTCCCCATGTGACCCCTTCTGCCTGGTGTCCTGTGTGAATGTGTGCCATTGAGAGCAGGGCCCGGCCTGAGCGGAGGAGTTGTTTATCAGCAGACTTCTGCTGACGTGTGTATCCGTGACTGCTGCTTTGAGACTCGGCGTGACCGCCAAGCCCGGCTGACTCCCCCGCGAGACCTGAGCTGTGCGTGGCCAAGCAGGCACAGGTCACACGCGTGCGAGCCAAGATTGCAGGGGGGAAAAGCAACGATGAGAAAGGTGCACCCGCCGAACGCCGTGCCCCTGGGTGGCACAGTCCCTGCTGTCCTTTCGACTCCGAGCTGGTCAGCGTGCAAGAGCAGCAAATCGTGTTTCTCAGCAGCGCCTCGAACAGAAGCGAGGCGTTTGTGAGGAGGGGTCTGACTGATCGCAGCTGCCCGCACAGCGCGTCCTCACACCTCCCGGAGCCAGCGCCGGAACGGGCGGCAACCGTCGTGTTAGCAGATGCGCAAGGGGCCCCCGAGAGCCAGCGGGGCGGCGCGGGGCAGGGGAGGAGCAGGGGGCAACTGTGCCCAGAGGGCCGATCCAGGACGAGTCCAGGAGACGAGTCCAGGGGCGCGGGGTTGGGTGGGGCCCTGGGGGCTCCGAAGGGCAAGGAGCTGCTGCCGGACCCCGTCGCAGGGGCATCACAGATGTTCCTTGGCAGGTGTCCCCGGCTCAGCCTTCCACCGTCTGCCCCGCTGGCCGGCGCAGGTTTCCTTTAACAAGGGAGTGGCCCTCCTCAGCCACCGTGTGGGGCGGCCCTGCGCACTACTGGCTGCGTGACCTTTCTGCTCAGGCAGCCGCGGCCGCCACAGCCTTTTCCCTGGCAAGGCCCCTGGGCCCCGGCCTGGCTTGTCCAGGCCGTCGTGGCCACCTCCTGTCTGCACTGCCCCCGGCCGGCCGCTCTGCCGGGTTTAGTGTCCTGCTGCCTTGCTCCCTCAGACCTTTCCTGCTGGCGTGGGGGACCGTGCGGACGGCAAAGGCGGGGGTTCAGAGACGGATCGCCCTTTACAGCTCAGAATGCAGACAGGCCGTGAGGATCTAGGGAAGGGCGGTCACAGAAAGCCCGGGGTCTCTAATTGGCACGAAGTAAATGCTGAATAAAAGTAAAGGCAAAACCCACTGTGGGCACATGGGAGTACTCGCTTCCGCGGAGGAACCAATCAGGGCGTGCTGGGACAAAGGAAGAGTCTTTAGGACTTGGACCATCAGGGGTGGCGGCAGGGGGCGCTGATCCAGCACGCGGATTCTGTGCTCTTGACCGATGTTGCTAATCAGTAGCAGTTTCTCTGCTTAAACTCTAAGGAGGTCTTAGACCCCTCCCGTCCGTGGTCCTGGCAGCGGCTGCTGACTGTCCTCTGTCCATCCCTTCACCTGAGGGTGAGGCCTCCGGAGTCCAGGGAGAGTCTGTGAGTTGCCGGGAAGCCTGGAACCTGGGCCTCCGGACTCTGTGTTCAGTGCTCTTCCTGCTGCCGTTATTCATCCTCCACGTGGACGGCCCCCAGTGGCCTTTCTGGGTCGCTGACCCGTGTAAGAAAGATCTAGAGGGTGAGGAGGTGAAGGCGTGAGCTGTGGAGTCAGGGGCTTAGTTTCCCTCCTGCCACTTTTGAGCTGTGTGCCCTTGGGCAGGTCCCCTTCCGTAAGCCTCCATTTCCCAGTCTGTAAAATGGAAACAACAGTTCCTGTTGCTCTCGGGCGTGAGGAGACGTCTGGTGGCAAGGATCCGGCTAGCGGTTGGCACTCTGAGGAATGTCAGGGCTGTACCCTGTGGCCCGTCTCCTGCCGCTTGGGCGCTGGGCAGTCAGCCGCTCCTGGTGGCGGGTGGCAGCGTGAGGCCGGGCTCCTGCCGGTGGGAGCGCAGGGAGGGCCGAGCCAGAGGCTCGTCTGAGCTCCCGCTGGGGTTTCTTTCCTGTCAGAAATGGGCACATCAGCAGCAGCGCAGCACTCCCGACAGGGGCTCTCGTGACCCCAGGAAACCCCCGTTCAGACGCGCGGATTGCCCCTTGCCGTCACCGGTTGCAGCCACCAGGTTGCATAAGCAGCCCGCTAAGGTCACTCGGACCGGGGCCGAGCGCTGACACAATAGCTTTGATCTCCTGGGAGAAGAAAAATAGAAGGAGTTCAGCTGGGGACATGCCAGGAGGCAGCTTTTAGTGGCACTGGGTGATTTTCCATGCTTCCGTCGTGAGCTGTTCTGAGCCGAGAGGTGTCTTAGAAGATGTGAGGCAGCACAGCTCTGGGGGCCCAGGGTTTCCTGGAGGGCCTCTGAGCCCTTGGAGCTCCCCAGATGTGCTCAGAGCACCCTCACCTTCCAGGCCCCGTGCCCTCCGGAGGCCACCCTACCAGAGTCCTGCCTCATGGAAGCCCGAGTGGGAAGGGTCTGTGGGATAGGTGGCCCTTGCCTCTTTGGTTCACCTCCAAGGGCCCGTGGAGGAGGCCTGTTGCCGCAGCCTGAAGAAGAGGCCGACCGTGGGCTGAGACACGGGGGGACACAGGGCAGGTGGGGGCAGGCTTGGCCCTGCCCGTGGGGTGGGCTCAGGCCTCATCCTGGGCAACTCAAACTTACTTGACTTCTTGGCACTTGTTTCCCCATTATCAAGGTTGTGGTGGCAACCCCTTCTGTCATTGTGTGCTGGCAGCGCCGACTGAGTTCATTGGCACAGAACACTCCTGGGTGCCCAGCGTCAGCTCTCAGTAAGAGGCAGGCGTCATTGCTGCTATTGGTGGCCACATTTTAGGAGTAGAGAGAGAGATTTGTCAGAAGGAAGGAACCGGCCCAGTCATTGAACGTGAGCTGTCCTCACTGGGGAGAGAGTCTTTGTTTCTGCAGTTCTGAGGTCCCCGGCCGTAGCTCTGCTCCCCAGAAGAGGGCCTGGAGCCCACAGGCTTAGGTGACTCATTTGAGGGCCCGAGTTGAGTCGTTGAGTTGCCCTGTTGGGGTTTGGACCCAGGGTTCTGTGACTCCAAGGGCAGGGTTTTGCCCTGCTGCCACACGGTAGATGCTTCCCGTATCACAGGGGAGACAGAGTGTCCCCTGTCGTTGGATCATCGCTGCGTTTGGAGTCAGGAGACGTGAGCTGAGACCCAGTCCCGCCCCCAGCTAGTGGTGACTGGGAGCCAGCTGTCGGGCCTCTCTGAACCCCGGGTCTCCTGCCACGTGCACCTTGCCCAGGCGTGGTCTGCACGGACCGCAGGTTCCTGGGCATCTCCCCAGAGTCTGAATAGCGGGTCTGGGCCTGGGGGGCCCCATTGCCAGAGGGTCTCAGAAGCTCCCCACGTGAGTGGGCTGGGGAGCAGCAGAGGGGGCCCAGGCCCAGCCTAGTGACTGCAGAGACCAGGGGTGGGCTCGTCTCGTGTGGCGACAGCGTCGGGAGTCAGGGCTCCTTAGTCAGGAGAGGCTGGGTCAGCCTGGATTGGGAAAGGAGGGGCCTGGAGAAGGGAGTCAGGGGCCTGGTTTTCTGACCTCCAAGTCCTTGAATGGGCCCTCGCTGGGTCACTGTGCCGCGGAACAGCGGCATTCCCTACCTGATGGTGGACCTTCTGGAGTGCCAAAGAGGGCTTGGGGCTGACATACGCTGAGCTGGGGACACCGCTGCCTTAGAAGTGTCTGGAAAAACATCTAACACGTAGCGCTGGACGTTTGTAAGGCAGATCCTCATGTGTGGATTCGTAAAGGTGGGTTCGGAGTCCCGCTTACCATCCCAAGTCTTGGGTCGGGGGCAGAGTGAGTGACCAGGAACCAAGTGTGACTGTTTATGCCTTGTCCAGATGCCGCGTGTGTCTGGCATCTCTGGCCCGTGGTAGCCTTTGAAAGAGGCCGGGCTTCCAGAGTGTTCTCACAGCCCATCTGAGTCAGCCTCGTGGCGGAAATAAGCCACGAGGCAGCCCCGGAAGGGCCCGGGGGTGACGTGGGGTGGGAGGCCCGCAGGGGAAGCACATGTGCAAAGGTCAGCGTTGGGAAGGGCCTGGGAGGAGCCCCAGGGGGGCTGGAATAGAGTGGGGGAGGGGTCAGGGGGCCCAGCATAGGGGCCTCCTTGGTAGACACTCTGAAGTCCTCTGGCTTTTATACTGGGTGCAGGGGGAGCATCAGAGAGTTTTAAGCAGGGGAGCGACCACGCCCCGGGGAAAGCTCCTTCTGGCTGGGGTGAGCAGCACGAACCGAGGGCTCTGGGGAGACAAAGGGCTGTGGGCAGACAGTAGAAGCTAGACCAGGGCGGGGGGCAGCGGACGTGTCGATTTGTGTGAGAGGCTCAAACGCTTTGGAGGCGGTACCACGGCGCTGGCCGGTGGGTTATTCTTGTCCTCAGTGTCCAAGTCACCCGCGTCAGAGACCTCACTGGGTAGAGAATCCATTGCCTTAACCCTCAAAGACTGCTTCCTTTACCCCACTCTGTCGCGTGGGTGCTGCTTCGGAGTCCTTCTTGCTGTCTAACCTTCGGCCTTCACTTTGCTAGCATCATCCTTTCCCAGGCAAGGTGAAGTCTGCTCGATCGCCGCGATTCACTTGGTGTTCACAAGCTTCCTTGGAACCATCCCACCCCCAGGTCCTTGCATATCGGTGCTTTGCCAGCCCAGGCTGTCGTTCCCTGCTGTGGAAGTTCGATTCCAGCTACCCCTGTCCCCAGACCTCTGACCCCTGGGCCGAAGTTTCTCAGCCCTCATCCACTTGGCGGCGGGTGTGATTCTGGACCTGGGCAGGAGAAGGCTGGGGGCGGCTCAGGGCCACGGGAGGGTTCTCCGAGCCTCCAGTGCCTGTCACGCTGGGTCTCCTCTCAGCTGTGCCACATCTGGTCTCTTTACGGCAGCGGGGGTGGCAGCTCTGGAGAACGTGGGGTCCGCCGTGGCCTCTGAGAATCTACTCACAGAGCCTGTAATCCCAGCCCAGCCCCGGAAGGATGCGGCGGAAGGGGATGCTCGTCGGACCTGGAGGGATTTTGACATTCCCTGCTCTCTTCCTGCTTTCTTATGGGCGATGTCGGGGTAACAACTCCTGGGAAGGGGCGCCAAGCCCTCGGCGAGCCCCGGGAGGGCCAGAGACGGGGAGGCACGTCGAAGGGTCCCTGAGGTGGACGTGGGCTTCATGAGGATCTGATCCGGACCTGACACATCTGACACCTGCCTGTGCTTTTGCCCAGCGCACACCACTGGCTTTCGTGGGGCCAGCGCAGGACGGAAGCTTAACGTTCGCCCCTTCTTACTTTTTGCTCCATTGTCCCAAGCACGGCAGCGATGTAGCATCTCCCTGTGGACATTTTTGCAGTATCAGCCACCCTGAACTGCCACTCCTCCCAGCTTCAGGCCACGGTTTGAGAACTAAGGAAAGCAAATGCCACACTGGAGGGCGGACCCTCTGCTGCAGCCCCCGGGCCGCCGGGAGCCTGGCTTGACTGGCCTCGGTCCGAGTGGGTGCTGATTGCCTGTTCATGCTGCATGATTAACAAGGCCTCCTTTGAAAATTGGGACACAGTAGGACTCTCGGCTAATTCCTTTTTGGGGAGGGGAAGCTTGGGCTTTTTTTTTTTTCTGTCTTGGAAAACAAAAGAAATGGTTCCAAAATCGAATGCAACCACCAGAAGTTCCACTTGTGAGCAGTGGCAGTGAGCTCACATCAGTCATATGTCACTGAAGGCCACCAGGCGCCAGCCCTTTCCCTGAGATAGCACAGGGCCCTCTAATGCATTTAGTCTTCGTGGGGCGGGTGGCAGCGGGGGTGGGGGCTGCGGATGCTTCCTCCCAGAGCTCGGAGCACCCAGGGTGTGTGGAAGGTGCCTGCGGCAGCCAGGGCCCAGTCAGGGGACAGACCCCACCCGTGTGTCCACAGAGAGGTCCCTGGGTCCCTTGTTAACTGGGTTTCTGGAGGCCTGAGAAGCCAGGATGTGAGCAGCAGACACCATGGAGGAAGCGACTGCAGGAAACGGGTCCCACCCCGGCGAGGGCGTCAGAGGGAGGAGGCTGCGCGAGCCGAGGACAGGAAGTGCGACAGGACAAAGTGCTCTGCCGGGTCAGGAATCAGGCGGGGGGACAGTGACAGCCACGGGAAACAGGCAGGAGGAGGCACGGCCCTTCCCCCTCCCCCGGCACCCCTGCGTGCAGAGCCTCGAGGGGAGCGGATGGCCCGGCCACTCGGTGCCTGGCACGGGAGGGCAGCGGGGCCTGGAGCCGAGCCCCGGGCTCTGGGACCCGACGTCGCTGCTGCGGGAACACACGGCTCTGGGCGAGCGTGTGTTCTCGGAACCATCCAGCATCCCACGGCTGGGCTGTGTTCTCCCTCCTTGTCTCTCCTGCTGTCCATGAGTGTCTGGCACTCAGCTGGGCCCCGGGGAGATCTCTGTAAGCCACACACGATTACCGTTTTCATCTAAGCTCCTTCCTAGGAAGAGGGGTAGATAAGAAGCAAACAGCAGGCAAGATAATTTCAGGCGGCGATAGGTGCTATAAAGAAAATAAAACGGGCTGGAGCGATCGCATGCCAGGTGGGAGGGGAGGGGATGGACGTTGGGTTAGCTCGAGGTTAGAGCGACAGGGCGGCCGCTCAGGAGGTGCTGAGACGTGTCAGGCACGCACAGGTGGTCGGGAAGAGCGTCCTGAGTAGAGGGAAGAACGTCGGGAGGTGGGTGGCTCGGCCGGGCGTGCTGTGCGAGGGGTCGGCAGGGCCGGCTGGGGCGGGCCTCGCGGGCTGTGGTCAGGAGCAGGTCTTGGTGCCGAGCCCAGGGGAAAGCCATCAGGTTTCGAGAAGGGATCCGGTGTGATTTGCCGGATCTGGGACCCTCTGAATCAGCTGCCTTGGGGATTTGGTCTCAGACTGTGCACCTGGGACACCGCAGTGCCAGCAGGTGAGGGTGAGAAGGCGGCGGGTAAGGGGGAAATCCGCTGACTGAGGCAGGTGCCCCAGCTTTGGGAGGCTGGTGGGGGGGGGTGCAGGGGGTCGGTCTGGTGCTTCCTGCCGTGTACCTCTCACGGTGGAGCGCCAGCCCCCAGCCCTGCTGCTGGTCAGTGGTGGTCCCCTGTCCCTATCTGCACCCATCAGGCTGCCTCCGGGAAGCAGGGTCCCAACTTCCTGATGACACTGGCCTGCATTTGCGGGCAGCTTGGTAGCTTTGTGGCCCTTCTTCAGGGCTGTGGTCCTCTCCTGGCCCCGGGAAGGGCACCTTTCCTCCCTCTTGAGGGAAGAAGATTGAGTATCAGCTGTGTGCTCACTTGCCGAGTGGCGGAGTGGTGACGGGTGCCCCCCTCGCTCTTTAGCCCCCTGGCCTGTGTGCTGCGACCTCTCTGAAGGGCCCCTTCTTGGGGCGAGCTCTGCCCACACTCGAGAACCACAGGCCCAGGCGAGTCTGGGACCTCCTCTGTGCGCCGGGTTCCCTGACAGTGAGGTGGGGATGGTGTGACATCCTCACCACGGAGCTGCTCACGGCCTGTGGCTCGAGGCTCGCCGTGTAGGACGTGCAGGAAGTGTGCTTGCCAGGCCCACACACAGACGACACGTTCTCACCATTCTGGTATCAGAGCGTCTGAACCCCGCCACCCGGACCCATCCTCCCAGCGGCAGATGCGGCAGTTCTTGAGCCGTGAGCCTTCGAGGTGGTCAAGCCAGGGCGTTGGGGGTTTAGAGAGGCCCTGTGGCATGGCCCGGCCCCTCTGAGGGACTCTTCAGCTCTGCCCAGGGAGTGCAGTTCAGCTGCTGTGTGCCAGGTCCTTTTGCTGTGCGAGGCCGGGACACGAGGGAGAGCGGCTGGCCATCCGGCTATGCTCGGCTGAGGAAAGGACCCCGGAAAATGCTGGTGATGTCACTCAGGTGGAGTACCCGCAATGGTGCCCAGAGCAGAGCCCTGGCTACCCATTTTTGTGCCTTTCCTGGAAGATCTCTGAGCCCTTGACCCCTGCCATGCCTCCTCACCTCAGAGCGGCTCGTCCTGATGGATGGAGGAAGGAGTCCCAGCCAGTCCTGCGCTTGCCCAAGCCCAGGGCCCGGCTGGCCTGCCCTCGGACTCTCAGCCAGGCTGTTCTGCCCCAGCACCCGGGCCCTGCTCTCTCCCCAAGGGGTGCCTGTGAAGTGACCGGCGTGGGGGAGCATGGGGACAAGAGGTAGGAGCAATGGACTTTGTGCCCCAGAAGGAAATTTCTAGCAAACCCTTACTGAGCTGACTCGACACAGTGCAAGGTGGCCTTGAGGGTTTGCCCCGTGCTGTGCTCACACTCATGTGGGGTGCGCTGCCCTCACAGCCCTGCCTCTCCACGGGCTTCTCTTCTGGTCTGCCTCTTTCTCCTGTGGGAACCCCGAGGAGATAGTGAGACCACGTGGCCCGGGCCTTTTTATCTTGTCATGCCATCCTGGCCCCCGTGGAAGGACAGATCCTGCCCGGGACTCCGTGCCATGGTCCAGTGACCACTAGCGCCCCCCCGATAGTCGGGACCAAGCTTTAAATGGGCATGACTCACCTAGAGGAATCCTGTCTCCCTTTAATCTGGAATAGTCTTGGGTGGTGGGATTTGGTACCAAGTTTCCAAGATCCGGGGTGTGTATTACACTGATTGCCCATCGCAGTTTGGACTGGCCACACATTTCCAGTGCTCAGTGGCCACACGTGGCCAGTGGCTCCCACAGTGGACAGTGCAGGGTCAGATCATTTGGCCGAGGTCACACTGCACTAAGGGGCCGAGCTGTCAGACTCTGGAGCTTGCGGCACAAGCAGGTGGGGGGGCCTCGGGGTGTGGGTGTAAGAGAGGGTGCCGCGCACTGGCCTTGGGTTCAGTGACTTGGCCCCACACTCGGACCCTTTTGTTCTGTGGCCCCCGTGCCAGCCGCTGAGGGAGGGGCTGGCGAGGGCCGTCTGCGCAGACATGCTGGGTTCTCTGGGCTGCGCTCTGTCTACCAGGGGACCAGCGGCAGAGGCAAGTGAGCCTGGGGAGCCCGAGTAGCTCCACCCTCCTGCTGTGGGTGGCCGAGGTGGGGGCAGGGGGTGCGTTGGGCTGCGCCATCGTCCTGAGACCCTGCCTTCACCTCTGGGCTCGTCATGCAGCCCCGCTCAGGGTGATGTCCCTGGTGTGTGGCCAGGGCAGGGAGGGGCCAGGGAGAGGGAAACCTCAGAAGGCAGGGAGGCTCACCTCATGCGGCCCAGGCGGGGATGCCAAGGTGCGCTTTGCAGCATCACGGGCGCCAGGCCTCTTGGGCTTGCTCTCTGCTGACGAGGTTGTGCGTTTGTCCCCAGTCGTCCCCTGAGCAGGCCGTCTGAGGCAGGCTCCACACAGCTGTTCTGGGCTCGGCCCACCAGCGCTCGGGAGTGAGTAAGCGTGGACGGGCGCAGGGCCTGGCGTGGAATGTGGCTGGGGGAGCTCTGGACCGAGTGGAAGATCCACAGAGCAGGCCTGTCCCCGGGGTTAGTGGCCTCCTAGCCAGTTTTCCAGGGAAGCTGCATTTGTGGCCCCTGCCAGGACCGCCTCACAGGCATGTGGAGTCCGTAGCTTCAGACACAGCCCTGTCTACCCTGGGCCCCTCCTGGGCCAGGAGACTCGAGGCAGCGACAACCCTGTGAGCAGCTGCAAATTGGCGCGCATTCCCTGAGCCTGGCTGCGTACTGGTGCCTGCGTGGGGCCTGAGGGGACACCAGCCCGTTTAACACGCTGTCCTTGCCTTCCGGGAGCATGCAGGCCACAGAGGGCTGGGCTGGGGACAGCGGCATCTGCGTGCCAGCCGCAGGCTGCGTTGGCGCAGGAAGAGGTAGTTGTGTCTTCCAGCGACCTGGACTCCAGTTCTGGACTCCTCTGCTCGGCTGCCATTCCCCATCGTGCTGTGTCAGCCTCCACCTGCTGGAGGCCGCGGCCCCAACACGTCGTCCCCGAGAAACTTGGAGAGCGTGAGCCCCACTCACAGCTCTGCCCTCTGGGCCTCGGTCTCCTCCGCTGTTCCGTAGGGTCTGCAGTGGCCGATGGTAGCATTAGGACGCCGGACGCTGGGTGCTCAGGTGGCACTAAGCACGCTCGCCACGGCGCTCCGGGAATCCGGCAGGAGGGACGGGGCACTCGCTCGGTTCTTGCCGTCACATGCAGGGCTCAGCCCGTGTGCGGGGGGCACAGAACTCTCTGGGGGCCCAGGCACCGCTTCCCAGCCACAGTCCGGACTGCTTCTCAGCTGGGGTGGAGAGGAGAGACGGGTGTTCCCGGGACCAGGGACGAACCCATCCAGCTGCCGCTGCGCTTGGGATGGAGAACGGAGGGCCGGGTGAGCGAGTCGGGACCCCGTTCTGAGTGTAGTGGGAAGCCAGGGACAACGTTGAGCGGGGAGACCAGGCTTCATTCCGGCTGTGGGCAGGTTTGAGGGGAGCGTCCCAGGGCAGAGAGAGAGAAGGCTGTGCCCCTGAATTCGGGGCCCGTCAGTGGAGCTCTGCCCGTGCCGAGTGAACTGCACAGGCCCAGAGCCTTCGGGGGTCCCTTGCCTGGTTGCTGCAGGCCCGAGGATGCAGCCTGGGTGGGGTGCCTGCCGGCTGAGTCGATTTCTGCAAGGCGCTCCGGTCAGCTCTTCCTCTTCCTCACCAGACGGGGAGGTTCATCAGGGGAAAGAGGGTGACCAACTTTGTCCTCGGGGAGACCGACCACGCCAGGAATGGCTTCCTTTTCCTCTCAGAAACCAAGGAAGCCAGAGCAGTGAGACCCTGGGGCCTTCTGCAGTGGCACGGGCCACCTGCCTGGTCAGTCTGCTGCCCACACTGTCCCTTGTCCCTGGGAATGAGGACAGCATGGTTCACATCAGGAACTTTTAGCTGGAGGCCCATGCCCCCCGTGGCCTGGGCCCCAGCCCACAAGTCTGCTGAACACGCAGACACGGCGCGTGAGGAAGCGTGCTCGCGGTGCCTGCGTGTCCCCGTCCCCTCTGCGCTTGGGGGCCTGGGACGAGATTCGTGTTTGTGGCAGGACACGTGGTCTTGATGACGGTCCTGGGAAGTGGGGATGGCCATCCTCATGGTACGGACGTGACTGAGGTTTGGAGCGGCATCTGAGCCTACCCGGCCTGGCGTGCCTGCAGCGTCCATGCCCACTCCTGTTCCCGTTCCCCCTCCGGGGCCCCAGGCAGAGCGCAAGGTGCCAGGCCCCTCCCACCTCATGTGTCTGCACAGAAGGACAGAGCCACGGAGGTCGGCTGGGAGCCGGTCTTCCTTCCTCTGCTGTGGCGGGCCCTTGGGGGGCAGGCGGGCCCTTGGGGGGCAGGCGGGCCCTGGACGCATAGGGTTGTCTGGTTTGTGCTCAGTGAAGTGGCGAGGCCCAGAGGTCAGCTCCCTGTTCCGGCATGGCAGCAGGGGGCTCACACGACCTTGCCGGGGAGCCTGACCTGGACCCTGCTCCACCAGCTGCTGGCACTGTCTAGACGATCTGGGTGACAGTTGTCACCGTTCTGGATGAAGAGGCTAAACTTGGGGTATTACTGAAATCTGAGACCATTTCGAAGCGGTGACCATGGGCTGTGCCCAAATGGGGGCACGGATGGTGGCCTTGATGACATTCAGGAAGCTGGGTGAGGAGTCCCGAGCAGCGATGCCTGAGGCTTCCGCATGAGATGGTGCATGGAGAAGACGTAGGGCCTCTTCCCTCCGCGGACCTTCCCTGCTGCCCCAGCCGCAGGCCCCAGAGACACCCACGGTGCAGGGTGGAGGACGGTCCTCATCCCACGTTTTGGGATCCCGGTGTGGCTCTCCGGAGGCCGGGCGTCCGGGAAGCTGGCCTTGCCTTGGTGTCAGTCTGCTGGTGCCTTCTCTTCTTCCTGCGGGGTTTTAGGTGGAACAGAGGGGGCCGTGAGCGCCTCAGCTCTTGAGCCTGTGCTGGGAGGGGGATGGGGATGGCCCTCGTCACAGAGCAGGACCTCAGAGGACCAAGGTCCGGTGTCTGCTGAGTTCTGTGTGGGGTGTGACTTAATATTTTATAATAAATTTGCTATTCTAGTTAGAGCTCTGCGAGGTGGACCCCAGGGGCCTCCCAGGTGTGTCGGGGGGAGGGTTCAGTGGTACTCTACCGTTATGGCCAGCATCTTCCAGGAAAGGTGTGACAGTTGTCACCTCAAACCATCTAGATCAGGGACTGGCAAACCACAGCCCACAAGCTGTTGCCTGTTTTTGCAAATAAAGTTTTATTGGCACATAGCCATGCCTGCGTGTTTAATAAATTGCCTGTGGCTGCTCTCGTGTCAAAACAGAGATCGGATGGGTCACAAAGCCTAAACTAGTTACCGTCCGACCCTTTAAGAGAATCACACCGGGCTCCTGATCCTAGATGGGCCCATGCCTTAGTTTCCCCGTGTGGAAAGTGACTGGAATTTGTTTGTCAATTTCTCAGTGAAAGCGCGTCATAGGGCCCCAGGACCGTTACCCTGACCGTCAGGAATGTGGGGGTGATGTAAGGCGGCCCACCCGATTGTCTAAAGCTGTGCCGAGCCGAAACTTGGCCCCTGCGCGGCCTTTTCCTGTGCTTCTCAAGTGGCAAATCAGAACACGGTGCCGGAGAGGGGGCAGCGGAAAAGGAGCGGCCAGAGCCTGTGAGTTTTGGCGAACTGGGGCCCTGGCGTCAGAGCAAGTTGTTCAGCGTATCTCAGTGCACAAAAGTGTGGGTTTTTTTGTTGTGTTTTTTATGAAAACCGCGTCCTCACAGCGGCGTGGCTCTGGGACGATTGCCGCGTTGCCTGTCCAGTCCCCGTGCTGCCGACTCTTCCAGGCTGCTCTCTGGCCGCCGTGCTTGAGACGCGTGGGCCAGAGTGAGGATCAGCCGTTTGCTTCTGCTTTCACTCACTGCCTCGATTCTCTCCCGTCCCTCGAAGAATTTTGGTGAAGCTGTTGGTTCCTCTCCATCTGGTCGAACAGAACTCAGACGCAAACGGTGGTGGGGCTGGCCCTGGGGTTCTCGTCATTCAAGGCCAACCCCTAGAAAGTTCACCCTGGCTGGGGATCCAGAAGCCTCTTTGCTGTGTTCTGGCAGATGTGTTCTGGCCCCAGAGGCAGACAACCAGCTCGGAAGTTGCTAGAAGATATTAGCTCTGCGGTAACAGAACTTGGCTGAGCGAGCGGGATTTGGAGCAGCCTTGTGAAATAAGGGCGGGATGGCCGCTCTGACATTTAAAGGCGTCCGTTGGCCGGGGTTTTACCCTGCGCTCCACCTCAGACTCCGTCCACAGAGGCCGGCCCGGTCCAGGGCCGCCACCGCCCTGCGCCTGGGAAACCCGCAGCGGCCAGCGCAGAGCCAGGGGGCTGTGGCCTGGGCTGGAGTGTCTTCGGGGACCCAGGAACGTGGTCGGAAAGTTCTCAGGGCGACCAAGAACCACTTCCGGCATCGCTGCTGGCACAGGCCCCGCTGCAGGGCGGGTGACGAGGAGAGACGGGTGGACGCGGATGCGCTCTCCCTGCTGAACGAGGCTGCTCCCTGGACGCCTCTCGTCCCCGCTCGGGCCGTGGGGTGGCCGCACGGTGGGCGGCTGTGCGCAGACTTTAGGGGTGTCTGTAAGAGCCGCAGGAAGACCGGGTTAGGGGCCACGCTTCTCCAGGGAGGCATTTAGCTTCATATTCACCAGGCTGTACAAGTTCTGCGAGTGCCGTCAGCTAAGCTAAGCGCCTACTGTGTACGAGATGCTGGGGTGAGTGTGCACCAGCCACGGTCTCTGCCTGAGAGAGCGAGTTGTGCCAGCAGGTGGCCAGAACGGGCACGGGTGAGGCCCGAGGGACACTGTGCTCCTCCCGGCAGCATCCTGGGGCCCCGAGAGGGACCCTCCATGAGCCTGTAGGCACTTCTCCGGCCCCCGCTGCCACTGTCGGTGCGAGCTCTCTTAATGCTCAGTCAGCCCTGAGTGACAGGTGCTGTCCTTGTCTCGCTGGGTACACACCGAGGACCCGGTAGCAGAGACTTGGTGAATAAGCTGCCCACGACCCCGGAGCCGGTCCCAGGCAGGCGCGGGACTCAAAGCCGAGCCAGTGCCCGGCACAGACTTGGGAGGCCCCGGGAAGCAGGGTCTGGGGAGGGAAGGCTGGAGAAGGTTTCACGGGGTCGGTGGGGGGGGCGGGGATGCAGCCCTAGGGCCCTGCCACCCGCCGCTGTGCCCTCCCCGCCCTGTGCCGCTGCTCCTGTCTCTGGGTGCTGGGCCAGGTGAAGGTGAGTTTGGCAGAGCGCCTGCCCGTTGCTAGGAACCTGTGTGCACCTGGGTGTCCATCTCCTGACGTGGGCTTTGTGTGCTTTGTGGGCTCTCACTCTGCTAGGCTTGTACAGAAGGTTCTCAAAGGTCTAACCCGATGACACGAGTCTCACGCAGGGGACACACGCTGGGCCTCTAGGAGGGTGGAGAGCACAGTGATTTGCGTGGGTGTGTGGGGACTGGCCTGCAGCCTCTGAGGAACACCGTTAACATGTTACCGGGACTGCGGATGTGGCCGCAGGTGGTGGTGGGGGGACCTGCCTGACATCGGTGCTGCGGTCTGTGGGCCAGGACCCCGCAGAGGTGTCCGGGGACTGTGGTCCTGGAACCCCCCAGGTGGCACAGCCTAGGGCAGGGCCAGAGATGGGCAGGCCCCCACGTTTGCCTGGTTGGGTCCCCAGTCCCAGACGCTCCAGGGATTTCTTCAGTGTGACAGCTAGCAAAGCCCCCTCCCCAGGCTCCTGCTGGCCCGCCCCTTTCCCCGGCCCTGGACGGCCCCCTGGGTGAGGCCAGGTACTGACCTGGTTCTCTGTGGGAGACAGGTCACCAGTCACGACCCAGACACCTCCAGAGTGCCCCCCCCCACCAAATTCATGGTCTCTGTACTATTTGTGGTCAGTACAACAGCCGATTTGAGCGGCCGGGTCGGAAAAGGGGCAGATAGAAAGGGGCCCTCAAGTCTGCTGGGAGGCCGCAGAGCCGTCTGGCTGAGAGCAAGGCTTTTGGACACAGACAGAGCTGGGTGCAGATCTAGCTTTGGGAGCCCAAGCCTCCGTTGCCTCATCTGTAAAATGGGTTTGTTAATAGGGAGTTAAAAAGAGGTGATGTGTCTCTCCCACAGAGAGCGTAATGGCCCAGAAGACTTAATTCTTGGCACATAACAATGTTCCTGGTGAATAGGGGCAAACACGTAGACACGCACGTAAATGATCTCTTGATTCATTTACATGTATCTTTTCTTCTGCGTACAGCTCCAGTGCATACACGTAAACGATTCAAAGTATGGAAAGTAAAGGACATTACAGTTCAGAAACGTAAAAACACAGAAAGTGAAATCCTTCTGGAATCCACCCCCGAAGCTGCTGTCACTAAATGGTGTGGTCCTTAGTCCTTTCTCTAAACAGCTGTGACCCTGAGTGGAGACTCTGGATGCCTCTTTTAGCTCCTGAGCCCATTGATCCTGCAGGTTCAAATATACTGTGTGCGGAGAGCTATGGCAAGAAATAAGAATTTCTTCCTTTATTTTTTATTTATTAATTTTTATGAGAGAGCAAGCGAGCATGCACGAGTGGGGGAGAAGGGCAGAGGAAGAGAGAGAACCTCAAACCAGGGGCTTTATCCCACGACCCTGGGATCTTGACCGCAGCCAAAATCAAGAGTTGGACACTCGACCAAGTGAGCCACCCAGGTGCGCCAAGAACTTATTCCTTTAACAGAAATGAAAAAAAAAAAAGTCCTTATTCAAACAAAATACATGAACTTACCACCAATTTCTCACTCTATCCGATAAAAAAAGCAGACACATAGTTTAGGGGGAAAAAAAAAGTCACCACAAAATTCTTGGCCCAGCGCAAAACAGAACTGGATTCTTCTAGGCTGTTTGGTGCAAGCTCTGTGGCAGATGTGTGGACCCTTTGTACCCCGAGTCCCAATGCAGTCGCCCTCAGTGCCATAGGACACACTCTCCTGGCCCGGACGACCCGCCTCATGTGGTGCGCTCAACCCGCTTCCCGTCCAGGGGCTCGCTGGCCCGGCGGCTGCACCAAACACGGTTTGGCCAGATGTTTCCAGACTGTGTGAGCACAGGAGCCATTTCCAGCATCAGCCCCGTCCCGCTGATTGGAGCCCTTGCTGGTGCCTCGGTTTTGGTCTTTCTGGATGGTTAGCCTGTGAGTTTGGGGAGCCGGTTTGCCTGTAGTTTCCTCTAAGCAGACCGTTCTGTTGTAGGGCAGTGGTGCCCAGAGGCCTGCCCACCACTGCAGGGCTCCCCAAGCCCCCTCGCTCATCCACTCTGTGTCCACGGTGCCCGCGCAGGCTGGGGTGTGCATTTTATGTGGGAAAACCCAGAGCGCGCCTACCGAGTGTGTTTCCCGGACTCTCAGGCCCTGCGGCTCTCCAGGGCCAGACTCTGGGCTTCCGTCTAGTTTCTTTCATACCCACGTCCAGTCTGTCTCTCTCACCTTCCATTCAATCCAGAACCTCTCTCTGGGTTCCTGCTGTGTGCTGGGCACTGCAGGGCAGGGAAACTGGAAGCGAGATCCCGTTCCCACCCTCTGGACAGATTCTGTTAGTCCTGGGGCCGGTGCTGTGTGGCGGCCTACCTGCAATGTGTAGACGCTGCTCTTACCACCAAGGATACAGACTGGAGCAGCATGGCCCTGGGCGCTGGTCTCCAGAAGCTTCCCCCTTGGGTCGGTACGTGTGTGTATAAGCAGGAGCAAAGCAGATTATGTTGGACAGAGTCAGTGCTACAAAAGCCTGGGGAAAGATGGCGGGTAGAGAAGCAGAGTGACCTTCCTCAGGGAGGGTTGGGGCAGGGGACAGGGACAGGGACCGCACCTGGCCTGGCCCCAGCTCTGCCACTAAGCAGGGCCCTGGATGGTGACAGTGCATCGCCCCGAGTGGTAACACCCCCTCCGCGGAGGGGCTGGGTGGTTCTTCCCATATTCCCCTTTCCTTAGCATCCGAGGTGCCTCATATTAGCCCAAACAAGTCTGTGGGGAAAGGTAAGGACGTGTCAAGTTCACGGAGCCCCTTGTTTACCTATCGATGCCCAATAGGGCTATGGCTCTTGGGCCCCTCAGCAGCCCCGCAGGTCCTGGCACAAACCCCTAATTCATGTGGAAACTGTAAGCAAGCAGGGGCGTCGCGTCGGCAAAGGGGTGATCCTGGGTTGTGAGCGCAAGATGGGGGGCGACTGGCCTGGAGCTTCTTTGCAGCCTCGTCCCCTGAAAATGGCACATGATAGTGGACAGTCCACCCTCTCTGGCCGAGGGCATCCAGTATGGCATTGAAGGTGTGGGTGGGCTGAGGGCCTGTGGGCCCCAGGAGGCAGTCCTGGGCACCAGAACTCATTCTGTGTCACCGTCAGTGAAAACAGGATTTCCTAGAAGCCTGTGACATGTGCGCCTGGGGCTCACGTAACCTATGTGCCATCCTCACATAACCTGGGCCCCATTTTGGGACCTCGTGGCTTATTTGAGTCCTGACTGTTGGCAAATGACCTCCGTGCCCTTCCTGCCTTGCTCGCTTTTTGAGGAAGCCAGGATGGCCTGGTGGGAACCTGTTCCTCGAGCCTTGTTGGGCCAAACATGGCCAGCTGAGCCGTCACGGGAGGACTCCTTCTCCAAAGCGACTGGCTTGCACACTCGGGAGCTCCCGAGCCGGAGAGGGTCAAGTCAGCGGCCTCAGGAAGGCTGGGCCACCTGCAGCCCGAACCAACATGGCGGCCCCTCATCAGCTCTGGCCATTCCGGACGTGGAAGCGAGCGAGCTCCTGCCACCTCCCCTGTGTGGGGCTGGGAAGGACATGGCTCCCTTGCACAGCGGAGCTCGGGCTCGAGACCCCTGGCTACCTGCCGCGTGCCCATGGCCAGTCCTGGAAGGGAGGACCTTGGTGGAGTCAGAGGCAGGTTCTGTCTTCCAGTCCCTCCCTTCGTATTCTCCTCCGAGCGGAGGCTAAGCCCCTCGTCCTCCCACCCCCACTGCCATCCTCACGCCTGCAGACCTTGGGACCCCAAGTCCCGTCCCTGGGAGCCCCCCCTTCTTTCCTATTGTCCTGTGCATGATGATCGATCGGAAATGCCCCTTTCTGAGAGTTTGTGTTCCAGCCTGGTCCCCTTTGAGTTCTGCGTGGAGAGGACATCGCCATTCACACCCAGGGGTGGGGGAGGCTGGCCAGGTTCAAGGCTTTGGGTCCTTTGTCCTAAGGGCTTTTTCTGAGCACCTTAATGTTGGATGAAGATGACAGCCATACTTAGCATGTGTCAACCATAGCATGACGTGTTTTTTCATTTAATGCTCTGTCATTATTTCCTTTGGTAATGATATGAGCCTTTTTTTAAAAGAATATACCCAAACGTCTCCAGAGCCGTATTCTTTCCACAGCAGGGTAGATGCGGCAGCCTCGATAGTGGCTACTGTCCCGTGGGTTCCTTAATGGCTCTGAGTGTCCAGACTGACTTGGGAAGGGGCTAACGAGCTATCACAAGTTGGCCAAGTGGAACCCGGCACCTGTGGTGGACCAGTGCTGGTCAGTATGAAAAACATACACTGGAGGGGCACCTGGGTGGCCCAGTCCGTTAGGTGTCTGACTCGGGTCATGATCGCACGGTCCGTGGGATTGAGCTCCACGTCGGGCTCTGTGCTGACAGCACAGAGTCTGCTTGGGATTCTCTCTCCCTCTCTCTCTGCCCCTTCCCTGCTCGTGCTCTCTCTTTCTCTCTCAAAATAAGTAAGTAAACATTAAAAAACCCCCAAACAGAAGCTGGAGAATGCAGCCAGTGCCAGCCCTGATCTGGACGATGGTCTCCTAGGCCTGGTGTGGCCTGGACCCTCCCATCCATCCAGTGCGTTAGATTCATGAAGTTCGTTTGTGCGCCTTGTTTCCTTCCTGCCTCGTGGGACCCCTTGGACACGGGCTGTGCTTAGCCAGCTTGTGGACGGGGAAAGCGAGGCCCGGGTGGAGGGACCAGCTGTTTCTGGCCCCATAGATACCCGTGTTGAAACAGCATCAGAGTCCCCAAGGGGGGGCCGTTCTTGCCAGCCTCTGCCATACCTGAAGCTTCTTGGTGTCCAGGAAGCCGGCCACCCCAGCCTCAGGCACAGCTCTTCACCAAATCTAGAAGACATCCCTTCCTAGCTGGCGCTGAGCTTGGGGTTTCATGAGGGAAATCATTCTCTCCAGGGAGCTGGAATGTAGCCTCTCTTCCCCAAGGTGGGGATGGAAACCATCAAGCCGAATAGTTTTGAAGAGCAAGACCCTGATCGTGTGTTTGGGGCTGCTGTTAGCTGAGTTGTCCGCAGAGCCCTGGGGTCCGGCTGGGGCCCTGGGTGCGTGGCTCCTCCCTCGTAGGGGGAGCAGCACAGTCTCCCTTGTGGCCGAGGCACCAGCTTCCCCAGGGAAGGCAGCCCCTTTGGTCTACAGTCCCTTGGACGTGGCTGATGTGGCCCTCACTGCCATGGCCATCCTGTGCCGCACGCAGCCGTGGCCAGAGAGAGACAGCAGCAGCCTGTGTCCTGAGGATGCGCCTGTAAGCTTCTGCTGGGAAGCGCATGTGTCCTTGCATCGGGACTCCTGCCGCTTCGGTCTGGGGGCCCCGAGCTGGGAGCCAAGTGGGCCAGGGGACCCTGCGGTGTCAGCCCCTTGGCCACGATGCTCTGCTGTGACCGCACACCATTCTTGTCCACTGGCACCGTGTTCCTGGTGACCCAGAAATACCGAACCTCACTTACCTCCTTCACCTCCCTGACTCTGCCGGCGTAGCCACTGAGGCCTGGAGGAGGGACGTCGGCTGGGCTACTGTCCCTCAGGAGCTTGTCACCAGGGATGGCAGGCTGGGACCGGACCCGAGGGCCGCTTCAGGCCCGGCTCCTTCTCAGAATTCCCCAAAGCCCACGCCAGAGAGGCCATGGCCACAGCCGCCTCTGCCACTTGGCGGCAGCGTGCGCCGGCCTGTCTTGGTGCTGCCCAGGGCCTCAGTTTCCTGATCTGTGCACTGGGCCAGGGTTGCTTGTTCTCCCCGCCCGCGGGGCTGGGTGTGGATGTGCTGTGTGCGTGGTCGAAGCCCGGAAGCCTAAGCCCTCTTGTGGTTCTGATGTACTGAGCAGAAACGTTTGGAGAACGGGCGATGTCCCGCTCTGCAGGGACAGACGTGGGCAAGTCTTGGGACCCACGTGGAGAAGAGGGCTGGAAGTGAAGAACCTTGGGAGGTAAATGGAACCTCAGAAGGATTCTTGTTGCACTTGGATGCGTTGGAATCGTGCTGGATTCGACATGCTCCGGGCACGTCCTTTGGAAGGAGGCTGCTAGAAGGCAGGGGCCTGTCTTGCCCATTCCTGATTCCTTGGAGTTCAGGGCAGCACCTGAGCTTTGCGGGTGGGGTTGAGTAAAGGATCCTGAGAGTGCAGGCCCACTGGGCCCTCAGTTTCAGGTCTTCCTGAACATTCTGCGCTCTGCCGGCAGGGGCTGCGTGAGGGACATGGCAGTCTGTCGTGTGTCGGTGCTCAGGTCTGCCAACCCGGGGCCAGGGAGGGCTCACCAGCCGCCTCTGTGTCCGTGTCCTCCCAGAGTGGCCAGGCCCCAGGGCAGGACGTCAGCTGACCGTCCGCACGGCACTGCGGGAAGCAAGGAGGCCACTGGGCTGGGATCGCCATCACTGGGGAGGCAGGGCAGAGGCTGCGGCGGGGGAGCGGGGTGCTCAGTCTGGGATGCTGGCACCTGTTGGTCGGCTTGAGTTTTTGTCCAGCAGCTCAGCTTCCGGTCGTGGTGCCTGTGGGTCAGGAGTGAGGCCGGCCGTAGCCACGCCCTTGTGCTCCTGTCCTCCGTGGCCCTCCTCAGCTCGCTCTTTGTCCTGTGCAAGCAGGCCCAGGCAGACAGCAGGCAACACCCTGTCCACCCAGCCCTGTCCCTCCCTGCCTTCCGCCCTTCTGCGCCAGGTGGAAATGGAACATGGATGGGGCGCTGAATTAGGGTCCGTGAGGCCTCGACTGCTGGTAGGAGCCTGGCAGCGGGCCATCTCAGGTGCTGGGGGAGGGCTGGGGGGTGACCGTGTCCCCCATCCCCACAGTGCGGAGGCAGAAACCAAGGAACGCAGGGACAGAGCCTTTCTCTGGCCATCACTGCCGCCCTCGATGCTGTGCCTTGGGCTTGGGAGTGGTTTGGGCAGGAGGCAGCCCCTGAAGGGAGGATGGGGAGCGGTCAGTAAAGGGAGGTGCATGGAGCCCAGCTGTGCCCCTCATTGTCCTCCCAGCGCCTGTCAGCCCCCACTGTTCTTCCTTCCGTGTGTGAAGAAGTTTGCTCTCAGTCTCATTGAGGAAGGCAGGAGAGAGGTCAGAGTCTGGAGCCCACAAGGTCTGCGTTAGGATGAACCCTTTCGTTTCAGAGAAGTCGGCGCCTCTTAAACGCCAGTGGCTACGGGCGGTTGGCTTGATACCTTTGTACTGGGGCAGCGGAGACCGGAAGTTGGTCATCAGCAGGAATGGTTTCCCATCTGCAGGGCGTCACTGGGGGAGCATGAGGTAGAGGAGGAACAGGGCCTTGAGAGGCCGGTCAGCCAGGGTTTGAGTCTCAGCCTCACCACCCTCCCACCAGGTAAACCGGGTAGGCACTCTGAGCCTCAGTTTTCTCATTTGGAAAATGGGGCTAATAATAACTTACCTCAGAGGGTTGGTGTGATGATCACATCAGCCAAAGGGTGTAAAGCACCTGGCACCCCTGGCCACACTGCGGGTGCTCAGCAGACGGTAGCTGCTGTCACAGTCACTCCCAGCATCCCCTTCACCACCACCACCATCACCATCACCACCGTTCCCGCTACCACGATCACTGTCATTCACCATCACCTACCATAGAGCGTGCAGCCAGAACACCTTGACGCCTCGGCCTCGGGCCCCACTCTCCGAATCACAGTGGAAGCTAGCTGTCGCCTCACAGGAACTGCAGTGACCCGGGCTCCTGCTCCCTTAAGAAGGCTCTTTACCTTTGGGCTCTTCTGACTGGCAGCGAGTTTTCCTTCTCGGAAGAGGTCCCAGTGGTAGCTGCTGTCTCCTTCGTGCTCAGAGTGAAGCAGCGCCTACAGGACTTAAAATTATCCTATACTCAATTATGAATACTGAGAATAAAATATTCTGGCTCCATTAGGGAGAAGAGTTGTCTGGTAGATAATTATGTTGTCTGTACATGTCATCAGATCATCTTTTTATGACTTCAGCTCTTAATGCTGTAAATGTCTCAGTGGGTGACTGGAGCTCTGAGTGCACGGGGCGAGCAGACCCCGGGGGTGGTTCCCACCTCTTTGTTCACTAGCTCAAGGAGCCCGGGCCAGCGACTTCCCTGGGCCTCAGCTTGTTTCGGAAAACGGGGCTGACACTACCTGCCTCGTAGAGGCGCCGTGCGCGCTACGGGTGGGGGGCATGGTCCCCAGGACAAACATGCATCCGGTAGATATTAGTGCTTTGGGAGCCTGAAGGTAGAGAGAGAATGAAGGGCCCCTTCCCAGCGCATGCCAGGGAGACCCTGACGGCGTCAGACTGCGTTCCGGGGAGGGCAGCCGTCGGGGCGTGAATTTTGCCGTCTTCCGGTTGGGTGCTGTTTACGGCACGGATGCTTCATACGGTTAAGTGAATGTGGACTCAGGCTCATCTGGAAGTTTGGTAGAACGGGCCCTGTCCGAGTCTGTGCAGTTGCCGGGATGCTGGCAGCACCCTGTGGTACGCACCGGGGCAGAAGTGTGTTGGCAGAGACAGCTGCGGACTCACGTGGGGGGGGGGGGGCGCCGGCCAGGACTGTTCTCTCTGCTTCCCACCGCGGCCTCTGGCGCCTAGGCCAACGCCAACGTGCCAGGTGGCGCCCTCTCCACCCCTCCCCCATCCCGGTAGGCCAGGAGGCTGGTCGGAAGGTGCCAAGTTAGTCCCAGCACCATACGGGGGCCCCCGCCAACATTGGTACGAGGGTGTCTCCTGAGACAGCAGTATTTCCCCCTGGAAAGACGAGGTGAAAACTTCCCGTTTCCACGCTCCCAGTTGTGAGGATGACTGAGGTACAGAAGGTTCTAGCTGGAACCTAGGAGTCTCAGAGCCCTAAGGGACCTTAATCCCATCCTGTCACTGTGCATATGGGGAAAGTGAAGAGAGGAGAGGCCCTTTGCCCAGGGTCACATGGTGAGGCAGCTGATGACAGGAGGGTGACCGGTCCCCGGTCTTCCATCACCACTGGGGCCTGCCCTTCCCACCTGGACCCCCTCCCCCGCGGGCCTGCAGCTGTGCCTGCGAGTTGGTGGGATGTGGCTGTCCTTTCCCACTGGTTCCTTCCTGTTCTCTGGGCCCTTGCCCCGGGCCTCCAAGTGCCTCTTGGCGTGGCGCGCGCACTTTCCGCCGGCCTCTCCGGGGGCCGGATGGTGCTTCGTCCCCCCCACAGGGCAGCTTTGCACCGTCGCTAATCCCAGCCGGGCCTCCCCGTGTGAAGAGGAGGCCTGAGCACGAGCACGAGGGGCAGGTGGCCGCGTCCAAGTTCTGGCGGTGCGACCGTCAGCTGTGGGGCCTTGGGCATGTCACTCTGTGTCCCTCACCCCGTGTGCTCATATGCACTGTGCAGGTAAGAGCACCTCTCGGGGTAGTTGGGGGGAGCACGGTCTCCAGGGCTCTGATGCTCCTGTTTTAGTGCTTCCACCTTCTGAAGCCTCGGGACACTGTCCTAGGTCTCCTGATGGTCCTCTGAGCTGAGCTGGCCGGAGGGGAGGTAGAGGCTCCTGGGCGGAAGGAGAAGAGGGGTGACTTTGCAGCAGGTGGTGTCGAGCCGGGCAGGGACACGGCAGGCAGGAGCTCCGCCCCTGCACCCCTGTGCCTCCCCAGGCTTTTCCCTGCACGGATGCCAGGCTCACGGGTGCTGGGCTTGTTGCTCTGGGAGCAGGCACTGCCCAAGGCCCAGGGTCCTCTCCATTTTGGAGGCTTCCCGCCCCAGGCTTGGCCCTTTGCTGTGCCCCCGGCCTGTGGATGCCAATTTGGGGTTTCTTACAGATGTTCTCAGAGCTGGGGCACCTTGGTATCTCTGTGTCCTCCGGAAGCTTGGGCTTCCTTGTGCTCCCTGGAGGAGGGCTTGCTCGAGGAGGAAGAGCATGCTGCCCTGCAGGAACAAGCCGGTTTTCGCCATCTGAGGGAGAACTGAGAAAGCAGAAGTCTGGGGTGGGGGGGGGTGCAGCTTGGCCTCAGTCTGCTTCACGGGCACGTTCCGAGCGCATTTCCTGTTGACTCCCTCCTTACCCACACCCACTTCCTTTCCCATCCCTCCCTGCCCCCCCCCCCCAGCTGGCCCTGCCTTGGTGGCTCCATGTGCCGCTAACGTGCACTCCGTTCCCTGCCCACCTGTCCTGGGCGAGGCTGGGAAGCACGACCCCAGTCCTGTGGGGTCACGTGCATCCCGCAGATCCTCCTCTGTGGGTCTCATGAAGCCAGAGATGTTTGTTGGGTCTGCCCTCAACACCTCCCGCCAGGTGCTAGCAGGCCTCCCCCCCAGAAGATCCGGCTCCCCCCACAGGCGAGGTGGAAGGAGCACAGGACCTCGTCGTGCTCTGCTGCACCCTGCTTGTGACGTGGGGCGTGTACTCTCGACTTCCACATTAGTGCGCTGGTGACATTCGTCTCTCCTCTCTCCCAAGGGCCCTTGTGAGGACTTTATCACGCCCCTGTGAAGGGTCTGGCCCATAGTGGGCCCTCAGCAGGCTGCCTACCCCTTCCTGCTCTTGCCTGACCCTCCGAAAGATGCCCACAGTTCATGTGGGGCCTCACAATGTATACATCCTTATCCAGTTTGAGGCCCCGAAGCACCTGGTTGCTGTGTGGGGCTTAGGAGCAGGACAGTGACCTGAGGGCAGGGGGCTTGGGCGTGTCCTCGGATGTGGGGAGCCCTGCGTGGCTTTCTGCTAGCCATTCGCCCAAGTTACTGAGGCTCAAATCCCCCGTCTGTGAACTGGGGCTGATTCAGTAGGCCCTCTTAGGAAAATGGTACAAATTAAATGAGATGATATTTCAGTACAGTCCAAGTGGTCAGAAAACACAGTTCCCGAACCCTCACTCTGAGCACCTCTTGCTGACCTCATCTGTTCTCGGACTGTAAACCCCTCAGAGGTGGCCACTCGTCCCCTGCTCTGGGGTCCCAGCTGGGGCTTCGTGCCAAGGACCCCCTGCCAAGGTCCCTGGGTGCCTCAGATCCCGTGGATGGAACCTCACTTTAGACCTGGAGGGAGCAGTGACCATGCATTCAGACTGACTCTTGGCTTGTCACAGGCACGGGTGCAGCGGGGAAGGATGCCCGCAGCTCTCCCCGCATTCCTGGGCATCTGTCATGCCTGCTCTGGCCTCCCCTAAAGTAACCGTATGACCCATCCCGGTATCTAAGAAGGGAAGGCAGGGGGGTTGGGGGAAAGAGCCACAGAGAGTGACCTCCACCACTGGCGCTGGGAGGGCAGGGACACTGAGCCGTGTCCACTTCGAATTGGATCTTGTGTCTTCAGCCCGTGGCCTGACCTCCCAGAGGCCCAGAGCTGGGAGCAGAAGGACTGAGGGAGGAAGTGGCAGGTGGGGCCGTGACGGTGGGAGAGCCCCGGTTGGGGGCAGCAGGTCAGAAAGCAGGGCCGTTCGTTCTAGGCTTCCTGCTCGCCCCGCGGCTGATTTGCGCCTTTCTCCTCCCTCTCCCAGCAGGCACCAGAGCCCGCGTAGGGCTCTGCGCTGACAGCACAGAGCCTGCTTGGGATTCTCTCTCTCCCTCTCTCTCTGCCCCTCCCCCACTCTCTCTCTGTCTCATAATAAATAAACATTAAAAAAAAACCAAACAGGCCCAAGGTAGGTGTTTGAGCCCCCTGAGGGCCCAGGGCAAATGTCATGTGCACTGAAGCCACAGTGTGAACATCGTTACTGCACCCAGCAAATGCCCGGGAGTGAGCAAGTGGGGAGGGGGGTGGGGGTGGGGGAAGGTTGGGGGAGGGGGAGGGATGCTGCTGTCTTAAGACCAGAGTTTTCAGCCTTGACACTGTTGGCATCTCGGGCTTGATGATTCTTTGTAGGAGGGAAAACGACTGTCCCATGTTGTGGGATCCCTCCCCCTTCCCACCAGATGCCCATAGTCTCCGTGCCTCCCCAAGTCACAACAGTCCCCGCGGTGACGTTGCTGTGGGGAACCACAGATGGAGCAAACAATCTTGGCCCCCCCTGGCGGCTGCCGACTCGGGGGCCCTCTTGCATGTCTGGCCTTAGACGAGAAGCCCGATCCTTCTGAACCGGGCTGTGGCAAAGGACAGGTGCCTTCTCAGTGCCCACTCGGCTCGAGCGCCGTGCAGGGCGGGTGGGGCTGGGCCGTGGGGCAGCCCGTTACCTGCAGACACAGGCGGTACGGGGTCTTCCGGCCCTCGGACATGTGTGTTAGCTTTGTCGGCCCCACATGCTCTGTCCTCTCCGTCTCTGAGTCCTCCCAGGAGGTGGGAGGGATAGGGATGCTGTCTGATGGCTTCCCAGGCACTGCCGGGGTGTCCCCCGACCCCCTCCAGGGGGAGCAGGCAAGCAGGCATTTGCCAGACCGATGCTGCCAGTGTGCACCGCTGCTGTTGGTGAGAAACGGCGCCGGGTCCCACTGCCACAGCAGAGAGCCATCTTGCCCATTAATCAGGGCTTCAGGATTCTTGGGGCCTCTTAGCAACTGCTTGGCACAGGCCCTCCTCGATTTTCCATCACCTGTCCTCCGTGAGCGCGGGCCTCTCCTGGGAGACCGGCGTCGGGAGGGTGCTGCCGCCAGCTGGGCCCATCCCCAGAGCCTTTTCAGGGGCTGAGACTACGCCTCTCAGCAGGGCCCCAGAAAGCACTCTGTTAGGATCAGTGTTGTTTTGGTGAGGACTCTCCATTTTCAACGTAAAAGCTTAGAAAAACAAAGCTGGACCAATAGTCCCAGGTCTTCTTTGGAGGAAGAGGAGGAGGGGCAGAGGTTGGGTGTGCTCAGGGAGCACTGTCATGGCAAAGCCTCTGGGCCGGCCCTGGCCGCCCCTTCCTGTGCTGAGGGCCCATCCAGCTCCTTGCAGGGCCCCCGGGGCACCCTCGGACTCCCCCACTGAGCCTGAGCTTGGTCACTGTTTGCTGCCGCCCTCCCCCCCCCCCCGCCCCCCGCAAGGGAGGTGACCACCCCTGGAGTCTCTGTCTCGAGGGCCTGGCTTCTCCCCTGCATTTCCTCTCACTTGGGGGAGAATGGGAGATGGCAGGTTGCATGGGATTCTGGGTATGGCAGGGGCCACCCCTACCTACTCGGGGGCAGTGCTGGGCCCCATAGTCGAGGGACCCGAGACACCATCCCTTCTGTCTCCCAGTCTCCCGACCAGAGGAGGCTCTGGCTGTCCGCCTCTGCGTCCCTCCCCCATTTCCATTGTCACCGCCACCCCCAGGACCCGCCTGCCCTCTCGGGTCAAGCTTTCAGTCTTTGCTCATCTCTCTAGATGCCCCCTCCCAGCGCCATCTGGGAAACCGACACCCCCAGCCTTCCTGAGCAGCCCAGGGAGGTGTCCTCTGGCTTCCTCCCATAGCAGAAAGTTCTGAGCAGTGCATTTCTGAGACGTTCCGGGCGAGGACCTCATGCAGCTCAGATACCCTGGTAACTTGGAGAAGAGCTGCCGAGCGCCACGCAGGTCAGCCGGAATTAACGTGCATCTTGCTAAAAGAACAGAGTCGCCCCCCACATCTTCATCCGCTGCCGGGCTAGGCGCTGTGCTGGAATTCTAAAGGGCGCCAGGAAGGGAGGCCACAGGTCAGCAAGAGCCCCTCGGCCGTCTCTGGGGGGGTGAGATTGGCTCTTGTAGAGCTCAGGCTCCTGGTTTGCTGACAGAGCTTCCGAGGGTGGTGGCCTCTGGGCAGCACGGAGCGCAGTGGTCTCGGCCTTGGCTGTCACCGGGCGAGACCGTGTGTGCCGTGTCCGTGCTAGCCCAGCGGTTCTGCAAGGTAGTGTCCTCATCGCCGCTTTCCAGTTGAAACAGGCCCAGAGGGGCAGAAGTGACTGGGCCTTGGAGAAACCGCTAGAATGTGGTCAGGCCTGGGGGCCTCCTTCTTGCCACCCGTGACCGTCTCAATAGTCAGTGTCCCCTAGCTTTGCTGGCTTGCTGTCCTCCTGGCGTCTTGGGAGCAGGCGAGGGTGTGGATTCACCCCCCAGGCATGTCAGCCCCGGAGCAGGGCCCACTCCCACCCATACCAGGTTTGCCCTGGCTCCCTGATGTTTGGAGGACTCAGGGGGCTCTGCAATGTTCCACAGAGCCCAGGGGCCGATGCCCACCTTGCTCTCTGCAGATGCCCCTACTCCTGGCCTGCCGGTCGCCCTCGGAGGAGCCCAGCATTCCCAGCTGCGTCTGAGCCTTCTGTCTTTGCTCCTCCCCGGGAGCCGTCTGGGAGGGACCACACTTCTAATGAGCCTGGTTTGGGGACCCTAAAGCCCTGGGAGGTGGACGTGGCCGCCTTGCTTTTGGAATCCTGCTGCCAGTGGACACAATGTAGCTGTAGGAAATGAAACTGAGGCAGAGAAGGACCTACAGGCTGGGGGTTTTTAATTGGCGCTGTCCTCCCGCGCTCGCGCCCGCCTGCCGGCCCTCCCGGGGCTCTGTTTGGGCGGCCAGGCCCAGGCTGCAGGCGGTGGAGTCTTTCACGGCCTCAGACTGATTTAAGTGGCGCTGTGTAGACGCCGGCAGCCCCCGCTGAAAGGCACGGCGCGGCCTCCTGGCCGATGAGCCCTGGGAAATTTATCAGCCACCTGCGCGTGGTGAATGGTGGTGTCCGCTGTGAGCCCCGCCGCGCAGCCCGGCCTTCAATGGGCCCTGGGCCCTGCCGGAGAGAAAAGATTTTTTTCTAAAGCTGCAATTAATTTTTTTCCCCCAATCAATTGGAGGTTGCTTTCTTGTTTTCAGCCGGGCGAGTGGGACGCTTGATGCTGTGCGTCGCCGCTAACCTGGGCGCTCCGGCAATTGATGTCCCTCTCGAGAGACACAGAGCGGCTTTATTTCTCACCAGCCATCGAGGACGGGACTTTTTTGTTTGTGTTTTGTGTGTGGGTCTTTCTCCCGTTCTCTTTTTCTTTCTCTAAGATCATCTCAAGCTAATAGTGAGAAAAAAGGCATGTGAGTGATTCCGCCCGGGCAGGCCCCACAATACCTTCAGGAACGTCCATTTTTCTTGCTTTCATGGAAACACTATGAGGTCTCTCTTGGAGGGGACAATGGCGAGATTAAAGAGGGAGGGAGCGCGAGAGAAAGCGGGAAGTAGAAAGGCAGTTCAGCCCGGCCGCCGGAGAGCTTTATGCCGCAGTGTAAAGGGGTTTATCCTGGATTTGCCCCCACCCTGCCAGAAGGATTGGCTGCAACCCCTTAGTTCCTACTTAGTTTTGCAATGAGAACCAGTTTTGTTTTTGTTTTTTGTTTTTAATTTTTTTTAATGTTTATTCGTTTTTGAGAGACAGAGACAGAGTGTGCACGGAGGAGGGGCAGAGAGATCGAGAGAGAGACACAGACTCCGAAGCAGCTCCAGGCTCTGAGCTGGCAGCACAGAGCCCGACGCGGGGCTTGAACTCATGAACCATGAGATCATGACCTGAGCTGAAGCTCGCCTCTTCACTGACTGAGCCACCCCGGTGCCCCAGTGAGAACCAGTTTTAAGTGCAGAAGAGAGAGAAGGCCACCCTTTGTCTCAAGGGTCAGTCTTGGCGTTTCTGTAAACATACTCTGTGCATGTACATGTGTCTGGGTCAGGTACCGACCCGTGGGACCTTGGGTTCCTCGTTCACCTGGGAACATTGCTGCCAGGACGTCAGCCTGTGGCCGAGCGGGATGCCTGCACGCCAGCCTGAGCACCGTCTGTCTGTCGGGCCGCCAGGGCAGGGCTCATAACCCTGCCCGCCCCCAGCCGGTCCTCCTGTGGAGGGGAGGAGCCAGGCTTGAGAAGTGGCATCTGGGACCGTCTTGGCTCTGCCAGGCAGCCCGTCTGTCACAGCAGAATTACTCTGGCCCCTCTGCCTCGACCTTGAAGCTCTCCTCCTTTGCTCCAGGAGAGGTTTTGGCATGAGAGGGAGGCCTGTCACTGCGGCTCTGTCCCTGTGTGTGGCTGCAGCTTTCACCCCCTCTTGTCCGGGGCCCCAGCCTCGTTAAGATCCCCGACCTGCTTGCTGGGCGGATCGCTGGTAAGCCTCAACACAGCCAGCATCCTTGAGAGGGAAAGACTACTAAGTGCTGTGTGCCCCGAGCCCACCAGCACGACCACTGGCTACAGCTGCGGTGACCCGCCGGTTCGGGCCCCCGTGACTCATTCTCCCTCGAGCTCTGCAGGGTGATGTGTGGGCATGCCCATCTTGTTCAGATGGAGACGGGCCGCTCTCCCTCGGTGACCTCACAGGCTCCTCAGCCTCTGTAGGCCTCAGTTCCTCATCTGTAAAGTAGGAGACTGTCACCTGCCTCCTAGGGGTCCTGGAGGAATGGGCTAGGCCACCAGCACCAAGATTCCTGCCTGCACTTAGTAGGCACCCATTTCAAGGGAGCATGAGTGTCAGCAGCTCTCAGTTTCTTAAGACCCACCTCTCTGTTTGGAAGACAGAGGGTAGAGAAGGGGCCAAGGGGCAGGGACCTCTCTTGGGAGTGGGCCAGCCTCTCGGTCTCCTTTTTTTCTTTTAAAAGGCTACAGTGGCAGCTCCCACAGAGATTTGAGAGCCTTATCCCTCGAGGCCACCATGGCTCTGGTTCCCCATTCCAAGTGACCCCAAGCCTCTGTCAATGACACACAGCATCTGGCGGCTGCCTTTTGTGGTAGTCACTTGCAGATGGGAAACGAAGGACTTCCCCATGGGTTCTGTGCTTTTTCCAAATTGTCATACATTTTTATTTTTGCAAGAGAGAAGTGGGCTCTCACTTCCTGACTTGGGCCCAGCCAGTGAAGGTCTGAGGCCAGAGTCCGGGGCCCAGCCAGTGAAGGTCTGAGGCCAGAGTCCGGGGCTGCAGGCCTGGAAGCTCCTCCTTTGGCCCACGACAGCTCGCCTCACCAGTGGAGCAGGAGGACCACTGGGGGGGGGGGGGGCGTCAGAGTCAAATTGACCGAGTCAACATCAGTCAGTGTAGTCCAGCATCTTGAAGCAATTACAAGATGGCGGAGCTGTGTGTGTGTGCGTGTACGTGTGAGTGTGTGTGTGTGTGAGAGAGAGAGAGAGGTGCGTGCACATGTGCATATGCATACATTTACGTCTAAGGGGAAGAAGGAGCAGGGGTCAACCTGGGACCCTCAGGAAGATGCCTGGGATTCTCTGCGCTTGGAGGATGTGGTAAACGGCACCCTGCTGGTTTCCTTTGTTTTGTCTTGTTGCTTTGCCTCCTCCTTGGTGCCTTTAGCCTTTTCCCCCTGACACCTCACTCATCACGTGCGGGCTCCAGGGGAAAGTCACGTACTCACTGCCTTTGCCCCTTCCTCCCCGCTGGCCGAGGGCCTGGCCCTGTGCGTGGTCAGCCTGAGCACACCCTCCCGCCGGCCTCTTGCCTGGCTGTTGCCTTTTGCTGGTGTCCCGGATCAGGCGGCCCCGGTCCTTTCCCTCTTTCTCTCCTTCCTGCCCTGCGCCACTCGGTCCTGCAGGCAGACTTCCAGGGTCCAGGGCCTCCCCGCGTACTCCCCGCGTGGCCTTGGCATGTTCTTGACCGTCCGATGATGGCACCGCGCTGCCCCTTCCTGGGGTTGTTGTGAGCGTTCAGAGGGACGGTCCCTGTGAAGCTCACTGTAAGTGCTCAGTGAACGTCAGATCTGCTGTCGCCAGAGGCCCCACAGCTGCTAGGACATGACAGCAAACCCCAGAAATGCTGACTTTGTTCCCGAATGAGACAAGATGCCCGGGGATGGATGGGTGGAATTTATAGTAGCCCAACCCCGTGAGTCCGTTTTCTATACGTGAGGAAATGGCTGGATTTAAGCGTGACTTAGGGCTTCGACAAGCCTCGCGCAAACCTCGGGGGCCGTCTCGGGGGCTGCCTTGGAGCCCTTGTTGTCCCAATAGCCTTTGGCTGTTGGAAGTTTTACCAAGTAGCAGGTGAGGATTGCGCCGGTGGCTTGGGTGGGGGAATTAGGTTGCGTTTCCAGCGTGATGGAAATTTGTGCAGCGTGATGGGGAAGGGCCCAGGCTTGGAACAGACAGCCGGGGTCGAGCCTGGCCCCACCACTGTCCTCTGGGACTTGGCCGCCTCAACCTTGGGCTGTCCGCATGTGCACGGGGTGCTGCCCGAGCCTGTCTCCTTGGGATCAGAGGCCGAGGTGGTGGAGCCCGGAAGTTCAGCCGGTGCTGGCCCTGCGCGTCCACCTCAGGTATGTTAACTCGGACTGCGAGGGCCTCGGGGGCCTTCTGGGTGCCTCTCGAGTTGCGGGTGCTATGTCTGCATATCCTGCCAAACAATTTAAACAGCAACGAGCAAAGGAGAAAAAATAGGAAAGGAAAAAATAAGCCTATCAGGAAATTAACAGTTATGTCGAGGTGTGTCCCTGGGAAAGTCAAAGAAACAGAGGCCCGCCCTGGCCAACCCTTCCGGAGCCCGCGGTCGGGCCTCCGAGTGGGAGCCACGTTCTGTCCGCACGCTGATGCCTTGAGCTGGGCCATCCGTCCACACGCTCCCCTCCACCCGCGGTCGGTGTCACCATTCCCATCGTGGGAGTGGAAATGATTCATCCAGAGTTGCCAAGCCAGAGAGCACAGACATCCCTATCTGTTTGGTCGTGTGTTCAGGGCCACACCTATTCTACAAGATGGGGTTCCTCAGCAGCCTCTTGTGGGCCTCCTGGTGCATCCGGTGCCCCTCAAGGAAATGGCTCCGGGCCCAGAACCTGGATTTCCTGCTGGTGCTGGTAGAGGGCACCGACCCTCCCCCCCCCCGGACATGCCGCCCCATCCTTGGAGCCTAGGAGGGAACCCCTAGTGCAGGGGCTACCGGGGAGCAGACATTAAGGGGTGCCTGGGGCTGAGGCCCACGAGCATCTAGAAGTCGAGCGAGCACAGCGCAGACTCCCAGATCAGGCCACTCCTTATCCGTGGTTGTCTGCTTACCCCCCCCCCCCCGGTCGTTCTTCCCTGGGGCTCAGAGGCACCCGGCTGAGGGGGGGTGGGACCTGCCCAGATGAACCATGGGGCACTGGACAGAGCTGGGACTCTGAGCCAGGTGTGCTGATCCAGCCACCCAAGGTACACGCCCTGCCTCGCCCCGCCTCGCCCCAGCATTGGGTCTGGCAGGGGGGATGGAACTAGAAGGCGGGTCCTCCCAGGAAGGGCGGCCCAGAGCCCAGGACGAGTCCCCCACCCCAGTCCACGGCTCAGCAAGTGTCTCACCTGCCTCCAGGTGCACTCCAGCCCTCAGGTGAGGCGGTCCTCGCATGGGGCCTCTGGGGCTTCGGAGCACCAGGACCCCACGAGCCCTGTCACTGCCACTCACCTTGGCTCTGCCCAGAGACGCGGAATGTGCCCAGGAATGTCCTGCCACACCCGATGCCGGCAGGCCTGTCCGTGGCCACCTGCCGTGCGCGGGCAAGCTGGGGCATGGCCCGGCCTGGTCGCTGCCACTCCTCCCCCCACGGGGCCCTGGTGGCCAGCACAGGCCCCCGCTGCCCGTCTCCCTGGCATGCCTGGGGCTCTGCTCTCCCCGTGAGACACAGATGGCGAGGCACAGATGCTTCAGGCCTCTCTCTCTCTGCCTCCATCCTGGCGCAGCTGGGCACCATAGGGCGGTGTTGAAATCCCGCTGAATCGGGCCCTGTGTGTGGTCTTCTCTTGTTCCCCCCAGAGCCCCCACCACAGCGGGATTATTTCCCCATTTTACAGATGGGGAAGGAGAAACTGAAGTTGCCTAAGGGGTCGAGGAGCCATGGTCCTGGTAGCGGAGGTGGGGTTCTGCCCCAGATGGGTCACCATTTCGACCTGTTACTCAGGACCCGACCCCACTTCTCGAAACCTCGGGGTGCGGTGAGCAGACCCGTTCCCTGGCTGGGCCCTCCAGAGCCCGCTGGCCGGCCCACGGGTGTCGTAGTTGGGCTGCAGAGAAAGAGGTGTGTGACGGGGCGATCCCGGCTCAGGGAGGGCACCCCCTGGAGGGGCTGAGTGGGCAGGGAGGCCACAGGCGAGGCAGGACCCAGCCGAGCCGCCGGGGCCGCTGTGAGCTGCAAACCAGGCCTTTGGCCCTGGAGTGAGGTGTTTGCTCTTCGTGAAGGCCCAGGGAGGAAAGTGCTGGGTCAGGTTTGAGCCACGTTGAGCTGAGAGAGGCCCTTGAGATGTTCGCGGGGCCCACTCGGTCTGGAGATTGGAGCAGGGTCTGGCCTCAAGGGGGCCATTGTGGCCCCTGGGGCAGAGGAGCAGTTCTGACTTGGATTTGGTGCCAGGCCTCAAGTCGAGCCAAAGCTGGTGAGACACGACAGCCTCTCGGGGCAGGGCAGGGACGCCCTGGGCTCACGCGGGACGACTGTCTCATTGTGCAGATGGGCCCGGAGCCTGCGGGACTTTCCCAGGACACACCCGGGGTGTAGCAGGCCTGAGCCGGGAACCAGGTGCCCACACGGCCATCAGGCACATCCTGGAGGACACCGCCCTTGGAGCGAATCTGTCCTCTCTCACCTCCTGCAGCGTGAGGCCCAGAGCGGGCAACGGTGGCCCTCGGGGACCACCTCCTCCCAGCACAGAGGACAGATGGAGGCCCAGAGGGGAGCAGGGTTTGCCTGAGGCCCCTTCTAAGTGGCCGAGACCTTGCTTCTGATACCCCTGCCGGGACGGTCCTCCTACCTGCGGTGCCCTCCCAGGGGAGCCGGCGCCCCTGGGCTCCTGTCCTTGGACCACGTCACAGAGCAGGGCAGGGGCTGATGCCACCTGCCGCGGCCAGCCTCGCAGCCAGTGAGGAGCCCGTCTGGGTTTGGGGAGGGGGCGGGGCCTACCTTGACGGCGCAGGGGGTGAGGGCAGCTGGACATTTCGTGCTGGTCCTCTGGGGCCTCTGCTCAGAGGACCTTGCCAGAGCAGGGTTCCCCCTGTGTGGCAGGGGCCCCTTCTTTGGGGCTCCAGCACCTCCCCGCTCCCCGAGCCTGCCCTCCCACTCTGGCTACGTGGACAGGTGCCGAGTGTGAGGAGAGCCAGCACTGTCTGTAACCAGGCAGGATGCTGGCTCCCAGGACTGAAGAGGTGTGTGGGTACCCCCCGGAGAGCCGGGCTCATCCTAAGGTGGGAGGGTGCGTTGTTAGCTGAAAGGGGCGGCCTGGGAGGGGCTTCTCGACTTGTGCACTTTTCCAGGCTGAGGCCTGTTTGAGCAGATAAATCCGGCAGTTGCGTTTCTGCAGCATTTGCCTACTTTCTTCCTGATTTGTATTTCAGTGCTGGGGGAGGGAGAAGAAACCCCACCCCCCAGGTGGAAAGGAGGAACAGCTGGATCTGACACTTTGAACTTCATCTCTGCCTTCCGTCTCTTTGCCAGATGTAGGAATGGGATGGTGGGCAGGAAGGGGGCTCCAGCACACCCACCACCACTGTGGACGACTGGCCCAGATGTCCATCTCTAGCGTGTGTCCTAAAGTCCCCTCGCTCAGTGCGAGGGGCCATTCCCCCAACCCCACTTCTGGCAAACACGCAGCCGCCTCCTGGTGCCACCGTCGGGCAGGGCTGGGCAGCCACTCCGAATGTGTGGACAAGGCTGGCACGCCATCCGAGCGAGGGGCCTTGTTCTGGGAGGGCCAGGGTTTGGGGCACAGAGCCGCCCCTGGCCCTGCTGTGGGCTGCCCACCAAGCCTGGCAGTGTTGTCCTGTGGAGCATGAAGCCCCTCACCAGCCCTTGCCAGGCGGGCGGGTGGGCGGGGAGCCGCGCGAACCTCTGCGGCAGTGAGACGTTTTCCACGGATGTCCCCCCAGCCGTGTTCCGTGGAAACGCCCGCGCGCTGGCCGCCCACATGCACGTGTCTGGCACGCGTGTGGCCCGTTTGCCAGTCAGGGTTGGCACTTCCCGGTGTCTTCACATCCTGTGCTTGTATGAACCTCAGATTTAATTTGGTGATTTTTAAGTGCAGGAACTCAGGGCTGGTAGGGAGGCGCAGTTGTGCAAAGCGCCGTGTTAAAAATTGCCTAAGCCTCGTTCCTGCCAATAAGGGAAGAAAGAAAGTTGAAAAGAACGTTGAAGAAACATCAAAATGAGTTTTTAAAACGATTTTTAAAGTTGATTTTTAATAAATAATATAAGTATTATTATAGTTATAAATGTTATTTATAAATAAAAAGGGGCAGGGGGAGGGGCAGAGAGAGAATCCCAAACAGACCCCACGTTGTCAGCACAGAGCGCGACGCGGGGCTCAATCCCTCGAACCCTGAGATCACGACCTGAGCTGAAATCAAGAGTCGGACGCTCAACCGACTGAGCCCCCCAGGCGCCCCGAAACATCAAAATGATTTAATGTGGAGATGGGGGTCTTCTTTTTTTGAAAACGGAAGTGACCATTTGAATAAGGTTATGGACCGAGGATCATCCTTTTCTTCATGTCTAACTTGGTATATATCTGCCTCTTAAACACACGCAGGCATATGTATTTTCTATTTTGATAGTACATTCATTCACATGCTGGGTGCAGAGATTACTTACAAATAAAATCTTAAAACAATGCATTAAAAAAATTAAAATCTTTAAACCAAAATAAAAGGTATGAGTTTAGTGGTTTTCTTCCATTCCCGAGTCTGTATGTTCCCATTGGTTGCCTGTGGACCCCCGCAGTGCATTCTGAAACATTTCATCACCCCAGAAAGAAGCTCCGGGTCGATAGCAATCACTTCCCAATGCCCTCAGCCGCCCCCGGCCCCAGGACCCTATAATGATGCTCCGTGTGGACTTTCCACATAGGTGGGATCGTGCGGCACGTGGTCTCCGGTGTGGCTGCTTCCACTCAGCGTCCTGTTTCCCAAGTTCACCTCTATTGTAACAGGTGTTAGTGATTCTCATCTTTGTGGTCAGATAATAGTCTGTCGCCCCCAGACCACATTTCATTTGTGCATTCGCTGGTTGATGGACAGTGGAGTTTGTTTCCACTTTTGGGGTAGGAGGAAGGATACGGTTGTGAGCATTCATGTACACGTGTTTGTGTGGACGTGTTTTCATCTCTCTTGGGTGTGTATCTAGAGCCGGAGTTGCCGGGTCACCTGGAAACACTTAGAGAAACTGCCAGATTGTTTTCCAAAGCGACTGTGCGATTCATTCCCACCAGTGCCTTCAGCATGTTTTGGACATATATAGGTTTTTATCAAATGTATTCATTATTTTATGGTTTTGAGTTTTAGAAAGGTCCCTTTATGCCAAGATTGAAAAGGAATTCTCCTGTGTTTCTATGATTCATCTCGCAATCTTTGGTCAGTGTGGATGGAGTGTGTGTGTATGGCATAAATGGGGAGCCAGCTCTGTTGTTTTTGTTGTTGTTAATGGCTCCCTATTTACGACAATACTAGCTATTGAGAATTCCATCTTTTCCTCTCTGCTTTGCGATTCCCCCTTTACAGCACTGGGTCTGTTTTGTCACCTTCCCTTCGTCTCTGTGTGTCCTCACGTGGCAATGTAGTCTTGGTTATTAAGGCTTTGTTGTAATGTTTTAGCATCTGGCCGCAAGAGTCTCTCCTCGGTGTTCTGTACGGTTTTCCTGATTACTCTCTCCCCTTTATTTTTCCAATAAAAACTTGAGAATCATTTTGTTTTACCATGGCGATGGGGGTGGGGGGAGGCGGCGGTGCTGTTGATATTTTAGGAATTAACTTGGGGAGAATTTATACTTTTTTTGAGGTCAAGTCTTCCTGTTTGCGACACACAATGTTATTCTGTTGGTGCAGGCCTGCGTTTGTGTTCTTTACGGTTTTCTGCAGATCATTTTTGCCAGTTCTTACGTTTCTATTCCTAGAGATTCTACCTTTTGTGTTGCTGCGGTGTCTCTTTGCTCTTGAAGGCAGGCTTGGGTGGACGGGAGGAGCTCAAGCTGGCCAAGCACCTTCGTGGCCTCTCTGGTGCGGTCACTGCAATTAATTCTCCAAACAATGCTGTGACTTTGTTTGGGGCCCTTAATTGGCCTCATGGTCCAAATGAGAAACTGAGGCTGAGAAGTATAATGATTTGCCAAGGTCCCACAGAGGGCACACAGGAGCTGGGGTTCCAGCCCGGGCTTGTCCAGTCTTTTCTGGGCCACCGTCCTGCCTGAGGATCAAATGTTCTCCTGAGCACAGCCTAGAAGTCAGAGGTCTTCAACGTGCACTTGAAGTGAAGTTTGCCCTTCCACTAGCTGTGCAGTTTGGGGTGCGTCTCATTCCCTGGTCTTGACGTCAGTCTGCCAGTCTGCAAAGTGCACTTGGTAAACTGGTTGGCAGTTTGCTCATTTTGACAAAAAGGCTCCTCTTTTTCTGGAAGCTGCGTTCTGGAACTGAGACTGGAGCTGCGAGGGCCCCCCAACCCCCGCTCTGTCCTCCCGGCTCCCTGTGCCCTGACGTGGCCCTCGGAGCACCCAGCTGCAGGTGTCCGTGCAGAAACCAGTGCCCCCCGTGCCCCCTGAGGGCCCACCTTCCGTGCCCCCAATCCTGCTGCCATAGAAGCTGCCACCCCCCCCTCCCCGCAACCGTGTGCATCCTGGCAGCACGTTGGCCTTGGCCGCCCGCCAGAGCCCTGTGTGCTTTGGAAAGGTCCGTCGACTTTCGTTAGGCAAGGAATTCTCCCAGCAAGCCGGGAGCGAGGCGGTTTCGCAAGTCCTGTCCCGAGTGTGTGCTGGCCGGGATGCACGCCGCAGAAACAAAATGTTTATTTTCCAATCGCCAGAGTGCTGGCCGACTCCTTGGCATTGGCTTCCGCACCTTCTGTGTCCGGGCAGGCCAGCTGCCCCCTGGGGGCCTGGTGCAGAAACAGCGTCTGCCACAGGGTGGACTGTGGGGGTGGGGGGGAACTGTTCAGAGGGCTTGCGGGGCTCTGGGCCACCAAGGCCTGTCACGAGGACAGGACCCTTGGGGACCTCAGGGCTGTGCAGACTCAAGCCGAGCGAGACAGATCCTTCCTTCGCGTCCCCTCCCACCCCAGGCTGCACTGAGCACCTACCGTGAGCCGGCCACTTAGCCAGGCAGTGGGGTGTGGGGTCAGGGCCATGTGGGACCAGGCAGAGCACACATAGGCTTGGCGCTGGCTTCCAGAAGGGACAGTGCAAAGCTGGGTTTTGGTGGGTAAATGGGAGCCTGCCAGGTGAGGAGTGCTCAGTAAACACGTGTGGCCTCTGCAGAAGGAGGAAACGGTGGCACAGGAAGGCAGGGACTTCCTGGTAAGTGCCCAGGGCCATCCTTCCGTCCACAGATATTCCCTGGCCCCCTGGGCTGTTTGGTTCTAGAGCCTGTGATCTAGGAAGAGCCCTCAGTGCCAGATCAGCAGCGCTCATGGGGCCCCAGAGGCTTCGCTTGGGGCAACTTGATCTCCCATGTTCAGGCCTCAGCAACCCAGGCCTGTCTGGGTTTCCCTTATTCCTGCGGGGAGAGGAGCAATCCAGGCTCAAGAAGGCTGCCTCTTGTGGAGTCCAAAGGTGAGCATTTCACAGAAATGGGCTGGGCCTTGACACAGGCCCGGGCGAGCAGCTGGCCCAGCCTCCACAGGAAGTGGGGCCCGGGCTATGGCAGGGGCCTGATGAGGAGGTGCCCAGGGCCCCGTGCGGCTGGCTTGCGCCCCCTGGGCTCAGTCGTCTTGGGTCCCTGTCACCAGAGCCCACCGGCTTCCTCGGGGCCTGGGGCTGCTTGTGAGAGAGCTGGGCTACGTGCAGAATTCAGATTTACCGAGCGTGGCTTCACGTTGGGCCCGACGTGCCCTGGTACCTCCGTCTCCTCCGTGAGGCAGTTAACAGCAACAACCAAACCCCAAACGCCCCAGGAAACCTCACGTCTGGCCTTCTTGCTGGTTTCTATGCCAACTTCCAGCATAAATGAGACTTAGAAAATTTCTAGGCCGCGGGCCATTCTCATGGCCTGGCGTTTTCTTGATACTTGGAGAGTTCTGTTCCCATGAAGGTGTCTGGGGGAGGATTATGCCTCTGCTTAGGCAGAGCCTCGGGCCCAGGACTTCAGAACGGCTGCAGGGCTCCAGGAGACTCAGGCCGGGACGGGGACCGGGTCTGACCATCCTGACTTGTTGCCTGGGCCTGTTTCTGCCTCTCTTTCTGGGGGGGGTTTGAGGTAGCTCCCTGAAAATCAGGATCACAAAGCGATCTGTAGAATTGGATGAAAAAGAGGGAGGCGGCATTAACAGGAGAGAAACAAACGTGTCTGTCTAGAAGAACACTGGCAGCGGTAGGAGTAGGGGGGCTCTGCCACACCCCTTCTCTGAGCAGGGGTGCGCCGCAGGGAGGCGGGTTTGCCCCTGCTCGATGCTCAGGGCGGCTTCGTGTGGGCGCTATGCTCAGGACACAGAACGTCCATGGAGAGGGGTTCTGGTGACCGCTGCTCCCCAGCAAACGCCAGGCCGGCTGGCCCCTGTCGGGACCCTGGGGTCAGCCCCTGAGCAGGACCTACGTTCCTTTCCTGGAGGGTCAGCAGTGGGGGACCGAGACTTGGGCCCAGTTCTTCCAAGTGCCGGAGCTCTGTCCCAGCTCCTCCATCAGCCCTTCCGCGTTCAGGGGCCCAGGGAGGCGGGAATGAGAAAACCCACCTGTCCTCCTTGGGGTAGGACAGTCAGGGGAATGGGACACAGCACTCGGACAGCCCACCGGTGCCCCGTCCTCGTCCATGGGGCCCCCGCAACCTCCAGCCTCTTCCCGTTCTCTCGAGAAGTCTGCGGTCTCCCCACCAGCCTTATGCCCTGGGTGGTTAGTGATAAAGCGTGCGGTGCAGTTCAGCTAGTAGATGGTTCTGGAGTCCTCCTTTGTGCTCCTCCAGGCTGGCATCAGAGCAGCAACACCGCGGGGGGGCGGGGTGAGCTCGTGGGCCCAGGTCGGTGTGTGCGGCAGGATGGGGCCAGGTGTCTGTGGAGCTGGTGGAGTTTCCCAGGCGGGGTTTGGGCTTTAGCTTGGAGCTCCAGGCAAGATGCTGTCAGCTGGGGGGCCTGTGCACCCTCCCCCCTGGACTCCACAGCGTGGGCTGGGGGTGGGGGGCTGGGCGCAGAGTAAGCTGCCGTCGCCACCCAGGGTCTGATGGGTCTTGGTCTCTGTCCCCAGGGCTGGGCCAGGGGCCCCCATGCAGGAGGGTGTAGGAGTGAGCATTTGCACAGGAAGGGCATGTGGAGGGGCCGCTGCTCCTGGCTGGGAAGCCCTGGGAAGACGGGCCGGCGCAGGCCAGAACGGGGCTGGCTAGAGCTGAGGTCTGGCAGGTCTGATGGGAACATACTGACATTTAGGGGCTCTTTTCTGAAGTCGCCCTGGACTCTAGCGCTGGGGTGCTGAGCACTGTTTCCAGCCATGGGCCTGAGGCCACACTGATCACTCTTTCTGATCCTTGTGACCTGAGCAGGCTTGTGCCCAAGTGGGTGGCTGGTCCCCCGGCCAGGGCTGGGCCTTAAAAGAACAGAGTTTGGGGTGGGAACTGTTGGTCCTGACGCAGCCATGTCACCCGGGGACCATTTTCTGCATTCATGGGGAGCTTTGAACTTCTTAGCAGCTTTGCAGATTTGCCCAGACGGTTTTGAGGGCACACGGGCCTCCAGGCCTCCAACAGGTCCCCGAAGTGTCCTGGAGCATGAGCCAGGAAGGACGGGGGCTGGGCAGGACCCTGCCCCCGGGGCATGGAGGGCACAGGGCAGCCATAGGCCCTGGGTGTCAGCAGGCACGGGCTCACCCAGGGATGGGGGCTGGTCAGGGCACACACTGCCTCATTGTGTCGGTCACATTCCTCCCTGGCAGGTGGGGCATGCCACCAGCCGCGGCATTCGGAGGGCTGGTCTAGGTTTTTACTGTGGTTTAGATGGCTGGGTTTTGAGTCAACAAAGCTTTCAAGGTGACATTGGGTTTGCAGCCAGGAGCAGGTGCCTTTGGGGACTGTTGGGAGGTGGGGTTCAGTGACAGCCTGGGGTTCGCTTCTTGCCGTTTCAAAGCAAAAAGGACCCTGTTATTCCAGATGGCCGGAGCAGGCTAGACCCCAGTGCCCTTGGCCACCCTCACACAGCAGGTGGGCCAAGGGCCGTGGGCTGGAGCGTCTTGTCTGAAGCCTTGGGACTCATTCGTGGCAGAGCTCAGGACTGCAGTAGCCTGTCTGGCCTCAGCTCCCTCTAGAGAATATTTGAGGCAAAAGCTGGAAGGTTCCAGCAAACTGGGGTCCCCAGCACCCTGCTGTTGGTGTGGCTGGTGTTTGACATGATTAGTGCCCCGACACGCCTGACACATTTGCTTTTATAAAGTCAGGACAGAGTCCTGCACCATCACCCGCTTGCACCCTGGGTCAGGCGGGGTGATCTGAGCAGCCTGGGAAGGTGAGCATTTCCTGTCCGGGTTTATCCCGGCATTTCCCACTGTTTCCAGGTCACAGCTCACCAGAGACGGTGCCACCTGTTCAGGTGTTCTGCACACTGGGATGAGCAGACATGGCTGGTCCCCAAGGGCATTTCCTGTGACCCCTTTGCTGCACATCCGGTTCACGTCGGGCCTTGTTACTTTGTAACAGACGTCGCATCACTGTGCACATGGGGTACTTTTTATTTTTATTTTTTTTTTAAACATTTATTTTTGAGAGAGAGAGACAGAGTGCGAGTGGGGGAGGGGCCGAGAGAGAAGGAGACACAGAATCCCAAGCAGGCCGCAGGCCCTGAGCTGTCAGCACAGCTTGCTGTGGGGCGAAGGGAACGTGCATATGCAGACTGAGGCCTCGTTGACCCCACGGCGCCCCAGGCTCCAGGACTGAGAGCCCCCCGTCTGGCGCGGTCCTGACCGGGGTGGGGGTGGGAATGGGGGGGCTTCCACCACGGCCTGGGCCGGCATCGCAGGGCTGTTCAGTGGCCCAGCCCTTCTGTCCTCAGTCCTAGTGCTCCTACCTGGAGCCGCCCAGCACCCCAGTCTTCACCTTTCTCAGTTAATCAAAAGATTCCAAGAAAAGCAAACCCATCAGAAGGGTTTGCTCTGGAGCCTTCGGGAACAATGACCGCACACGTGACAGACACAGCCGCCTTCCTCCGGGGTGAGCTGCCTCTCTTTTCCTTTTGCCGAACCTGTTTCGGTAGCTTGTTCGCCGTGGCAGCCGGGGCTCATCTTATTTCAGAGTGACCTACGGACACTGCAGCCTGTGGTCAGGTGCTCCAGGCCCCCGGCCTCACTCCCCTGTGCCCCACAGCACGCAGGCTCCTCTCCCCTGCCCTCCAGCACATCTCTTCCCTCGAGTCCTCTCTGAAAAGAGGCTGCATCGCTGCTGGTCCTGCAGGGGGTCCGCAGGGCGAGGCTGTGGGCGCCTCTATCCATCACAGGCCTCTGCTCTGATTTCTGCTCTGTCGTGAAAGCAGGCGTTTAGCCTAACCCGCTTGTGCACAGGGCTGGGCCTGGCCCGTCTGGACAACAAGGTGTCCCCAAGCACCCTTGGATCCTGTTTGAGCTGCACCCACCACACGGGGAGGCCCCAGGCTGGCCCCACACAGAGGGAGCTCTTGGCAGCCACACTTTGCCCCTGGGCCCTCCCAGAACCCTGTAGGACAGGTAGGGACCATTGCCTCTTTTTTTTTTTTTTTTTTTTTTTTAACATTTATTTAATTTTGAGTGAGAGAGACAGAGCATGAACAGGGGAGGAGCAGAGAGAGAGGGAGACACAGAATCCGAAGCAGGCTCCAGACTCTGAGCTGTCAGCACAGAGTCCGATGCGGGGCTCTAACTCACAAACCGCGAGATCATGACCTGAGCCGAAGTCGGACCCTCAACCGACTGAGCCCCCCGGGTGCCCCAGGGACCATTTGCCTCTTAACAGGCAAGGCAGCTGAGGCCAGGGAGGCCAAGGGATCTGCTTGAGGCCCCTGGCTGGTGAGCCCCGCCTCCCCTCCAGAAGAGCTGTGGCATCCACCGTCGAGTGCCTGTCAAGGGCACAGGGGTCTGACCCCCGCTCACCCCCGCTAGAGAGTCTGCGTCTCCAGGCGAGGCTCAGGCTCCCACGGAAACCGGCTCCCTGGATGGCTGTGGTGTGCACCAGGCCAAGACGCCAGCCCCACCCTCCTGGCCCCATCTCCCTCTCCCGGTCATGGCAGGTGGGTGGGCGAGCAAGCATTAGAGCATGAGCCCAAGGTCGTTAGTCGGTCTGAAAATGCCCTCTGGCGATGTGCCTTCTAAGGCCGGAGAGTCTTAGCCTCCCCTCGTCTGCAGACAAACTTTATGGAGCGGTTACCGTGGGGTATTTGAGTTTCTCTCTTCTTTTCAACTCAGCAGCGTGACAAGGAATATTCATTTTGGTGAATTTTTGTGCACATCCTGAATTGTTTCCTGAAGACAGAAATCCTACCTGGGAAATTGCCTGCTGAGGAACGGGGTGCACGTCAGTCAGACCACCTTTCAGAAGGGGTGGTCCCCATGGGGTTCTGAGCCTGCCTTTTCCGCCGCAGCTTCCCTAGAACTGGGTGGGACCAAGCTCAGACTCCTTCCTAATTTGTGGGCGAATAACTGGATTCGGTGTCTCTCTGTTAACAAGTGTTTGTACCGACTTGTCGACGGCCCCTCCTCCTGGCCCAGATGACGGGCACGTCTGGGCTCTGGTGGGCTTCCACCGCCCAGAGGACCCATGGCCAGCTAGCCCTGGGAGCTGCCGTCTGGCTGTCCGGGGCGCGGGGTCCGTGGGTTCCGGGACAGGCGCCTGACCCCTCGTGACCTGTGTGTCTGTCTCCCCACAGAACTGTCAGACCTTCAGCAGCCTCAGCTGCCTGAGCTCCGGGATGGAGGACTGCGGCCCTCACAGCCCCTTCGCCCTCCACGTCAGCAGCACCAGGTCCTGGACCGCCTTGCTCTCGGCCTCGGCCTCCAGCCTGGGGGGCAGGACCCCCGCCGGGACCCCCGTCCCTGAGCCTCTGCCCCCGGCCTTGGACGACCAGCTCGCCTACAAGGAGGAGCAGTGCTGCGACGAGTCGGGCAGCTGCACCCAGGGCGAGGGCTGCGGCAGGAGTTGGGGGCCGGCCACGGCCTGGCGGGACCGTGGGGCGGCCGGGAGCAGCCCCTGCTCCCTGGACGGCGAGCTGGACATCGAGCAGATAGAGAACAACTGAGGGGCAGCGGGCGCCGGGCGGGCAGTTGAAACAGGGAGCCCCACCCGTGGGAGCTCCCCGAGGGCGTCGGGTCCCAGGGGGCCTGTGCTCTGGCCCCTGGAGAGGCTGTCCCGCCCCGCCACGCGGCCGACCGCCCCTCACCAGCACGGTGGCCCCGGAGCCCGAGAGCAGCTTGGTCTGGGCCCCTCTCCCCCCCCACCCCCCACCCCAGTTCCTCGCCAGCCACCCCCCACCGGGCACCTCTCGCATTTCCCGTAGGGCTGGACGCTCTGCGAGTGCGACTCCCAGGGGGGCTGGTTGGGGGGCTTGTGCTCAGGGCCATCCGGTGGCGTCAGGCCCTTCCGGCCTCCTGCTCAGGTTGATTTTCGGGGGGTCGGCCCCACAGCTTCTTTCACTCCGTTTTATTCCGTGCCTTCTGCCCCAGGCCTCCCTGCTCCAGACTTAGGAAGGTTCGGGAGACGCCTCCCTCTGTAGTAACACCGGAACCGTTTGGCCTTAATTCCAGGTGTGGGAGACAGAGGGCCCTGGGGTGCCGGGAAGGGGCTCTCCGTGCTGGGACTCCGGGGGCCTGGGGTGCAGCTTGGGCTGCTCGTTAGCGTCTGCGTCGGGTAGATGTGGGTGGATCTGCTGGCCGAAAAGATAGACCTGCTTGCCTGTCCTGTGGCGCAGAGAGCCTGACCCTGTGGGCTCTCTGCCCCTCCGGGGGCCACTCGGGCAGGTTGGCACATGGCAGCCATTCTCCGTGGCGAAACTGTCACTGAGTGATTAGCTTAGTTGATTCAGGCGAGGGGAGAGATGTCACCAGTAACGGGAAACCCCTCGAACACGTCCTCAGGAGGCAGGAGCCGTGAGCAGGTGCACACACCAGGCCCTGTGCGCCTTTCGGGGGCGGAGGACGTCTGCCGGCCGCTCTGGGGGCCTGGACTGGGGGTCTGCGGGGGCCCTTTGCAGAATTCGAAGCATGTTCTCGCTGTCTGGTGGGGACTGCTGGCTTTAACGAGGCGCACCGGCCACCTCCGGACGAGCGCCCCTGCTGGTCAGTGGGGGGAGCGGAGTGTAGGAAGGGGCCCCAGCTCCCCGCACTCCTGCGGGCTCCCCGCCCACGCTCTCGGGGAACCCCGACCCCCTGAGGTTTTGCTCTCAGGCAGCGCAGCTGGCAGACACCCCTCATGGCCTCTGCTCTCTCGGAGTCTGGCTTGTAGTAAACTTGGCATCTTCCGCAGACAATGGCAGTTGGGTCAGCCTATGAGCGAGTGGCTGCTTTCCCCATATGGCTAAGAATCACTGGTGTATTCTCTTGAGTTTGCTGACACACGACAAAGGCACGTTCGTAGTCTCCTTGCTTTTGCTCATCCTTTGTGGGTAGCGGACGCCTCACTCCCACAGCGTGAGTACGTGTGGTTCTCACGAAAGACCCTCTTCGGGAAACTTTACTTACACGTTCACTGTTTTACTAGATCAGAAGCTCCAGTTCTGGTTTCTAGGTGGCATTTCTTAAAAATCAGCCATAAGATGCTTGTAGAGAAAACCCCAGTGCCCCCCCGCCCCCCGAGGTCGTGTCGAAGGGCCTCAGGTTGGACAGCACAGTGGTTGTGTGGCACTGGGCGGGACCTGGGGCCAGAGCCAGCGACGTTTCAGTGGCTCCCACCAAAGGAAGGTCCCCCGGGGACCCTGGAGACCCTGGAGAGCCAAAGCAGAGAGCTGGTGGCTCTGGGCAGACATGCCATCTCCCCTGAGCCCCAGCCAGCGGGTCACAGAGGCCACGTCTTAGAGCAAACCTGGCAGGGGCCGGGGCCGTTGCTGGGTGATCCTGGGGCAGGTGGCACCGGCACCCCGCCCCCACCGAGTGGCGGCAGAGGGAGCCGTCCTTCCCGTGGAAGGAGGGCCAGGGCCCCCAGCTGCTGCTCTCCCCCACAGCGAGGGAGCCAGAGCTGGGCCGGGTAGGCCTGAGCAGTGACCCCCAGCCGCCTTGCCTCAGGGTCAGGTGGGGAGGTGCGTGACAGTGGGGGTGTCGCAGGGCTGGGGGGTGGGTGACCTGCCTTCAGAGCCTGCCTGCCACCTCCTCCCTTCTCAGGCTTGGTGGCAAGGAAGGACAAGTCGCGGAGCTTGTGAAACGGCCCCATCCTTCCCACCTCCTCCCAGGCCGGTCCCCTCAGCCCCTAGACCTAGTTCCAGGGCGCTTTTGGGCAGAAGGGACCCCAGCCCAAGGCAAGATTTGGTCCTCCGGCCTCCGAAGGCCCCTGTTCGCTGCCCCACCCCCAGCGAAGCTCCTAGCCCAAGCCCACAACAGCGGCAGTGCAGTGGCGGGAGAGAATGGCCATTGTCCCCTCTGCTCCGAGAAAGAGGTGCCCGTCAGTTATTTCGTGTTTGGAGAGAGCCAGCCCCGTGGAGGAGGCGCCACCCCACCGTCCAGGGAGGCACGGGCGTGCCCACCCTGCTGACACCAGGACCTCGGTCTTACGGCTGGAGGGAGGCCCACCCAGGAGGCTACCTTGGCATGTGGCCGTCCCCACGGGGCAGCGGGTGGGCTGGCAGGCTCCCCGCGCGGGTGCCCTCGAGCTCCTGCCCCTCAAGGGAGCTCGGGGAAGTTCAGAGCCAGGAGGGGTGGGCTGTCCCCTGCAGCCTGCCCGCCCCGGGGGGCCCGAAAGGACAAAAGCAGGGTCGTGGCTCCAGGAGAGCTGGGTGGGGAGCAGAGGCATCCCTACCTATTCCAGAAGGAGCCCCTTCCATAGCCGCCCGCGGGGCCAGGCCAGGCGGGGTGGGTAGGGCCGCAGCCTCACCGTTTACATGACCACAGACCCTCTTGCCTTACTCGCGGTGGAGGCCGGGGCCCGGCGCAGGGCCCGCGGGCAGACGCGACACCCAGGCCACAGGGCTGCTTGTTCTGATCACACGTAGATTTTCGTCCTCAGAAAGCCTTACTTCTCATCAACATTTTTGTAGCAGGAAAGTCTTGTGAATTCGTACGCTGGAAGAAAATTTAAATAAAGGAAAAGTCCTCGTGAGAAAGAAAACGAACCCAAGTGTTCAGATGGGTCTGCTGGTGCAGGGGCGGCGTGCCATTTCCCTGATGCTGCCCGGTGGCGGCGGGGGTGGGAGAGGTGCGGTCAGGGCGCTGCGTGTCTGAACGAGCTTCCGTGGGATTGAAATCACAGCCCTGGAGGCCTGGACCTCGCCTCCGTGTCTGCCCCGGAGGTTCGAGTCCCGCGCGCTCCGCGGCCTTGGGGCTGTCCTCTGAACGATGACCGCTTCGGGCCTGGGTCCCGGGCGCGAGCAGAGCCGCGGCCAGGCGGCGGCCCGGGCGCTGGGCTCCCTGCGCGGACGGGTGACGCCGCAGGTTGCCACGGCCGCGTAGTTGGTCAAACCCCTCCCCTTGGCTCCCGTCCGTTAAAAAGAAGAAAAAAGGTGGTGGTAAGAATAATAATTGAAGAAGACAACCCGGACCACGGCGGAGGTCGTGTAGCCTAGGTAGGATAGTCCGATCTCTAGCGTAGTCTCTTCGGCAAACACACGTGTGCAGCGCGCGGGGGAGGGGTCCCGGGAGCTCGGCGACAGCCGACCCGGACGCCGCCGCGGCCGCCTGTCCCCCCGCGCAGGCCGCGACCGTCTTGCACTAGCGCCGCTCTAGTCTCTCAGGAATCTGCTTGTTACTCTTGCTGTGTGAATAAAGTTTCCTGGCTCAGTCCCCAGCCGCTGGGAGCCTGCCGCGTGGTTTGTCAGACACGGGGACTTTGGTGGGTCCCCCCTCTGTCCACGGGAGCGCTGGCCCTGCCTGGGGTTGGCAGGGTCAGAGCCTGGACGCTTCTGTCCCCTCCGAGCCTCGGGGCCGGGTCTGTAAAACCAGGGAGAGCCGACGCTCTGAGCTGTCGAGAGGCTCAGATGCAGGAGGTTGAGTGAGCTACTGGGGACCGGAGGGCTGGCCACGGCCACGGCCACAGCTGTGGTCACGAGGGAGCCCTCCTGGAGGCAACGTCCGAGCAGCCTGGTGACGTGTATGTGCACGTGTTTGGAGGCAGAGGGGCCTGGCCCCTCACTGCCGCCGGGAGCCAGGGACCCTAGGACGGCATAGTGGAGACGCCCCCTGTGTGCGACTTCCGGGTCCCGTCTGGTAGGGGAACCTGCCTTTCACAGAGCCTGTGTCACAGCCGGCTCTGCGCTCGGCAGCGGCACGGCCGTTTGCTCCGGGTCCCGCTGCTGCCAGCAAGGCCTGGCCCGGAGCCCCGCAGCCCAGGGGCTTGCCAGCAAGGGAGGACGCGGTGCAGGGGGCTCGGCACCCGGCGAGGGCAGCTCGGCTCCCGCTCGCACGGCTGCAGCTTGAGCCAGCGTGGGCTCCGGGGCGCACGGTCCCTGCGCCTCGCCCTCCGGATCAGGGACCCCCGGCTGACCAAGCTCGGGACGTTCAGGACGCTTGCAGCCTCTTGAAGGTCTGTAACCCGGCGTTTGCCTGCAGAATGTGACCACAGGGCTTTTGCCTAGAGCATCCACCAACGAGGGGCTGCGGGTGGGTGTGAGGCGCCAGAGCAGTCTGGACTCTTCTCGTGTTGTTTTCTTTTTAGCAGCAGGCCCTATTCCAGAATGGTGTAAAAACACCTAATTTACAACACAGGTGAGGCATGGCTGAAGCTGGGGGGTGGGGGAGGCCCACGGACCCTGCCTCATGTCCCCCCTCTCCTGGGGGGGGCACAGAGTGGCCCTAGACAGACTCCAGCCCCTCGCATCCCCTTACGTGGCCCTGGGTGGGCCCCCGCCTCGCGATGCCCTCACCACGGGGGCAGGGCCCTGGGCTCGCCGGGCGGCACTCTGCCCTCCGCCCTGCTGTCAGGTCCGGCTGCTGGCCCTCCGTGGCCCCGAGCGCCAGCTCACACCTGCCTCCGACGTCAGGCAACGGAGGGAAGGCGAGCCCCAGCGCCCCAGCACCACAGCGGACTTGCAGGAACAATCCAGAGTGTGTCAGAAGCCTTTCCCTTCTCGTGGAAAGACGGCCGAAAGGAAACACCCCCCAGCGGTACCTGTGGTCAGACTCTGCGTGACGTTGGGTTTCTTTTTAATACCAATAAGTTGTCATCAAAACGGGATACTCCCGAGGGAGAGTAAACGGTAAGCCCACCAGATAGTCACGCTCAGGTGGAAGGTGGCACCGTGAGCCCCCACGAAGCACGGGTCCCTCCCCGTGTCCCCACCTCTGTGCCCCTTTCCACCCGAGAGGGGCAGGGCTGGCCCCACGGGGAGGCCCAGGCCCCGAGGCGGCCTGGGGTTGAGGCCTTGGACTCCTGGCCCAGCTCCCAGCCTCCTGGCCCTCCTGCCGCCCCGCGGCCTCCCTTCTCTCCTGGGGAAGCTGGGTGGGCTGCCCCTGTCTCACTTTGGGGTCACCTGGGACTTCCTTGGTGTCCAGATCCAGCCAGCCGTGGACTCGGAGATGCTGTAAGACAGAGGCCCTCCTGCTGGGTGATCAGCCCCATCTGCATCCGGTTTTCCCAGGTGCCACGTGTGGCCAGGGCCGGTACCTTGTGGACGCTCGTGTTGGAAGGTGTGGGAGTAGGTGAAGCCCTTGTGCCCCCGAAAAAGGTGACACTGCACAGACTGTCCCCCTCTCCACCCCGTCTGCCAGTCGCTCCCAGGCTGGGCAGCATGGCTGGGCCCAGGCCGCTGCCTCACTCCAGGGCTCGGGGGCAAGGGCGCAGGGAGCCAGACTGGCGCCTTCCTGGGGTTTGGAGGGTCCATTTCTTGGCGGCAGCTCTGTGGCGCACTGCTGACCGCAGATGGGTCGGGTCGTTAGGCCACTGCCAGCCCTGAACTCCAGCCCCACCCGTAGCCGATGCCTTCGTCAGACTGGCTTGAGAACCGTCCCCCCACCCTGCTGGGAAGGAGGGTCTGGGGTGGCAGCTGGGAGGACCCGGGGGTGAGGGACCAGCGCCCTGAGTGGCAGCAGGACAGGGGCTATCATCCCCAGCCAGGTGACGCGTCCTGGAGGGGCCTGGTCCCCAGCGGGGCTCGGGCGGGGGGGGCCTGTTAAGGAAAGGAGGCCTCCCTTTTACAGATGAGGCAGCTGAGGCTCCGAAACGGCCCCCCCTTGCGTTAAGGCTGAACGCACCTCACTCCCAGAGAACGTTTCGTCTCCAGAGGGAGGACGCCAGTGTGCGGGCTCACCTGGAAAGCCACAGCCAGTGGCCCACCACGGGCCACCACCACGGAGGGACTGCGGGAGGACATGGATGTGGGGTCAGACCCTGGTTCGAGTCTCAGCTCTGCCCTTATTACCAACTGTCAGCCTGTGGGCGGGTCCTCGCTCCCCAGGCCTCCATTTTCTCATCTGTAAAATGGGGCTCGCTGAACCCACAGCCCAGGAGCAACCCATTTTTCACCCAGACCCTGCAGGCATCTGCGCTCCCCAGAGCTGTGTCTCGGACGCCCTCCCCGTCCCCTGTCCTGGACGGCAGCTTGTCCACGGACAGAGAATGCCAGCCTGCCGTGTTCAGAGTGTCCGCGGCCGCAGGCCCCTGAAGCCAGGGCAGCCTGTGATACAGAAAAGGAAGGAAAAGGGAAAACCAAAGAGCCACAAGGCAAAGTGACCGGAATGTGCCCCCTGCCCAAGCCCCGGTGCGCGCTGATCTCCTAGCGAGCCGTAATTAGGGGACTCCGGCAAGGAGCAGGCCATTGGCATATTTTCCAGCTAATAGGCCAAACGCCCCTCCTCCCTCGTCCCCCCCCCCCCCCGGTGACACCAGCCCCGCCGGTGGCCTCTCATCTTCATGAAAAGGCTTGGCCACTGGTTCCTCTTAAGCCTGATTTAATGGTGGCCGGCCAGCCGGGGGACGACAGCACAGCCCCCGCGGGCCCTGGACGTCCTTGCCAGGGGGACTCGGGGTTCTGGGTCCAGCCTTTGATCCTCCCTCTCCCTGCCCTCAGTGGGAACCCGGCCGTGGAGGGCCCAGGACTTCCTTTATGCGGAGTCGTCTCCCAGGGCCCGTCGGGGACTTCTGGACTAATCTGAGGAGAAACAGAGCAATCAGAAAACGGAGAAACAGAGCAATCAGGTTTTCTGTTGGGCTGATGGATTCTGAAACCTGGGCTGTGAGCAAATCCCGGAAGCCTGTGGCTCATCGCCCACCATCCACAGGGCTGCCCGTGACAGCGGGCCCACATTGGCCCTGGTCTGCCTGGTCCCCCCGGTGGGGCCACGGGCAACCTGCTGTCCCCTCAGGGCCTCCGTTTCCCTGACGGGCTTGGGGCAGGTGAGGTGCTCGGATGCTCAGTGGTTCAAGTGCGTGGCAGGACCAGGCCCTGCCCAGCGCCCCGCCCCCACCCCCTCCGGTAGTTAAATTCTGTCAAAGGCGGAGTCGGCTCGGTCAGGGCAGTTTATTCAACCCCTATTTGCCCCTGCCACACGCTAGTCCGTCGAGTTGGAAGCACCCTATGTGCCTGCAGCCTTGATCCCAGTGGTTACAGTGCCTACTCTGTAGGCTCCTGCCCCAGCCTCTGGCTCCAAGGTGACTGGTGGGGTAGGAAAGGCAGTGGGCTGTCACAGCTGGTGCGGGGCATGGGAGGGGGCCGGGAGGTGGGCGGGGGTCGCTGGGGGGGTCCCAGGGAGGCAAGCTCAGCCCTGCGCTGCGTGGACCGGGCAAGAGGCCCCTGCCTTCTCCAGGCTCCTAGCTCACATGCAGAGAATGCTGGGCAGAGGGGCAGTGGGGGACTGTCCCCGAGTCCAGTTAGGTGGTGGAGTATTCACAGGACCGGATACAGCCGGAGAGTTAATGGGTCTGGGATTTGGGGTGCTCCCAGGGCATGTCCAGCCTACACCCAGAGGGTAGTGAGCAGCCCATCCCGGAAGGCAGCTGGGGGGAAGCAGAGGGAGACAGAGGAAGGAAGTGGGCAGCCCGGAGGTGCCTGGCTGGGACCCCCTCGCCTGCCTGTCCGGGGCCACAGGCAGAGGGCAGGGCCTTGGGTGGTCCGGCACGGGGGGAGGGGAGGCGTGAGGCTGGGGCCGCCCCACGAGGCCCGTCACTTGTTCGCGTGCTGCAGCAGCAGGTCCACAGCCTCTGCCAGGTTGTCCACGTACCCATCAGCCTTCACTTCCGGGTGGTGCTCGTCACTGGGCCTGGAGAGCAGAGCCATAGGTTAGACCGTCGGTGACCGCTGTTTTCTCCCAGCGTCTAGTTCAGGCCCGGCCTTGGGAAACCTCCAGGACCTTCTGCGCCTGGTTAACAGATGTCCCCCTCCTCCCACCACCCCCTATCCCGGCCGCCCCCTGTCCGGGCGAGAACGCTCCCCTCCTGTTCTCCCCACCCGGTCACCTCTCCAAACCCCTTGCGTCGGAACAGAGTGATGGCAGAAATGTCACACCCTTGACGGTAGGGCCATGAGTGCGACCCGCTCTGAGAGCCTTCCTGCCCAAGCCCTGGGGGGTCCCCTGCCCTCTGGTCGCTGTCCTCCGAGGTCGCTCCCACACCACAGAGGTTGGGGGGGGTGTCCTGGCAAAGCAGCTCTCTGGCTGGGATTTGGGGGGCTAGAACCTTCCAAAGCCTTCATCCACTCCCTCGATATTTCCTGAGGTCTGGATGGATGCTGAGCACAAGGGAAGTGAGACCCCGCCAGAAACCCAGGCACCGGGTGGGTGCCATGTGGCGCCAATGGGACCCAGTGTCGGGGGCTCCTGGAGGGGGTGCTGTGGCCCGAGTCCTGAGGTAGAGCAGGGGTCCAGGTGGCACAACGGAGGGGCAGTGCGATGGGACTGGAGGCCTGGCCACAGGATGGGCCCGGGGGCGGTGGGGGGGGGGGGAGTAGGGTCATCCCGACAGTCCGGACAGTGGTGGCAGGGGCTAGGACCTCGTCCTAGGGGCTGTGTGCAGGTGTGCAGCTGGCGAGCTGTGAGCCGCAGACTCGGGTCCTGGTGACCACGAGACCCCTCCCCACTGCTCGTGCACCAGAGCCCGGGGGCAGGGGGTGGGCCGGGCACCCCTCTGCCGCCTCACACTGCTGAGGTCCTGCTACTGAGATCACCTCAAGGCCGGAGCCCCGGGAAAGTGAAACCACACCTCGGAAGCTCCCATCCTGCTCTGGAAGGAAGTGGTTCTGACAACCTCCCAAAAGCCAAATTGTCCCTTTGAAGGGTTTGGTTTTTGCCAAGCACTTCACCCTAAAATGGCCGTCCTTTTGGGGCAAGGGAACTTACCTCTTGTTTTAAAGGGTCAGCCCAGCGGCCTGGAAGCCACCTCCTCGGGGGACAAGGAGACGCGTGCATGGGGACCCCTGCCACCCACTGGGGTCAACAACTCAAGCAAGAATAACTCTCACGTCGGTGCAGGTTTCCTAAGGGATTATTTCATTCTTGCCATCACAGACACACCCCGGCGAACGTGGGGCTTGAAGATTTGTGTCATCCCACCTCCGTGCTGAAACAGGCACTTGTCCCCATGAAAAGGTTGCACGTGGCCTGGCCACTTGAGCAAACTGTGTGTTGGCCCCTACTTGTGACCCGCCAGTTTCACTCCTAGGTGTGCACACCACAAAAACATCATCATCATGTTCACCAAAAGACACGGACTAGAATGTTCCAAGCAGCTTTAGTCATGACAGCAACAAGGGGGAAGCTGCACAAATGGCCGTCAGCAGGGCAGCGGAGAAGCGGGGTGGGAGGTGCGCGCGCCAGCACCCCGCGGCCATTACAGCCCCACGTGGCTGGGTCCCACGGGCAGCACGACAGACTCAAGGAACCCGGACGGGACGACCCACTCTGCCACGCTCAGGAATGGCTACCAGCTGTCTTTACTGTGCAGAGGCCAGAGGATGGTTCCTTCTCGGGGGAACGTGATCGAGGGTGCTGGCAGTGTTCTAGATCTTTCCCCGGGTGGTGGGTGCAGGGGTGGCACGGAGTGGAAAATGCATCACCCTACTCGTTTTTAGTGTACTTTGTATACACACATGCGGGTCTGTAACACAGGGTCACATATCATCTGACAAACGCGAGGCATCTCTTTCCCATCGCTGCGCCCGATCTCTGGGCGCGGGTCCCGCACAGCCCCCCCAGCTACTGTAAACAGAAAAGAATATGCCAGGGGCGCCTGGGTGGCTCAGTCGGTTAAGCATCGACTCTGGATCTCGGCTCTGGTCATGAGCTCACGGTTCGTGAGTTCAAGCCCCACATCAGGCTCTGCGCTGACGGCGCTCTCTCACTCTCTGTCCCACCCCAGCATGCACCTGCTCGCTCGCTCGCTCGCTCTCTCTCTCTCAAAATAAATTAAAAAAAATTTGCAATATGTGGCTCACAGAGCCCCAGCCAGCCCTCACTCCCTGGGCCTCTGCAAAGAAGTCTCGCAGACCTCTGGTTCTGGCCATCCCAGCGCCTCTCCATTGCCTCCACCCAGGACGGCGCTCCTGCCTCCCACGTGCCCGGGGTGTCTGCGGACAGCCCTTCCTGCGGGAGGCTCTGCAACCCTGGGGAGCCAGCACCCAGGCCCTCCCGCCGTGCAGAAGCAGCCGGTGGGTGCTGCTGGCCACGCAGACGGGCAGGGGTCCCCGCCCACCCTGAGGCTGCTGACCCGGACCCTCAGGTGGGGGAGGGCAACCTTCTCTGGGCAGCTCTGAGCCCAGGGCTCAGCAAGGTCAGCGGGCGGGGGGCCCTCTGAGAGCGACGAAGACGGAGCACCTGAACGGCAATAAGCCCGACCCTGGCAAACTGTCTCTCTGCCTCAGTTTCCCCATCTGTGCCCTGAGGATAAGCACGGCTCCTCCCTCTATCCACCATGTGACCTTGGGCAAGCACCTTGCATCTCTGGGCCCTGGTGCCCCGTCTCTAGACAAAGGTGGTAACAGGATACAGGCCCGGGCCCGGGGAGGAGCGCAGGAGCCGACAGGCGAGGCTGGAGGAGTGGGTGCGGCTGTTCGGGCCCATCACCCACTGAGAACCCAGATGCTGTCGGGGCGCACACTGGGGGTGGGGCTGGCGCTGGCAGGGAGACGGAGTGGTAGCCCGGCCTCGGGCCCTGTCCTAGGCACACAGGCTGCTGGGGGGACAGCAGTATACGGGGTGCAGGGAAAACATGGGGGTGACTGTGTAACCACGGGCGTTGGAGTGAGAGGGGCGGGCAGGCGGGGACCAGGACCCCAGGGGGCTGTCCCGACAGCCTGGAGCTCCAGCAGCCCCCACGCCAGGAAGGGCGCAGCTCAAGGTGCCTCGCAGACGTGCCCGAAGGAAGTGGCCGGCAGGAGGCCAGGCACCAGGCCGGGCATCCCTGCTCCCCTGCTGCCAGGCGCCCGGCCTCCCCTCTGGCTCGGCCTGGGTGCACTCGGCTCAAGTCTTGCAGCAGCCGGATGTGCCCTTTGGGGCCTCCCTGAGCCACCCCGCTCCAAAGCCCCACGCCACCTACGAGAGGGTTGTCCGGGCCGGTGGGACAGGTGCGCCCCTCGGCCCCTGCTCCACGTCCCCAGCCCCAGTGCCCGTGGCACGCCCAGCTCTGTCCCCGAACGGCGAGGCCAGGGGGGCTGCTCAAAGGAGCCACCCGGCTCACCACCCGAGTCCCCGGGTGGCTGGCCTCGGCTCCCCTCCTCAGACACCCGCCCTGGGCCCCTGGGCCAGGTTTACCGTTCAGTCAGATGAACCTGACCCTGCGAGGGAACAAGAAATCTGTCCGCGAGAGAAGATGCTTTGTAATGAGATCCTCGCCAGCCTGGCTCGGCAGACGGCACCTAGCTGAGCGGCATACGTGCCTAATTATGTTTAATGACGTAGCATCTAGATTCAAGAATCCATTAAGAGAAAGGATTGCATTAGCAGCCGGCCGGTGTTTGCCAACACACAGAGGCAATCACGGACCTTTATGTCGTAATTACGCGGCGCTGCCGTGGGCTGCGGCTCTCCGGGAGCCGGGGTACCAGGAGGGGGCCGGTTCTGGGCCGCCCACCCCGGAGTCCACCAGGCAACTACACTCGGTCCGACGGCGTAGGACGGGGCCCTGCTCCGTGCTGGCCAGTGACCTGCGACCTGTGGCCTCTGAGTCACCACACTACGAAGGCAGAACCAGGAGAGCCAGCAAAGACGTGCCCCTTGGCCGTGCGAACAGAGCAGAGAGGGCGATGGAGACGGGGCCCGAGAGACCCCTCTGGCCCTGCCAGGACAGAACAGGATGTGGGGGGGACAGCAGGGGAGAAGAGCACACCGTGGACGGACGGACAGAAGGACCCAGACAGATGCACGCACACAGAGGAAGGAGGAGGAGGGGGGAGAAACTGAGGCAGAGAGGGAGGAAAGCGAGAAACAGAGAAAAGGCATGAGCAGGGGGACAGAGAGACATGGGGGAGGGTGACGGGGTGGGGGGGAGAGAGGGACGGAGGGCAGGGGTAGAGAAGCAGAGAGGAGACAGTGAGTATGCACAAAGTTGGCGCAGGGCTGGCCGAGTCTCCCGGGCAGAGTGGGCGGCCTCAGTGGCCCTGCTCCAGGCCACGTATGTCCTGGGCACCCCCGTCCCCCCTCTGTGACTTGGGGAGGCCCCCTTTCCCTGTACCCCCTGGGGTCCCTGTGGGACCGCAGCACTGCCCCTCCCCCGCGTGCCCCGCTGGGCCCCCATGAGCTGTCTCTCCATGAGGCTGAGCCTCAGCCGCCGCCTCTGTTCGGCGGGCACGTGACCCGGCTCTCAAGGCTGCTCTGACAGTCAGGGGTGCTTATGACACAACCCCCTGGGCCCCCCGCTCCCATCCTGCCCTCTGCCCTCCCAGGCTCGTAGGGAGAGAGCTCTGAGAGCACTTATAGGGGACTGCGGGGTCAGGGAAGCTTCCAGAAAAGGGGGCATGCAGTCTGGATTCTCCCCATGCATCGTCCTCACTGCCCTCCAGAGGCTGGCGTGGAAACATGGGTCCTTGTGGACGTCGCCCCAACTAGGCAGGAGCACAAGGCCCCCAGGTCCCGGCCCAGAGACGGAGGCAGCGGCAGAGGCCCACCGCGTTCCCCTCTGCTCTCCTGGGCTCCCTGGGCGGCGGTCGGGCGTCTCTGGCTGAGCCCAGAGCCCGTGGGTGGATCGCAGCAGCCTCCGCGAGGGCTCCTCTGCTCCCACCCCTGCCCGTGAACACTCTGGTGGCGCCCAGGCCATAGCCGAGCTCCTCGGTGGAGTAGACAAGTGCACCGTCACCGGCGCCACCTGCCAGCCACCGGCCTCTGGGGCCCGCCGCCCTTCAGGCACCCCCTGCTCCCCCACCTCTGTCCACACTGTGTCCAGGAATGCTCTTCACGTCTGCTCCAACTGCAAACTCCTATTCACCCTTCAAGACCTCACTCACCTGTCCCCACCTCCAGTTCTACCCCCTTGGGCCAGTTGCTCTCTCCCTTCTGAGCACACGCACTTGCGCCCCCCGCCCCCCGTGCCATTCTGGTAGGTGCTCCGCTGACCTGGGCTGCCCAGAGGGAGGGGCCCGGCTTCCTGCCCTTGGTGGCCGCCCACGCAGGCACCCAGGAAGTGTCGGCCATCGAGTGAATGAACAAAGGCCCCCTCCCGGGCAGGGCGCCGCCGTCATTAGCTATTCCTCCCCCTCGTGCCCTGTGAGCCGAGGGACGGAGGCGACGACGGAGGCAGAGAACAAGGCCGATCTGTGTCCCGGCCAGGACAGCTTCACAGGGACATTCTTTGTACCAGCCAGAGAAACATGGCGTCCCGACCCCCCAGCGCCATGCCCGCCTGCTCCTCCAGGGCCCACGAGGGGCCAGCGCCCACCCCCCGGCTCCGGCCACTGCGGGGACACAGGTGCAGCTTCCCCTCGGGCACTTCCTGAGGGCCAGCCCCCCTGCCCTGCTCTGCGGCAGGGCGTGACAGAGGGCGTGACACAGGTCCCCTAGACTGGAGGCCACCACATTGCCCACAGCGGGAGGGGCACACGTCCTTGTCCCAGATTGTTTTGGAAGAGCCTGGCCCTGGGGGCGGGCCAGCCAAGTGGATTCAGGGCACTGGCATCGGAGTGACGCCAATTCAGGCTGTGCTGACGGAGCTGGAGGAAGGACAGAGGGTGTCCGGCTCACGGGGCCAGCGGGGACACGCCTGGGCCTAGGGGGTCCAAGACCCCGGGGGGCCAGAGTATGGCCTCCTGCAAACGCCTCCCGCTGTCCACCTGCTGGCCGGGACGCCGTCAGAAGATACAGCCGCCCGGGAGCCTCGGGGGCGGCCAGCCACCCCCTGACCTGCAGTGGCCGCGCAGGGGGGTGGCGGGAGGGCACGCAGCCTCAGATCTCCGACGCGCTGCTTCTATCCCTCTGCCCCCTGGGCCGGCTCAGGGTCTGGGCTCCGGAGGTGGGGTGGGTGGGCGACAGCCAGGGCACGTCCAGGAAAACGCTGGGCCCTCTGCTGACGCAAGTCAGCAAGTGCCTGCATCTGGCCCAGGGCTGCTGGGCCCCTCCTTCTTCACAAGGGGCTCCGGCCTTAGGTCCCCGCCCTCACTCAGCCCTCGGGCCTGTGTCCCCTTGCCTAGGCCGGGCTTGGCTGGGGGCCTGGCTCGAGCCAGCCCGGGCTCCAGGCCCTACCCTCGCCCAACCAGCTCACGCAGACGGGGGGCCTCCTTGACCTTACTGAACGTCCCACGGGGAGAAAATACCGAAAGAGTGCTTGCCCCGGGCCCCTGTGAGGCCACCAGCTCCCAGGCCAGGGGAGGAAACGGGGACACGTGTCTGCTGGCTGGGACCTCCGCAGGGGTCAGAGCCCCGCTGGTGGACGTGGCTGCACCCCACGGCCCCCTTCCCTGGCAGGCACCTGGGCCCCCCCGCACCTGGCCGCCTGCTTGTCTGTAATGGGTGGGGGTGGGGAGGGGCAGAAGGTAACCGGCCCTCAGGGCACCCCCTGGGGAGCAAACAGAGGTGTCCCCAGAGTAACACGCAGGTCCGAGCTGCCTAGAGCTGCCTTCCTCCCACTAACTCCCTGACCTTGGGTGACCAGGCCCTGCAGGGAAAGGACCGTGGAGCCAGGAGCCTCTCACCAATGGTGGAGGGGTCACGGGCAGGCGGGTGGGCTGTCCCCCCCCCCCATCCCTCCACCTCCGCTTGTCAAGACAGGTAGGGTCCCATGCCTGCCAGCTGGGAGACACGCCCGCCCTGCGTATGCACTTGTGGCCTGTGGTCTCCCGGCGCACAACCCTCATCTGGATGTGGTGGTGAGCTGGGGTGAGGGGCCGGGCTGGGCTCGCTGGGCACCCCGGGGCCCGGAACTCCACCCTGGCTGACCCGGCCTGCAGCCCGGGAGGACCAGAGTCCCTCCCAGCAGAAGGAAGCACTTACTGGATCAACCTCAGGGGCTCTGAGCCCTGGAGGGTAAACTGAGGCAGGGGACGGCACTTGCCACAGACTAGAGCCGCAGCAGGCTCCAGAATGCAAGCATAGCACGCCCGGCTTGGGGATGGGCAGGCAGCCCAGACGCTACACCCTGAGAACGAGGGCACAGACGTGCGCCGGCCCCCCACCGTCGCAGGTGGGCTTGGAGGAGAGCCTCCCCGTGAGGCGGGCACCGTGACTCGCCATTCCGGGGGGTGACGCCACAGATGTAGGAGGGGATGGCACGTGCCCGATGCCGCAAGCGGTAAACGGCAGAGCTGGGACTTTAACCTGGGGTGTCTGGCTTTCTGGAAAATTCAAGCCCCGGGTCATCGCCGCGAGTCTCCCATCGGCACAGGACGGATGCTGCATCCGGGAATCGCCGGTGTGGCGCTCGACCTCCGGCCGGGCCGACAGGCCTTTGGCTCAGCTCGGGGACAGGGGCGGGTCCCGGGAAGGGCCCGCCAGCTTCAAGCAGGGCAGCGAGGGCAGCACAGGGCTGGGGGAGGATGGAAGGAGAGGCGCGCTTCACCCGGGGCTGCACTTGGCCTCCCCCAGCGCCGGGCACGCCCGGCAGCGCCCCGGAGCCGCTGACACCCCTTCTCATCCGCGCCTCGTGGTCACCAGCACCGGGGGCCGGGCTGAGGGGGGCGGGGGCCCGAGCCCAGCCGGGACGGCATGTCACCGTGGGCCCCGGCACCCACCCCCGGGGGCACTCCGTCCACGGGGAGGAAATGGCCTGTTTACGGTAGTTTCGGCCCAGTGGCGCCCCGTCACCCGGAACCCACCCCACGGCGCCAGCTGTTTCCTGTGCGGCTCTCGCTGCCCATCAACTGCAGGTGCCGGGGGGAGGGGTGCTGACAACAGGCTCGGGATACGCTCAACACGAGTGGTGGCCCCTCATCACCGCCAGCTGGCATGGGGGCCATCTTGAGAGGCGCCCTCACCCTGACAAAGGTCCCCAGAACCCCCAACGCTGGCTGGAGCCCCCGCGCCAGCCTTGGCTCGATTCACATACATGGTGAGGCCAGAGTCACAAAGCCAGCGGCCTCGGGACCCGCTGGCTTGAGCCCACATCGTGTGTATCACAGGAAGAAACCGGAAGTCTGGCTTCTTTTGAAAATCTGGAGGATCCAGTGGCAACGGGCGGGCATCCCACAGGCAAAAGTGAACGGACACAGTGTGGCAGGTGCTCCCCTGAATGCGGCAGGCGGCTTCTAGTTTGTCTCCCCACCTTTCTCTATTGTCTCCTGGTTCTTAGACTGGGCCTTGTCCACTCCGCTACGCTTCCCGCCTGCCCGTGTAGGTACCTGAGTTTGCTGCCCTGCCCTAAAGCACCGGCTATCCGGGACTCATTTCCCAAGGAACGAGTGACCTCCAGGAAGCCTTCCCTGAAGCCCCTTGGTGAGGCGGCTGCTCTGTGCTCCGCGGCACCTGTGTCAACCTGACCGGAGCACCCATCGCTCTACTGCAGTTGCCTGGCCACCTGGGTGACGCCCCTCCAGACTGGGGATGCCCGGAGCTCAGGGGCGCTCCTGGCATAAGGCCCTGGGTCCTGGAGGAGAAAGGAACAGTCAGCCAACTGTCTGAGCTGACAGGCAGGTGGCCTCCTTCCTTCTGACCATTCCGGGGGCTGTGTGTCCTGACCAGGGCATCGAGGTCCCCCTGAGGGTGAGCCGTCTGAGAGATGGAGGCATGGGGGCCAGTCCACCTTGTGACCGAGGGGTGACAGGCAGAAGGGCAGGTGCCCACAGCCTTGGGAGCTCCAGCCAGGTGTCCCCTCCCTGGCCCTCCCTAGAGCCCAGGCCCCCACACACGGGGCCACGCGCACTCTGAACCGCTCACCTCCTCGAGGAGGCCCCGCTGCGAGTCTGCACGCACCTGAGCTCCCAGTGTGGGTGGCAGGGCCGGGCCGCGGGGAATCTTCCAGACAACCGCTTACCCCCAAACCCAGCCTGTCGTGAGTATGAAAATGCCACCCCACGCCAGGACCAACACCCAGCCTGGGCCAGCCCTGTACCTATGTGGCCAGTCTATCTAGACTCTGAGAAGCCAGCTCTCTGTGCCGCAGGCAAAGCAGGTGCCCGTGCCCGAGGGCAGCGTCCTGAGCAAAGCCATGGGTACCGGCGCTGGGAATAGAAGCTCAAGGAAGTGGAGGGCTGCACGGAAGTGGTGGTGATAGGGCCACGCCGTCAGGGCAGGGTTCCCCAGCGCCGCTGAGTCCAGGCCCACCCTCCCTACTGTGGCCCACGAGCTGGCCCTGGAGCCCGCCAGCCCCCCTCCACCCCTGTAACTTTGGTGTTCGTCCTGTCCCGCCCCCCAAACTGCCCACGCCGCTGCCTAGAACACCCTCACGCACCCCGTTCCCTCTGCAAGGCCCGACGCAAGGGGGTCTCCAGGACCCATTCTCCCCCTGAATGAACACCTGCAGAGCCTCTGGGAACCCAGTTGGGACCTTCCAGAATGGGGGCCTGGCACTGTCAGGGAAGACTACCACAGGGAGGGCAGCTCCGTCCACAGGGCACCCCTGGGGCAGCCCAAGTCGGGCCCCAGCACTGGGCCATCACACACCCCTGTGGCTCCCACAGGTCATCCAGACAGCGAGGGCGGCTTCTCTTTTCTTCCCTCATTTTGTTCCCCAAGAGCACTTCGGGCCTGACCCTAGAGGTCCCTAATCACAACCGCATGCGGGACTCAGGCAGGGGTCGGGCAGGGGCTGCCAGACAGAGTACGAGTGGCCCTCACCCCGGCCCGGCCCGGCAGGCCTGGGAGGGGGTGCCTGAGCCACGGGTTTGGACTGGGCTGGCCGTGCCCACTGTGTGACCTTGGGCAGACCTCTCAGAGCCTCCCATCTGGGGCTGGGCCCAAGGAGCCCCCCTCCCGGGGCTGTGGCCCACAGCAGATGCGCCCTCTGGGGGGTGCACGGCCGCGGGCGCTGGACTGCGGGGGGTGAGGGCCGGAGGGGACGGGCGAGGCCCTCACCTCGGGCGCCGTGTCTGGAGAGCAGGCACTTTCTTTGGGAGAAGGTCCCGAGGGCCACATATCTCAGAGGGGCCTCTCCCCAAGGGGCTGTGGACAGAGCGCAGTCAGGCTGCCAGGGGTGAGCGCGGGGCTCCTGCTCGGTGCGGGCTGAGCCAGGTCAGGCCTGCAGAGATGCCCGTGGGGCTGGGGCTGGGGACAGGTGGCAAGGGGCCGCGCTGGACTCGAGACAGAAGGGGCAGCCACCGGGGAGCTGCGGACCCAGCCTGTGCCTCCCCCCCAGCCTGCCCTTGGGGCCGCTTCTCCAAGCCAACGGGATGCTCTTCAGAATATCACGAGTAATAGTGACAGTCTCCCTCCAGGGACTCGGCAAGGGCCCTGCTCGCTTTAGCTGCTTTGGTTTCCGGAGGTGGGGTGGCAACACGGAGGCTCTGGGAGGGTGAGCGGCCTGCCCGGAGTCACTGAGCCAGTGCCCGCAGCGTGGTCCAGACCTCCCCAGGAGCCCACAGCAGGCGGGGCCTCACCTAAAGGCTCGCTCTAGCAGAGACCGGGCCCTCGGGGGCTGGGCACCTGGCCTCCTGCAGAGGGGCCCCCCCGACAGCTGTTCAGAATATTTGGATACAAACACGTTGAACACCTGGTGTGTGTTTAGTTTTAAACCCGAGGGCCCAGCCCCTTGCGATACGCACTCCAACGGCCAAATCCCCTGAGAAGTCTGCGGGGGCCTCCCGCTCGGGCCCTGAGGGGCACGGCGCGGGGTGCTCACTCCCAGCCTCCTCCCGGGAAAGCCACCACATCCCCCCTCTCCTTCGGAGGTGGACCACGTGAGGCCAGGGAGCCCCCAGGGCTAGCCCAGCGACCCTGACTTGGCACACCCAAGCCCTGGGTTCTCCTGGGGTGGCCCAGGAGAGAGGGAAGGTGCGGGGAGGTGGGGACCCCCTCCCAGAACCCAGCTCACTGAAGGCCTAGTGTCCTTTCCACCACCGTGTGCAGACCTAGTGGCTGGGCTGGGGGATCCTGTTGCTGACGGTGGGGGTGGGGGGGCTGCTACGGATGGGGCGCCGGGCTGGCATTTCCTCAAGCTATTCTGGGAGATGGCACCAAGATGCCCCCTTGATACAGGCAGAGGCTCAGGATGGCTTAGGAAGTTGCCCAGGACTCAAGCGGGAGAGCAGGGCTCCCCCCAGCCCCGAACTCTGTCCCGATCTGTTAGCCCGGGACGGAAGTCTCCTGGGCCAAGCCGCCCCTTCCCCGGCTGCTGTTTCGGGTCCAAAGTGTGGGAAAGTACAACCTGACCTTAGCAACGCGGGTTCACGAACCCCATGGCCTTCTGGGGGCTCACCAGGGATCCAGCAGCCTGTACCTGCTCTGTGCCCGTCCCACTCGCACAGGGTGAGAATCGGCCCTTCACACAGCAGGTCTGAGGCCGCTGCCCACGTGGAAGGTGCTCAGCAGCCCGCGGCGCGGCCAGTGACCTGCGGCGCATACCACGCACCCCCAGAACGGCCGGAGCGGAGGATCCTGGGCGCTGGCCGGACGTGGGCACCAGGAACTCCCACGCGTGGCTGGCGGGGGTGCAGACGGCGTGGCGCTCTGGACAAAACGGCTTGGCAGAGATCTCCTAACGAGGCGCATGAATACCACGTGGCCTGGCGGTTCCATCCTGGGCATAGGACCCGGCGGAAACGAGACTATGTTCACCGAGACCTGTAGCCAGGAACGTTCCGCAGGCTCTGTTCATAATGACCCCAGACCAGAAACGACCCAGGTGTCCATCAACAGCAGAATGAATAAATTGGGGTCTGGTTGTACAACGAAACACACAACAGTGAGAAAGAACAGGCTCCTGTGACTAAGAACAACATGGATGAAATAAAGAGCTGTTTTCAGCGTCTCGGGCAGCTTAGAAAGGCACACGGTGACGTTTATACTCGGACGGGGAAAGCTAGAGGCGTGGTTTAGAACCATAGTAAAGAAGAGAAGCAATACCTGTACCACAGGGCTGGGAATCTGAGCGGGGGGGAATGTGGCTTTGAGTTCCCTGGCAGCCAAAGCAAAAAGGGAAGCCCTGTAGATTACACAGAAGCAGATGGTTGTTCAAGGAAGGACAACCTGCCTAGCAGCACAGACCGGGAAGGTCTTGTCCCTGCCCCGTGGGAGCGTACAGTGAGTCCCCAGCAGGGTGTCTGCGGACACTCAGAGGTTACCCCTCCTACATGGACGCCTGGCTGTCTCACTCCAAAGAGCCTGTTAATGTGGCTCCAAGGGGAACAGCAAGACGCGGGGCCCAGACGGCCTCACCCACGTCCCTGACTTCCCAGCACCGGGCATGGAGGGTCACTGCTGCGTTCGGCTGAGGTTTTTCCAAACTAGCTCCCAATTGCTCGCGAGTTCCCACCCGGCCACCCCTTGTTCAGGGAAGTCCCTTCTCCTCTCTGGACGTTGGGGTCTCCGTGCATAAAACTAGCGACCCTCCTGGCCCTCTCACCCCTCTCTCCCACTCGTGGGTGGATGTGTGACCTCAGGGGAGGTGGGCCTGGGGCAGGCTGGTGCAGCGTCGGCAAGCTGGCAGAGGTCCTAGGAATCAAGCAGAGTCCCCGAGCCTGCGTTTAATGAGACCCGTCCCCGACCCTGCATGTAACCGGTCTCTGAAGATGCCCCCAGGGTGGGCGACGGTCACTCCCCTCCCTGGTAGCCTCCCCTCATGCACCCAGCCCGGCCCAGGGCCTGCACGGAGGAAATGGGCCAAGTGCATCTACCTTCAGTGTCTGCACCCCACGTGCTCCAAAGTCCCTCCGAAGGCCAGTGTGATCTCAAAGGGGCACCGAGGCCCTCCCGTGGAGGGGACCCGCGCTATCGTAAGGAGGCATCCTGGTCCCATTAAATGAGGCAGGAAATGAAATGCTGCAATGCTGGGCACCGAGCACTAAAATGTGTGCTGTCGTGAGGGCCTGAGTTCATTGCCTGTACTTACTAACCATGATCAGAACCTTGGGCACCGATGCCAGCCTGCACCCCAGAGCCGGAAAGGGGCATCCGTGCCAGGCAGGCGGCAGGACACCCGGTTCCCACCCCCGCCGAGTGTGGAGAGTGAGCTCCTTGTGTGCAAAGGGAGGGAATGACACCCCCACGACCTCACGGAGGCCGGTGGCGGCTCTGGTGGGAGCACCGGGCTGCAGCATTTTGCACGCAGGCTCTGGACTCGGGTGGCCACGCCCCCGCCACCCCGGGACTTCCTTCTGAGGTGCAAGGACGTGGACTGAACACTGACTACATGGTGTGCGTTAAGCTGCTAGGTGAGCGGTGGGCTCTGGGACAGCGCTGGGCCGGCCGGTAGTAGTAGTTACGTGAGCACTCGGAGGCCTCGAGGCAGCGGTGCCCTCACAGACGGGAAGCTGGGCAGCAGAAAAAGGGACGAAATCACACCACGCCGGGCGGGGGTGGGCGCAGACGCCGCCCCTTTGCCGCCCTCCTGCCCGGATCGCAAGCTGACACGGTTCCTGTTGGAGGTCATCTGGTGCCGGCACTGAGATCTACAAAAAGAATGATGTTCTTGACCCCCATTCCTGGACATCTTCCCTAAGGACTGAATTCTAAAGAGGCCTCATACAGAGTCTGGCAGGTGGTAGGTTTTCAATAAACGTTTGCTGAGTCGAGGGGGGTAAGTACTTTTAGAGATGCTGGGGACAGTGCCGCTTATAACAGGAAAGGAACCAGCTCAGACGTCCAACCACGGGGGAGTACCGAAGCCTAGTCCGGCTGGCCCGCCCTGTGAGCCACGGCAGGGCTGGGAACCACGGGCAGGATGAAGGGGGGAAGCAGAAGAAGAGAGGGTTCTACGTGCCCATGCCCGCGGACGCAGAAGGGAGCGGGCAGGAAGCCTGAGATAAACCGCCAAGAGTGGTGGGACGGCAGGGAGAGCCTTGTCTCCTTCCCCGGAGGCTGCAGCAACGCGGTCGTAACGGCGCACAGAACAATAAAAACACTCTTGCTCTGTCTTGCCACCGCCTCACCGCGGCTAGTAAAAAGGCCAGGAAGGTGGGGATTATGGTCCGGCCCAGACAGACGCAAGACGCACAGCGGCCCCGCCTGGGCTGGGGCTCGCCAGCCGTGGGGACAACAGTCCAGGCCAGCCCCGTCCCTGGGGACAAACACCTGGCTGGGCAGTGTAGCAATGGCCCCTGCTCTGCAGAGCATATCGGTTCATCACAGAGCAGGGGCCCCGCCAGGTGCGCCAAGGTCACCTGGGGGCGGGCGCTACCTGCAACGTCACACACACCCCTGGAGATCACCCGGGGCTGGCTCCCCCTGGCCCCTCGGGCCAGCTGCCAGCCCCCTCGGAGTGGGTCCAAACTCCCCACCCTCGGGATGGAAAGTCCCCAGGGGTCCACCCAGCATGTCCATGGTGGCCCCTCATTCATGTCCACCCAGAGAAGACGTCGGATCCCATCCCCCAGAGAGAAAGACACGGGAACAACGGGGTTGCTTCAGGTCACGTGGCCGGCACATGGCAGGCTGGGACTCGGATCCCGGTTCTGACTCCGGTACCAGCACCTTCCCTGAACCCGCTGGATGAAACACAACCAAGGGAAAAGCAAACGAGCCCCAAAGCCAGAAGCTGGAAGGACTTTAGGGCACAACCCCTCACTTCTCATGTGAGGAAACGGAGCCCCAGGAAGGGGCGGATGCTGGCCCAATGCAGTCCCGCCAGGCTGCACCCAAAGTGAAGAGAGTGTGTCCTCGTAGAGAGCTGAGCTCTGGGCACCCAGGCTGCCTGCCCGCCACCCACATGTCAGAGGCCCGAGCAGAAGGGGGTCCCTGGGCTCCCTTCTTGCCAGGCCCCTCTCTCTCCTGCCTGTACTTACAACAGGGGGCTGGGGTCCGGGGAGGGGGCCCTCTTCATCCATTCCTCCATACAGATGGGGAAACCGAGGCACAAAAAGGGAGGGCCTAGAGTGAACCAGCAGGGAGGCCAGTGCCCCTCCCCCATATTTACTTAGCACTTTCCGCCCCGGCCAGGTTCCCCGAAAAGCTGTCGGACGCCACCTCATTCATCACAGTCCAGACGGCACCTCGTAAACGGTCAAAGCCGCCCAGTGAGGGGGCAGTTCGTGCCGGCCCTTGGGGACGCCAGCCTGCCGGGACGGCATGCCCCACAGTAGGCCGATTGTGCGTGCGGGGACCCCATCCAAGCTGCCCTGGCCCCTGGCAGGCCGCCGTGCCCGGACCAGTTCTAGACGGATCTTGTTTTCGTCAGTTTCATCTCCAGGCAGACGCGCTGCTCCCTCAGGACATTTTCTCAACGCTGCTCTGATTTTCTTCGGACCCGAATCCAGTCCCTCGATTTACTGGGAAGCCATAAACCGGCCCCACACAAGCCCACCCTGTGGCCTCCGGAAAGCCCCGGCAGCAGCTCCCATCTGCCATTATGGGCCGTGGGTGGGGACGGTGGTGGCCTCCCGACACGTTTCCTCGTTGATCCGCAGGGAGGGGCTGCCCTCTTTGCAGATGGGGAAAGGGGCCTGGAGGGGGACCTGGCAGCCCTACCAGCTCAGGATTCTGGGTCAGGGTTTTCCCCACGTTCTGGGACTGGCCCCGTGACACAACTTCTGCCACGTGGCCTTTCACCCTGAGTTGCCCGCCAGCGACCTTCGGGGCTCGCACCCGAGGTGCAGTGTATTTTTTTTTTTTTTTAGTCTCTATTTATTTATTTTGAGAAAGAGCTCAAGCAGGGGAGGGGCAGAGAGAGAGCGAGACAGAGACTCCCCAGCAGGCTCCGTGCTGCCAACACAGAGCCCAGCGCGGGGCTCACTCTCACAAACTGTGAGATCATGACCTGATCTGAAACCAAGAGTCGGATGCGTAACTGACTGAGCTGCCCCCAGGGGCCCCAAGGCAGGAGGTGGGGCCCAGGAGTCCATCCCGGGCACCAGATGCCAGACACAGGGCCCGGCACACACGGGAATATCGGCCCTCACTAGCCCCTCGGCCCAGGCGCACGCCAGGACCACACTGTTCCATCCTGTCCCCATAACTGAGGCTTCGCGCTCCGCTTAACACCAGGTAAGGCCTGTCCTGTTCTCTCCTCACCCCCACGCCCACCCCGAGAGGCTTCTTTATTTACTTGGTTTCCATGTGAACTTGAGGATTAATTTGTGCAGTGCATGTTATGAGGTGGGGGAAGGAGAGAGGAGAGCAGACGGTCCCTCAACAAAGCTCTTGAGCAGGCAAAGCCCAGTTTCCTCAGCACCCAGGAAAGTGGAGGCTGGTTTTCAACCCCAGCTGCTCAGGGAGATCACCCAGGGGAGCTGAGAACTGCCTCCTGGTGTCAGAGCGGTGGGTGCTGCTAAAGCTGGACCCAGAGGGAAATGCATAGCACCGGATGTTTTCATTATTAGAGAGCAAAGGCTCAAACCCGTCATCTATGCTCCCACCTTAAGAAACTAGAAAAAGAAGAGCAAAATAAACCCAAGACAGAGGAAGGAAATAATAAAAGATCAGAGCGGAAAGCATGGAACTGAAAACAGGAAAACGACGGAGAATATCAGTGAAACAATATTCTTTGTTCTTGAAAACAAGAACAAAGTCAGTTCTTTGAAAAAACTCACTAGAAATGCTGACCGCTGAGCCCTAGCCCAGAGATTTTTTTCACTTGGCCGGTCTGGGGTCCAGCCTGGGGGCTGGGTAGTCTGATCTCCCTAGGTGCTTGGAATGGGCAGCCTGGGTAGAGAACCCCCCCGGCTCCCGGATGCAGACCACTTGAGGGCTGGCAGACCAAGGGAGACAGCACGGTGCCAAAGCCTAGCTGTGTGCATGTTGGCCAAGTCCCTTTCCCTCTCTGGGCCTCAGTTTCCACACCAGACTTTGTCCTAGAGCTGACATTGTCCACTTGCGCTCCGTGGAGCTCTGGCTTTCCAGAGGAACCTGGGGACAATAGGGATGAGTCAGGCTCCCAGTCCAGAAGTCCTGCCTCCCCGCCTCGCACCCTGGGGGTGGCATAGACTCCTCCCTCTGGGGCGCAGGGGTTTGTCTTTTCTCCGTCACTTGTTTTCTGCGAGCTGGACATGCTCGCAGCTGGGATACGAACATGATGCTCACCGATGGTCAGCCATGGGGGGCGTGCCTCCTGCCCCACCTCCTCCTTCATTAACAAGGCCAGACCCCCCAAACAGCACTGAACTGAACACCCACCTTGCCCTCCTCCTGACCATGTCCTGTGAAGTCCACTGTCCCCCCCAACCCCCACACACACCCTGGAGGCTGCTCTGTGCTCCCTGCGCAGAGTCTAGCCACGGAGTCACGGGTACCTCAAGCCTTCGGGTGGAAATTTCATGAAAGAATGGTGGACGGGCGAGACTTTTTCTGTCTGGGGCAGGTATATGGCTTCCTTCTAAGAGGCGGGCAGCAGTGGGTGCTAAAACCACAGTCTCTTCCCTGACGTGATGGAGCACAGCCCATGCCAGGGACCCATTCTGTCCTCGATTTGCAGTTATGATTTAGCCTTTGTTTTATGGATGAGGAAGCAGGCTCAGGAAAGGGGGCGCAAGCGCCCTTGGTCCCAGAGCAGGCAAGTGGCAGTGCTGGGCTGTGGCCCCACTCCATCTCCGGGTCCAGTGTCTCCCCCTTCCCCTCATCTGTGCGCCACTGGACGCCTCTGCTGGGACACACACCCCCTCCGCCCACAGCCGCCCCCCAGCAGGTGTAGGGAAGCTCCAGTCAAACAGGACAGACAGACACAGAGTTCTGAGCCAGGAAAAGTTCTCTTGGCTCTGACGGCGCCTTCGGAGCTCCAGAAAGGCCCCTGACAGTGTGGCTGTCCTCACACCAGGAAAGACCAGGAAAGGCCAAGCCCAGAGCCGGCGTGGCGCTGCCCCTCCCACCGTAGGGAAGAGGTGGGTGTTTAAATACAGAGATGGATTATTAATGAAACCGGCCCTTTTAAAACATCACAGGCACGGAGAGGAGTGCCAACAGGGATGTCCAGCTGCGGCAAACCCTGTGCAGAAGGTGCCAGCATTTCCCTATGGCCACCCATGGGCACCGTCCCTCCCTGGCAGCCCCGCAGCACTTTCCTTTGCACAGACCTCGGCCACGGCTTACTCTGCAGCGCGCCCCCCCCCCAACCCCGGTCTCGAAATGCTCATGATCCTTAGTCTTCCACTCCATTCTGTGTGCACTTGGAAGGAGAGAGAAGGTTACGTGAACCAATAAATGAGCCGTTCACCCCATTCTTTGCAGAGAACGATGCATTAAAACCCCGCGAAGCCAATCAATTGCACATCTATTTCTCTAAGGGGGCGGGTGGGGGTGGAGAGAGCTTTCCTGAAAGGACTTGGCCTTGAAACATTAAGCCAAACAACTGGATTTGGCAGCGGCCGGCTTCCGAGCACCGCCAGCCTGAAGAAACTGGCGGCCAGGCATGCCGGGGCAGGGCTGGGAATAATGAACCCATTCAAGGCCAAGCCGGGGGCTGGAGAGTCCATGCACGCGGGGGGCCTGCGCGTCAAGGGGCTGCGGCACCCCAGGGGCCCCGCGTGCTCCGAGAGCCCGACCTCGGCTCCGCAGGCTGTGGCCTGGGCTGCCCTGGGGGGTGGTGAGAAGCACCGGTGTCGCCAACAGGTCTGCCCGGATGGATGGGGAGCTGCCAGCACGTGGGAACTGCGGGGCCAGTCCCGGACTGGCAGTGAACTTGCTGAGGGGTGAGCCCTGCGGCCCCGCGGCCTCCAAGAAGCGGGTCCTCACACACACCGGCTGCCTCGCGCCTCCCGGCTCATCAGGCCCCCGGACGGAGCGGTCACGCCGAGCCCTCGGGGCCACTGCCCGCACCTCCTCTCGTCTGCAGTCCTGCCAGGGGCACGGGGGTTGTGAATCGTGCTGGAGCAGCTCCATGACGGAGCCTGATCCACGTCTTTAAAGTCAAGGTTCAATGGCTGCGTGGCCTCCATCTTCGGAGGCAGCTTTGAGGCCAGAATGGTGGGCACAGCTCAGTCCAACAGTGGGAGCTTTCGTGAAGGGAGCAGATGAAAAGTTAGGGCCCGTGACGCAATGTGCAGGCAGGCAGGCCAGCAAGGAGGCGCCGTCTCTAAGCCCCGGGCCGCTCTCTTCAGGAAAAGGTGCCGCCGTTCCACCCGCCAGGCGGCTCTGCGCAGCCCCTGTGAGCACCTGCGGACACTGCTCCTGCCCACACGGCCCAGAGGCTGCTGTGAGCTCTGCGGCCATAGAACAGGGCCCTGCACCGGCAGAAGCCACCACGGGATCATTTCAGAGTCAACGTCAGCTGCGCTGCTGAGGGAAAAGCAGGATTTATGGAAGCCGCACCGCGGTTATAAATAACCACCCTTTGCTCTTCCTTCCTCGGCTCCTAGAGCACAACGCAACGCGTGGGCCCGCGCCTGGGCCCCCGCAGGGGACAAGGTAGGCACTGGGCATGCATGTCCCCCTCCTTGGAAGGCAGACTTGTCCCCTGCAAACTGTCACAGCAGGTCCTGAGGACGAGCAGCCACCAATAGGGAGGTCTTTGCAGACACAGGCAAAAACTTTTTTAAAAATTTTTTCTCCTTTATTTATTCTTTGAGAGACAGAGAGAGACAGAGCACGAGCAGGGAAGGGGCAGAGAGAGACACACACAGAGAATCCAAAGCAGCTCCAGGCTCTGCGCTGTCAGCACAGGGCCCGACGCGGGGCTCCAACCCATGAACTGTGAGATCATGACCTGAGCTGAAGTCAGATGCTCAACCAAGGGGGCCACCCAGGTGCTTCCCCTTTTTTGTTTTTAATTACAAAGCATAGCTTGCAGGGCACCTGCAAGGGGGCTCAGTCAGTTAAGTGTCCGACTTCGGCTCAGGTCACGATCTCGCGGTTTGTGGGTTCGAGCCCCGCGTCGGGCTCTGTGCTGACAGCTCAGAGCCTGGAGCCTGCTTTGGATTCTGTGTCTTCCTCTCTCTCTGCCCCTCCCCCACTCACACTCTGTCTCTCTCTCTCTCTCAAAAAATAAACATTAAAAAAAAAAAAAAAAGCCGAGTTTGCTGCTCTAGAGAGCAAAGCTTCAGGCTGGCCAGACCCCGTGGTCACCTTGGAGGTGAGGCCCAGGCTGACAGGCACCATGCCCACAGCTCTATCTGGACTGAGAACCCACGGAGCCCTTACCTCTCAGCAAATGCCCATCCCGGGGGCCACATCTTCTCAGACTTTCCCTCTCTGAACACAGAGCACCTGTGAGTGTGTTTCGCCAGGAAGGGGTGGTGGGCCGTGAGACCCCCCTCTCGTGGCCAGCAGGCCAGGGGTGGCATTGTTGGTGTGACCATGGGTCTGGGAGGCCCATCGAGACAGAGGCCAGCGGCCGGCCCCATCTGCATCCGCACTCAGCCATGAGGTCAGGGCCAGCCCCCGCGTCTCAGCAAATGTCTCTTGGCTTTTTGGTTTGGTTTTGTTTTAAACTCAGGGTGTTTAAAGGTCTTTGCAGCCTTTTTCTTCCAGCCACACCGGAGAATAAGCGCTAGAGCAAATGGTGTGGAGGCCGAGTGGAGGGACCACGGTAACCTGGAGGGAGTAGGGCACAGCGGGGCCCGGGGCACTTCTCGTCACATCGCTGTCAAGGGCCCCCTGGCCTCAAGGTTGATGGGAGGGATGGAGAAGAAGGCGTAAGCCAAATAGGGAGAGGGAAGCGTTCAGACTGAATCGAGGAGCAGAAGATGAGGTTACAGGAGCCAACATGAGAAGGAAGGTGGCCTTGGTCCAAATGACAGCGCAGGCTGCTCACCGAGCCCCTGCCTGGATGTGCTGGGTTGGGGGCGGCCTCGCTCTTCTTTGGGGACCCCTCCTCTGGGACAAGGGTTTGGCAGTCAGGAGCAGATACATATGGCTTGGGGCATATCTCCTGACCCTGAATCCTCTGAAGTCCTTGGGCTGTTCTCTGGGTATCAGGCTTCCCCTCGAGGGCGGGGGGCAGGGGGGTCCCTGTGAGCGTTCCCAAGTGTGTGTCTGATGTGGGGGGAGCAGGGGTCAGAGCCTAGAGAACGCTCCTGCAGGTGGCATTTCAAATGGCATTGGGACTTCTTCGCTCTCCAGGCCTCCTTCCTGTCCCTTCTCCGCGGCCACCCGGAAAGCGCTTTGCTTCTTCGCTGCCTACTGACGGGTTTCGTGCTCTGCAAAGATCACACTCACAAGCCTCCTGGCCTCCCCCAGGGCCACGGCAGCGCAGCCACACACAAGGGCCGGGGGTGAGACCAGCGGATGACTACGTTCCTGACACAGACCAGTTTTGCCCCAGAAAGACTGTGGGACCACAGTTTCTTTTTCAGAACAAAATTTATCAGAACAAGAATTAAGCCAGTCTGTACTGATCGCGCACCTCTTCCCAACTCCGCGTTTGGCGACCTCGCTTTGGTGGCTTGAAATCAGCCCCAAGGGAAGTATTTACACCATGGAAAGTGGCAAATGGCTGCCCATCAGGGCTCCCCCCCCCCGCCCCCGCCAGGAGATAGTTGTTACATGTAAAGCACCCCACTTGAACTTGATAATCCTCCAAGTTCCTCTTCGGTAAAACAAGTCCATGAGACGGTGATTTATATGTTCATGTACAAATAAGCCCATGTCCACAGATGCATGGCAGGGCGATTTCCAAGATAATGACAATAAAACCTAATTACTGTAAATCCAGCAAAGGTCTGTTGAAATGAGCCAACCTTTAACTTATAAAATTTTTTGAGTCATTAAAATTGCTAATAGTATTAGCAAGGTGGAGGGAGGTCCACAAGGGGGCTGTAGCCTCTTTGCTGCCTGTGCAGAGACAACGGAATAGCCACAACGCAAAAGAACAAGACTGGACCCTGACCTCACACCATCGGCAAAAATAAACTCAAGGTGGCTCTGCATGGAAGAACTAAAAACAGAAAATTCTTAGAAGAAAATATAGGGGTAAATCTTCACGGCCTCAGATATGTCAAAGGGAGGAGAAATGCAAGGCAAAACCACAATGATGCCACTTTGCCACCCACCGAGTGGAATCAAAAAGTCAGATCATAACAATGCAGGAGAGGATGCAGGGAAGTCAGATGCCTCATGCACCTGCTGGCGGGAATGGCTGCTTTGGAACACAGACTGGCAGTTCCTCAAATGATTAAAATTAGTTACCGTTTGACCCACCAGTTCCACTCCTAGGTATTTACCCAAGTGAAAGACTCAGTAAAAAAAGACCACGGTTCACATTGGTCTGTTGATACGAAATGTATGAAATAGGGAAATGTATGACTATGGAAATCTCTAGGGACAAAAAGTACATTACTGGTTGCTTTGGGCTGGGGAGATGAGGGCAGTGGTACACAGTCCTTTTAGAGGTGATGCAAATGTTCTAGAATTGACTGATGGGGATGGTGTGTGTACATACAATCATTGAATTGTATACTTTTTTTTTAATGTTTTTTATTTATTTTTGAGAGACAGAGACAGCATGAGCAGGGGAGGGTCAGAGAGAGAGGGAGACACAGAATCTGAAAACAGGCTCCAGGCTCTGAGCTGTCACCACAGAGCCCAACGCGGGGCTTGAACCCACGAACCGTGAGATCATGACTTGAGCCGAAGTCGGACGCTTAACCGACTGAGCTACCCAGGCGCCCCTGAATTGTATACTTTTAAATGGATAAATGGTATGGATTCTATCTCAATAAAGCTGGTTTTTTAAAAAAAACGTTTACTTTTTTTTTTTTTTTGAGAGAGAGAGAGAGAGAGAGAGAGAGAGAGAGATTGACAAAGCATGAATGGGGGAGGGGCCGAGAGAGAGGGAGACACAGAACGCGAAGCAGGCTCCAGACTCTGAGCTGTCAGCACAGAGCCCGATGCGGGGCTCAAACTCACGAACTACGAGATCATGACCTGAGCCAAAGTTGGAGCTTAACCGACAAAACCACCTAGGTGCCCTGAGCTGTTTTGTTTTTTTTTAAACACATTTTAAGAGACTGATAAGAGCAAAGATGGAGGACGGACACAGGACAGAAGCGACATTCCAAGTCAGTGGAGAAAGGGTGGGCTACTGAAAATCAGTGTTTGAACAGTGGCTGGTCACTATCCAGAAAATGAAATTCGATCCCTGCCTCATGCCACGCACCCGAGTCAAAGTCAAGTAGATACAGAACCTGAATGAGCAAAGTCAAACTTTAAAAGCACTGGAGGAGAAGGTAGAAGAATATCTTTGTAACTATGGGGAGGGGAAGGAAGATGTCTTGGACAAGATACAAAACCCATAAACCGTAACAAGATGATTAATAAATCTTATTATATTTCAACTTAAAACTTTCATTCAGTAAGACTCCATAAACTAAGGAAAGATATAAACCACAGACTGGGAGTAAATATTTGCAACACAAACAACTGACGGAAGAAGCAGGAGTAGATTCTATTAAGAACTGTTACAAATTACAGTTGACTCTTGAACGGGGGGGTGGGGGGAGGTTAGGACCCCGCCACAGTCAAAAATCCATGTATAACTTGTGACTCCCCCCAAATAGCCTACTGTTGACTGGAAGCCTTACCGATACCATAAACAGTTGATTAACTCGTTTTTATTATGTCATACACGTTATATCTTGTATCCTTACAATAAAGTAAGTTGGAGAATGGAAAATACCAGGAAAATCATAAGGAAGAGAAACTACATTTACACTACTGTGCGCTAAGAAATCCACATATGGGGCGCCTGGGTGGCTCAGTCGGTTAAGCGTCTGACTTCGGCTCAGGTCATGATCTCACGGTTCGTGGGTTCAAGCCCCGTGTCGGGCTCTGTGCTGACAGCTCAGAGCCTGGAGCCTGCTTCGGATTCTGTGTCTCCCTCTCTCTCTGACCCTCCCCTGCTCGCGCTTTCTCTCTCTGTCTCTCAAAAATAAATAAAAGACATTAAAAAAAAGAAAATTAAAAAAAAGCTTTAAAGAAATAAAAATAAAAAATCCACATATAAGCGGACCCACGCAGTTCAGCCCTGGGTTTTTCAAGGGTCAACTATAATTTTAAAGATGACAAGCACTGCATAGTAAAGTATACAAAGGATATGAATAGATAATCCACAAAAGGAAACTTGACTGGCCATTAAACATTTGAAAAAGAGCTCAACCCACACAAAGTACAGGGAAGGCCGTTTATATTAAAATGAGATATTATTATACATCCTCCAGATTTGCAAAAGCTTTCTACAAACACAACAGTACCAGGAATTGGCGAGGATGTGGGAACTCAGGATTCTCTTCCACTGCTGGAGGGGACAGAAATGGGCGCAGCCACTCGGGAGCCATCGGCAGCATGTAACTGGTAAACTGTGAAAGCCCGTCGTCGCTCTGAGCCAGCTGAATCGGGGCTGCCAGCCTTCCCCGATAGCGGGAATCACTGAAGTATATTGTTGAAGGAAATCAAGGATTCCTGGCTCCACGGTCAGACCCGCCGGGACAGACCTGGAAATATGTATATTTAACCAGCTCTCCAGGGTGATGCTTATTACCCAGCAACTGGGAGGGAAAACCGTTCTAAAGAAAGCCTCGCACACTTGCACAAGAAGGCATACGCCAGCACCGTTCACCACAGCATGATTTATCATCATGCAAAAACTGGAAACCATCTACATGTCCATCAACAGGAGGCTGGAATGCACGGCGTAGGACGGCCATACATTGAAATGCTGTAACTCTGGCTGCCTTCCTGGCCAAGCCTGAGAGGCTCGTTTCCAAGAGGCCGGCCAGGGCTCTCAATCAATAGGTCCTATGTGCGATTTTCCCTGCCGGTGCCATGTCGCATGGACACGGTTGAGGGAAACTGGGAGGCCTTCAGTGCTATGATTCTTCCACCTTTCCAGTAGCTGTTTCCATCCAGAGGCGGGAGTGACTCACACTCGCCGGCCCCGTGGTGGTGGTGAGGCTGCCCTGGGAGGGAGTGCCTTCTGCCAAATGCCCCCCAAACCCTGGTGCCACGCGATGCCCCCAGGATGACGGATCCTGCGGTCACGCTCAGCCAGTTAGGACACATGTGTGCGTAGGAGAAGCACTGGGAAGACCTGTCTTGAAGAGGCAGAGACCCAACGACTACGTCTGGGAGGCCTTTGGGAGCACGCGCTCGGCGCCGGGGAAGTCGGCCCATTAGGCTAAAGCCGCCAGCTTTTCCCAGATTCCTCGCCTGGGAGATTCCTTGTCAATGGAATCCTCTTTACTAGAAACCTCCCTGGGCCTCGGAGGGGCCCTCCAAGCAGCCTGACGTGGGTGCAGCCAAAGATAAATGATACAAAAGGCTCTTTTTCCAAAGGCCAAAACCGAAGCGTGCAAGCCAAGAGTGAGTGCCCGCTGGAGGCCGGGCACCGAGGAAGGTTTGGGCAGCCTCTGGAAAGAGTGGCAGGGGCAGAAGACAAATGGCCTCTAACCCACCGATTCCTGGAGGCATTAGTGTGCCCTCAGCCAGCTGCCCTGTCTGGGCCAGTGCTGGGACAGTGGTGACGGTGATGGTGTGGCCTCACCTCAGGGGGCTGGCAGCCCAGGGGACCTGCGGGCGGGGACACACACACATGAACAAATCATCACACGGATGATGATCAGAATAGCTGATCACAGCATGAAAGGGGCCTGGAGAGAGGACGTGCTGTCTGCAGAGAATCGGATGAGGTGTGTGTGGGCACGGGCACATGTGTGTGGGGCGGCGGCCCGTCGCCACCTTGCCATGAGGGGTGGGGGGAGGCAACCGCATCACCATGTTCCGAGGTGGGGAAGGCAGGGCTAGACCAGGCCTCGAAGGCCACCTGGCCTCCTCTGTCAAGGGAGGGGTGGGGGCAGACATAGGCAAGCCTGGTGCCGACTGCCTCAGGGCCTCAGCCTCCCCTGGGGCCCTGGAAACCGGTGCAGGCCCTCTGGAGAGTGTCAAGTGTGACAGTTTATGAACCTAATTAAGTTTTTTCTTTGGACCAATAAAATTGCAGGATGGGCCCATTCCAGGGGGTGCCTTGCTTCAGAGAAAAGGTCAAATGGGGGAATGAGGCTGCATGGGTGGGCTGAGGACGGGCATGCCCTCTGTGCCCAGGAGGCTGGCATGGGTCCAGGGACAGCCCGTCTCTGGCTGGCTGGAGCTCAGGCTAGCCGTCTGGCCTTGGTCTCCTTGGTGCAGGACCTGGCGGCCAGGAGCACGTGCTGGGGAGCAGCTGGCACACCTGGTTCAGCTCTGGGTCAACCCCAGACCTGGGCGGTGGCACCTCTCCGGGCCTTACTCCCCCAGCTCTAGAGTGGGGACGATAATGCCACCTACTTCCTGTTAGTGATCAAATGAGTTGGCATCAGGCCTAACGTGGGTGAGCGCTTGGTGGGCACTATTCTTACTCTCCCCAATCTCAGGAAGCAAGTGCAGGCTCCGCTTTGTCTCCTTTAGAGGTTGCTGTGTGAATGCGGCAACGCACCGGCAAGCTGAGTGACAAACGGCCAAGTCACCTTGACACGGGTACAGGCCAGATGGGGTGGAGGCAGGGCCTGGGGAACCACTGGCTGTAGAAGGAGGGAGCAGGGATGGCGGGGTCTCCCTGGGTAGCGTGGACACTGACCATGGGTGCTCCATCCGGGCCCCCGCCATGGGGCTCAGTGAGGGAGGAGGGCGGTGTGTGCCTATGGTCCCTTGTGCCCTGTGCTTCTAAGACCTGGGGACAGGCTGTGGAGGGGACCCCGGAGGGCAGGATATGGAGCGGGGTCTGGCCCTACTGCTGCGGCCCAAGCCTGCTTCCCAAATTCCCTTGCTACCTCGCACTTTACACTAGTGCTTTATGTTTTTCGGAGTTCTTAATGTTTTTTTTTTTCTCTTTAAATATATTTCTGGGAAAGCTGTATTTTTACTCTTGTCCTGCCAGGTTTTTTTTCCTTTTTTAAATTTGTGTGCACACCATGCGGCAGTAAAATCTCCACATGAAGTCATCCTCGACAGCTAATAATCAAAACCCTGGGTGTTCAGAGAACAAAGTGATTAAGAACCAGTCCTGAGTGCCACAGAGAAATGACCAGTGCAGCTAAGATCCACGTTTTCTTTCGGCCTGTGCCTCAGGGTTATGAACTGCTGATGGCTAACACCACAAACACCCAAGGGGCGCAAGCCTCTCGGTGGGCCCTCAGGCCGCCCAGAGTCCTTGCCCGGTGCCCCTGCCCCTGCTGTCCCAACCCAACAGCACTCTGGCTGACATAGCCACTGCACCCCAGGATGGAACACTGACTCTTTCTGGGAGAATTTTACTCACTCATCCACACACACAACACCTCCGGAAGCCGGGGTGTGGAGGAATGAGACGTGGTCCCCGTCCCCCCCCAGAGCGAGACGAAGGGGTCAGAGACACAGGGAAGAGGTGGACACAAGAGCCAGCCCCGTGTTAATCATCTATCCCACAGACGCCGACACCTTGATCTTGGAAGTCCAGCGTCCAGAACTGGGAGAAAATAAACGCCCAGTGTCTCAGCCCCACTCTGTGGTGTTTTGTTCCGGCAGCTGGAGCTGACTGATACGTCTGAGCAGAGGGAAGGGAGGGAGGAAACGTGGCACTCCTTGGAGAGAACAGGGACCATTTTCTAGAATGGCCCTCAAATGTGTTTGTTTTTAACAGATCTGTTGAGATACAATTCACATACCATATACTTCACCTACTTAACGTGTACAAATCAATGGCTTTTGATGTGTTCCATTATTAATTTTTCTGAATTGTGGTAAAATACAGGGAACATAAAATGTCCCATTTTAGTCTTTTTAAAAAAATGTTTATTTGTTTGAGAAAGACAGACAGCGAGCAGAGGAGGGGCAGAGAGAGAGAGGGAGAGAATCCCAAGCAGGCTTCACACCATCAGCACAGAGCCCAATTTGGGGCTGGAACCCATAAACCGTGACATCATGACCGGAGCCGAAATCAAGAGTCGGACAATTAACCGACGGAGCCACCCAGGCGCCCCTGCCATTTTAATCCTTTTTAAGTATCCAGTGGGATTCGTTACATTCCCAATGCTGTGCCACCATCACCACTAACTAGTTCAAAAACTTTCTTGTCACCCCAAACACAAACTCTGTCCCTGTTAAGCAAGAACATCCCATCCCCCCCCCACCCCCGGCAGCCGCCATTCTACTTTCTGTCTCTACGAATTTGCCTAGTCTGCGTATCTCACATAGTTGTCCTTTTCTGTCTGCTTATTTCCTGGCGTGATGGGCTCTGGGTTCATCCACGGCGCAGACGGCGTCAGAGCTTTGTGTCTTTTCACAGTTGAGTAATAGTCTGTCAGACAGACAGACCACATTTTGTTTATGCCCGCACCAGCTGACGGATGGACACTGGGGCCGTTTCCGCCTTCCGCCCACTGTGGGCGATGGTGCAATGAACACACGTGTACGAGGATCTGTTCAAGTCCCCGCCTTCGACTCCTTCCTCAAGATGGTGACGTCTGACGCTTCCCATGGTTCACGGAGAAGGACACACAGGGCTGGGGCGCCCCTCTCGGTGTGTCACGGGAGCTCGTCAGGTCTCACTGCAGTGCCATTAACCTTGATCACTAGGCTGAGGTTGAATCTACCAGAATCCTCCACCGCACACTCCCTGTTTTCCCTTTGTGACTGCCCAATATGGGTGTGCTAATGCCATGAGCCTCTTCTGCTTCCGCTTAAACTTCCAAAAGGCTCTGCTTGGAACCTGCCCCCGGGTTGGAGGTGTCTAATGATGGGCAAGGAGGCAGAGGCCGGGGAAGTACCCCACGGCTGGGCTAACGGCCTGTGTGGGTCTCCTGGGGGGAGCAGCGGGCCTGGGTCAAGCCACCCCGCGGCCTGTGACAGCGTTAGACCAGACGCCCCGTGAGCGACCCCACGCTTCGAGGCCAGGAGGAGATGCGTGGCCCCGGCAGGTCAAACACTGGAATCTATCCTTAGTTCTTCAAGATGACAGGCCCCTGTTTCCCCGCTCTGCACCTCTGCCCGCACCCCCTTTCCTCGCCTGCCTTCTGTTCCCTCCCTGCCCCCCTCTCCCCACATCCTCCCCCTCCTCCTAGAGCTCCACCCCACAGGCTGCGTCCCCTGGGGCCATTCAGGGGCTCAGCGGAAGGGAACGTGGCCACTCCCCGCCCTTGGTCCAGACTCCTCAGGATTTCAGTTGTGCCCTTGGGACAGCACAGATGCCAGGGTGGGTCCCCGTGAACTTGGAGCCTTAGGAACAGCACCCTGCCTCTGATTTTGCACGGTCCTAAGGCACCACCCTTCTGCACACAGGACACCTCGTCAAATTTAAAGCCAACGATAAGCCCCCATCAGTCCTATGAGCCAGGCTCCCTGTGTGTGAAGTTCTAGGGAACCAAGGTGCCCTCCTCAAGGGCCCTGCTCATGGGGAGCGAATGAGTCCCATGTGCATCTTCCTACAGGAAGACGTTCCCGACTCCCACTTTTCAGCGAGCCTGTAGCCCCTCCACGCTGTTCTGTTTGCTGTAGCTGCATGTCAAGAGCCATGTGTCAAAAATGACTTCTCATTCTGTGTGACTACAAACATTTTGACAGGCAGGTCTCATCTGCCTGTCTTGCAGGTTTGACACATGCACACACAGAGAATGCACTGGGATGTAATCACACGCACAGAAAACGCACGGGGACGCAGCTCACAGAGGCATCGGGAGGAGCCGGTCCTGAGGTTTCGAGTGCCCGCTCTATGCCAGCCACAGCCACAGACACAGCTCTCGAGTCACTGGGCACTGGGGCGGCACAGCCTGAGCCTGGCTGTGACCGCGGGGTCACAGCCGTGCTGTGCTGCAGGCTTGGGGCCCACGTGCCTGGAGGCTGCGAGGGTGGCCTTTCATTTCCTAGGCTTCGAATAGTCTCAGGGACAGGAATCCCATTCGAGAATGGGGACTCTTCCGTGTTCTAGGCAGGGTGTGGGGAAGCTGTCTCCCTCCTGCCTCCTTCTTTTCGCTGCATAACTGGGAGCTGGAACTCCAGCTTTGAGCTTCTAGATGTTCCCTCTGACCCGACAACTCTACTTTGGGGAACTTATTTTAAAGAAACAATCAGGGCTCCTGGGTGGCTCAGTTGGTTAAGCATCGGGCCCTTAATGTCGGCTCAGATCATGATCTCTCTGTTCACGAGACTGAGCGCCACATCAGGCTCTGCGCTGACAGTACAGAACTGGCTTGGGATTCTCTCTCTCCCTCTCTCTCTGCCCCTCCCCAGCTCGTGCTTTCGCTCTTAAAATAAAATAAACATTAAAAAAATAATCAAATGAGTATACAAAAATATGTGTGTGGTAAAATCCATATAAGGTTTAGAGTTTAATATAAAATGAACCAATCAATGTTACCAACGTCAGTTCGTTAGTTGCAACAAGTGGACAGTGGAAACGCAAGATGTTAACCAGGGAAGAGGCTGGGGGTAGAGCAGACGGGAACTCTCTGCCGTCTTGGTAACTTTTCTGTAACGAACTTACTCCAAAATATAAAGTTTATTTTTAAAAATACACACACATATGTCTGCATAGGCATTTGCACTGCAACACTGTTTAAAAGAGTGGAACGCTAGAAAAAGCAATGTCTACCAATGTGGGGACCGTTAAATATACAATAGTGCAAGCGTGCGCCACACGCGAAATGGGGAAGGTGGCTCCTTAGAGTCGACACAGACAGCCGAGTATTGGGGCAACAACAGGATCACTGAACTTCACACTTAGGGAACGATCCCATCAAAGTAACAAAGTATGTGTTTATGTAAGCATAAGGGAGCCCAGGAGGACAGATGTCAAACGGTACGAGCAATGAGTTTCTCTGGGAGTGCAACCGTTAGGTGACGTCACTTTGCAAGCACACGCACACCTGTTACGAGAACAGAGTGCTTCTCTACACCATGCCCATCCTGCCTTGCACGAGCGAGCACGGCCTCTCCGTGGGATCACTGCGGCAGCCTCCTAACTGGTCTGCCTGCTTCTGCCCTCACCCCCCAACAGAGCAGCCAGAGGAAACCTGAAGTCAGGGGCGCCCGGGCGGCTCAGTTGGTTAAAGCGTCCGACTCCGGCTCAGATCATGATCTCACGGTTTGTGAGTTTGAGCCCCGAGTCCGGCTCTGTGTGGAGAGCGTGGAGCCTGCTTGGGATTCTGTCTTCTTCTCTCTCTGCCCCTCCCCTGCCTGTGCTTTGTGTCTTTCTCAAAAATAAATAAAAATAAAACTTAAAAAAAGAAAGGAACAAAGTACTGATCCACACTCCAACATGGATGAACTTGGAACACATTCTGCTAATTAAAAAAGCCAGTCGCGGAGCACCTTAAGTGGCTCAGTCGGTTGAGCATCTGACATCAGCTCAGGTCAGGAACTCGAGGTTTGTGAGTTCGAGTCCCACATCAGGCTCTGTGCTGACAGCTCGGAGCCTGGAGCCTGCTTCAGATTCTGTCTCTCTCTCTCTCTGCCCCTCCCCAGTTTGTGGTCTGTCTCTCTCCTCTCTCTCAAAAATAAAGATTAAAAAAATAATATATTTTAAAAATAATAAAAAAGTCAGTCACAGTTGGACAAGCGCTGTGTGATTCTGTTTACACGAAATGTCTGCACCAGGCAAATCCACAGAGGCCGCAGTAGACTGGCGGCTGCCGGGCGCTGGGGCCCCGGGGGGATGGGAAGAAAGTGCTAATGGGTACAGGGTTTCTTTGTGGGGTGATAGAAATATTCTGGAATTAGATAGTGGTGATAGTTGCACAACTTTGTGAATATTCTAAACCCGAAACCCTGAAATCACACACTTTAAAGCGAATTTCATGGTGTGTGAATTATAATCTCGATTAAAACATTTTTTAAGCCTGGCTGCTCATAGGGTAAAACCTCTGACTTTGGACCAACCCCAGCGGGACTGTCCCCCTCCCCCACCACAGACCCTGGGCCAGCTTGGGAGTTGCTTGACTCCCAGTAGGTGCTTAATGAGTTAGCACGAAGCTGCCCCACACGGAACCGGATTCAGGGGCTGTGTACTGGGGCCGGGGAGCGGGCCACCCATCCAGTGGGGCAGACGGCGAGTCCGAGGACAGCACTGATGGCCAGAAGGGCTGTGAGGGGCTATTGTGTGGGGCTGCGGGGACAGAGGGTGCCTCCTGGAGGGAGTGACAGCCAACCTGAGGTCTGAAGGGCAGGTGTTGAGGAGCTCCGGAGGGAGCTGTTACTGGAACTGACACATTTTCATAGAAGTCCTGGGAGCCCCCAGAGAGAGTTAAGCCGTGGGGACCTGGCCAGATTTGCCTGTTACAAAGAAACCTTTAAACCTAAGTTAATAATCAAAGTCTTCTCCAAGTAAAAGCCTTCCTCACCTGCTGTGAGGGACACATAAAAGCAGGAAGACTAATCTGATGGTTGGAAATCAGAACAGTGGGTACCTGGGGAAGGGTGGGAGAGAACCTTCTGGAGGCTGGAATGTTCCCTATAGTGATCTGGGTGGTGGCTCACACATGTGCACATATGTACAAATTCACTGAGCTGTACATTTGAGAATCATGTACTTTACACTCTAAACATTAAAAAAAAATTTTTTTTTCCTGGACCACTTTCTTACAGCATACACAAAAATAAACTCAAAATGGATGAAAGACCTAAATGTAAGACAGGAAGCCATCAAAATCCTCGAGGAAAAAGCAGGCAAGAACCTTGGCCGCAGCAACTTCTTACTCAACACGTCTCCAGAGGCAAGGAAAACAAAAGCAAAAATGAACTATTGGGACCTCATCAAAATAAAAAGCATTTGCACAGCGAAGGAAACAATCAGCAAAACTAAAAGGCAACTGACGGAATGGGAGAAGATATTTGCAAATGACATATCAGATAAAGGATTAATATCCAAAATCTATAAAGAACTTATCAAGCTCAACACCCAAAAACACAAATAATCCAGGGAAGAAATGGGCTAAAGACATGAACAGACACTTCTCCAAGGAAGACATCCAGATGGCCAGCAGACACATGAAACAATGCTCAATGTCACTCATCCTCAGGGAAATACAAATCAAAACCACAATGAGATACCACCTCACACCCATCAGAATGGCTGACATTAACAACTCAGGCAACAACAGATATTGGCGAGGAGGCGGAGAAAGAGGATCTCTTTTTGCACTGCTGGTGGGGATGTAAACTGGTGCAGCCACTCTGAAAAACAGTATGGAGGTTCCTCAAAAAATTAAAAATAGAACTACCCTACGACCCAGCAACTGCACTACTAGGCATTTATCCAAGGGATACAGGTGTGCTGTTTCAAAGGGGCACATGCACCCCAATGTTTATAGCAGCGCTATCGACGATAGCCAAAATATGGAAAGAGCCCAAATGTCCATTGATGGATGAATGGATAAAGAAGATGTGGTTTATAGACAATGCAGTATTACTCAGCAATCCAAAGGCAAATTTTGCCATTTGTGACTACGTGGATGGAACTAGAGGGCATCATGCTAAGCGAAATTAGTCAGAGAAAGACAAATATCATATGACTTCACTCATATGAGGACTTCAAGACATAGAACAGATGAACATAGGGGAAGGGAAGCAAAAATAATATAAAAACAGGGAGGGGGACAAAAACATAAACTCTTAAATACGAAGAACAAACAGAGGGTGACAGAAGGGGTTGTGGGGGAGGGGATGGGCTAAATGGGTGAGGGGCATGAAGGAATCTACTCCTGAAATCTTGTTGGCACTACATGCTAACTTGGAGGTAAGTTTAAAAAATCAATTAAATAAAAATTTAAAAAATATTTTCAGCTAACAAAAAAAAAATAAAATAAATTTTAAAAATACAATGTTTTTATGTTTATTTACTTTTGAGAGAGACCGAGTGTGAGCAGGGGAGGGGAAGAGAGAGGGAGACACAGAATTTGAAGCAGGCTCTAGGCTCTGAGCTGTCAGGGGGTTGAATTCATGAGTCACAAGATCATGACCTGAGCTGAGGTCAGACGCTTCATCGACTGAGCCACCCAGGCGCCCCAAAGCTATAAACATTTAAAAGAAAGAACAGATAAAACTTACTGGGAATCATCATTCTCCACCAAAATCACACTCCCTGGTCTTTCCCTTCCCAGCATTCATCACACCTGAGATCAAAGGGCTGGGGGTCCAGAGGAGGGGGTGTGAGATCCATGCCCCGTGGGACTCTGCGACAGGAAGGAAGCCCCAGCCCTGAGATCCTGAAGCCCCAGGCAACTCCCCCTTCCCCGCCCCTCCCCTGCACTCCTCACTGTGGGACCCCCTCACTGGGCTGGGGATACGGGTGGGTGGCCTGGAGTGCCGGCACGCAAAGAAATGGGGCGCCTGATCTCGGGAGGTAGGGCCCCGCTGCTGGCAAAGTGGGGTCACCTGCGGAAAGCCAACAGGAAGTGTCTGGGTGCCCACGATGAACAGCCTCCAGGCCCTGAGACCCCTGGTGTCTGCTGTAAACCGCTCAGCGGCCCACCCACCTCTCAGCCTGACAGCCTCACGGCGACCTGGCCAAGTCTCTGTGGGGATGCCACTCGCTCCGCGCACGGTCCCCCGAAGCTAGAGGTGCGCCGGTAAACCAGCTCCCTGAGGGGGTGGGAGTAAAGCCTGGTTTGTGTGTTTGCAGACGGCCACGGTGTAAACACTTCGGGCACGGCCAGGGCCAAGCTGCCGACGCGACTCGGCCGCACAGAGTGGAGAAGAGACGCGTGAGCTGGTCCCAGCTCGCTCCGCAGCCCTGAGCCAGAGCGACACATGTCGCCCGAGCCAACGGCTTAGAGTCGATGTTGGGAAAACCGGCAAGTGGGCAGAGCCCTGCGATGGTGGCCAGCACACAAGGTCCCCTGGCTTAGTGTCCCAGGGGCATAAGTAAGCAGTATGCCTGAGTACTGAGTACTGAGTATGCCTCGGTACTCCTGAGAGGGGGCGTCTCTGGGGACCTAGCGATGCCAACCGGCCTCCTGGTACCGTGAGGGTGCCCGGGCATGGACACGATGACAAGTCCAGCCTCCAGGCCCCCGAAGGGTAACTGGAGAAGGTGCCACCGCTGGCCCGGCCAGGCCGGGGGATCACTGGGCTGGAGCACCTGTCCCGGGGCCTCCCCTGCTGAGATGCCTGAGTGTGGCCTGGCAACCCCCACAACAAACACAGCGCTGTGAGCGGGGACCCAGCGCTGCAGGCCACCCAGGGGCCGGGCGCCGGCACCCAGCCCCCTCCCTGGAGACCCTCTGGAGACGCCGGGGGCTCTGGCTCTTGTTCTGTCGTGTCTCTGAAGGTATAAAGTCCAGTTTTCTCCTTAACACGGAGGGGCAGCCGCGGCCGTCCGACCCTGGTCCAATCCCAGTAATACGATGCCCGGCCGGAGCAGGGAGCCGCGCCAGCGTCTTCAGGGGCCTCCCGGCGACCTTGGGCCAGGCCAGGTGCCCCCCAGGCCTCCAGCTGCATGCCAGGACGGTGGGGGCTGTGCTTCTACACCCCCCTCCCCGCCTCGACAGAACCGCATGTGCCAAGAACGGATGCCAGAAAAAAACCTTGAAATTCTTGGGTGAACGCGGCCACCCAGGAAACAGCCCGCTCGGCTGCCTCACTCCCTTGTCAGGCTTCTGGGTCCTGGGCCCTTTTCCCAACATGGTGATCCGAAGGACACAGGGTCAGAGTTAGACTCCGGGCCGGCGGCGATCAATTTAAAAATAGTGCCCTTTTGGAGTGCCTGTGTGGCTCCATTGGTTGGGCATCCGACTTCGGCTCAGGTCATGATCTCACAGTTCTTGGGTTCGGGCCCCGCATCGGGCTCTGTGCTGACAGCTCAGAGCCTGGAGCCTGCTTCAGATTCTGTGTGTCTCTCTCTCTCTGCCCCTCCCCTGCTCACGCTGTCTCTCTCTCTAATATAAAATAAACATTTAAAAATAAATAAAAAACAAAAATAGTGCCCTTTCTAAAAATAGGTGTGCAACACGGAAATGCAGCACGATGGGTCCTCCCCCCCACAAACTAAACTGTAACCCTAAATCCAGACACACGTTAGCAGAGAAAGGCCAGTGAGCTCTTGGGGACAGTGACCCGTACAGCAAGCAAGCCAGCAGGACCCCGTGTTCTTTATCGACTTCCAATAAAGGAAGCGAGGGAGACCAGTCCGTGTTTCTGCAAGGAGGCTAAAGAACAGGCAAGCAGACAAAACCCTCCGTCTCTACCAAACAAACTTTCCAAGGGAGGAAAAACACTTCTGGGCTTGGGGGGCTGCTGTGCAAAGTGGGGTCCGCCCAGCGGAGGCCTTTGCGGGTCTCAGGTGGGCCTCGCCTGTGGCAGGCATCCCATCCGAGACACCAGGGCAGAGCGAGCCTGCGGGTGGATGGGGCCCCCGAGGGGTGTTCCCCACCACTCCAGGCGGTTCCCCACCAGCGGGCGGCCTACAGTCCAACTGGACCCTGACACTGTCTCCCTGGAGACGGCCTCCGATCCTGTGGGTCAAGGGCTCAGTCTCAGGAGACAGCCCCTCCCCCACTGCAGATGCCAATCACAGTCCGGGTGTCACGGTGCTTCTCATCTACCGGCTACAGATCAGGTTCCTGCCATGTTCTCCTCGGGTTCAATTAATTTGCTGAAACAGCTCATAGAACTCAGAGAAACATTCCCTTATGTTTACCAGTTTACTATAAAGAGTGTTATGCAGCTACAGGGCAAGGTCCAGGGAAAGGGCCCAAGAGCTGCCATGCCCTCTCCAAGCACGTCACTGTCTCCCCCGGCACCTTTACCGGTGCACCACCGTGGAAGCTCCCGGAAGCCCATCTTTCTCGGTTCCTAGGGACTTTTCACAAGGGCACGGTTGATTACATCATCGGCCTTGGTGACTGAAGTCCATCTCCAGCCCCTCTGCTCTCCCCCAGGGGGTTGGCGGGTGGGGCACAAAGTACCAGCTCTCTAATCACGTGCTTGGCCTCCTTGGCAACCAGCCGAATCCTTAAGAGCTTTCCAGAAGCCATCTCCGGTGTGGCTGGAAGGGGGTTGTTACGAATATGAGACACCTTTATCCACTTAACACTTAGGGAATCCCACAGGCTTACGGAGCTCTGTGCCAGAGAGGAAGACTGGGACCAAGTGTGTGCTTCTTTTTACTTTTGATTTTTTACATTTATTTATTTTTGAGAGACAGAGAGTGAACAGAGGAGGGACAGGAGACAAGGGGACACAGAATCCGAAGCAGCTCCAGGCTCTGAGCAGTCAGCACAGAGCCCGACGCGGGGCTCGAACCCACGAACCATGAGATCATGACCTGAGCTGAAGTCGGACACTTAGTCAACTGAGCCACCCAGGCACCCCCAAATATGTATTTCTTTTTTTTTAAATTTTTTTTTAACGTTTATTTACTTTTGAGAGAGAGAAAGACATGGAGCGTGAGTGGGGGAGGGGCAGACAGAGAGGGAGACACAGAATCAGAAGCAGGCTCCAGGCTCTGAGCTGTCAGCACAGAGCCCGACGCTGGGCTCGAACCCACGATCTGTGAGATCATGACCTGAGCTGAAGTCGGCCGCTTAACGGACTGAGCCACCCAGGCACCCCCCCCAAATAGGTATTTCTCACTGCAAATCACAATATCACAGAGCCGAACACGGGACATAAGGGGGTGACCACCCCTCTCACCTCTGCCTGGAGACTGCCTCCTGGGCTACTGCTCGGCGGGGAGCGGGGAACAGGCCGGAACAGGCTTGTCTGTTCCCCACCACCAGCAGGTGCTGCGATGTCAGGGGAGTGCAAAGCAAAGCAGTCACAGCAAATGGCCCCGCCCCCGTCCCTAGAACCCAGAGCTGCTGACCGATGACTGTCTAGTAGCTCAGTGCGCCCCGTGAGCTCCCTGAGAATGGCTGGCAGAAGAGCTTAACTTTGCTCGTGTGGTTTCCTTTTTAAATATGTAACTGCTTCCATCATAAGAAAATAAGATAATCATCGCACACGTTTAGAACTTAGAGAAGACACGTAACCCGTAATTCCACAGCACAGCACACGGCCCGCCCCCCAATCCCGCACTTCAACTGCCCTCTCTTCGTATGTCTCCCACTGGGGACCCAGAAAGAATGGCAGGAGATGGGTGTTTGGATAGACAGACAAACGACAGGTCGATCTGGCCCTCCAAGTCAGCCACCCGGGCACCTGGGTATGCTGTCTTCCTGAGTCTTTCCCCGCGAGCATGCTTATTCCAGAATTGCCATCACTCTTGAATGGTCTGTCGTCGGCCCCTGGCACCTCCGATTAGATCACAGGCATTTTTCTGGGTTGCTATATACAAAGGGTACCCCTCCTCCGTGTTCCCGTGCTTTCTGGGTAAACTGTTTACTTTGAAGTAATTGTAGATTCACACACGGCTGTAAGAAATCTACTAAGTAGATGGGGCGCCTGGGTAGGTCAGTCAGTTGAGTGCCCGACTCTTGATTTCAGCCTCAGGTCATGATCCCAGGGTCGTGGGTTTGAGGCCCTCGCTGGGCTCCACTCCGAGCATGGAGTCTGCTTAAGATTCTCTCTCTCTGTCTCTCCATCTGCCCCCTCCCCTGCTTGCTCTCCCCTCTCTCACTCTCAAATAAAAATTAAAAAAATATATCCACTAAGTATAGATTTACCCAGTTTCCCTCAATAGTAACATCTTGCAAAACCACAGGACAGTATGAAAACCAAGACACTGACATCTTACAGTCAAGCTATAGACGCTTTCAACCGCCCAGTGGCTCAGTCGGTTAAGCGTCTGACTTCGGCTCAGGTCATGATCTCATGGTTTGTGGGTTCGAGCCCCACGTCGAGCTCTGTGCTGACGGCTCAGAGGCTGGCGCCTGCTTCGGATTCTGTGTCTCCTTCTCCCAGTCCCGCCCCTGCTTGCTCTCGGTCTCTCTCTCAAAAATAAGTAAACATCGAAAAAAAAAAAAAAAGGTTTCAATCCCACCAGGATTCCTCATGCTGATCTTTGTAGCCACGACACTCCCTCCTCCCCTCCCCCACAGGCTCCCTGATCCCTGCCAACCAAGAGTCTACTTTCCATCATTATCATTTTATCTTTTTGAAAATGTTATATACTCAGGGTCAGATTGTACATAACCTGGGGATAGGTTTCTTTCACTGGAGATTTACCCAGCGTATCGATTGTTTGTTTCTCCCGTCTGCCAAGCACCTTTCCGTGCCGTAGATACACAGTTAAACTAGTCACCCACCAAAGAACGTGTGGGTCACTTCCGGTTTCGGGCTTGGAGAAAACCTGCTATGAACATTCGGGTACGGGTTTCCATGTGAACCGTAAGTGCTCATTTCTCTGTAATAAATGCCCGGAAGCGCCACTGCTGAATTCTATGACAGCTGCACGTTTAGGTTTTTAAGAACCTGCCCAACTTTTCCGAGGGGCCGGACCGTTTCACATTCCCGCCAACAACGCGAGTGGAGTCGTCCAGATTCTCAGCGTCCTCATCAGCCTGTGTGGTTGGGACTATTGTTTATTTTAGGCACTCTGATAGGTGTGTAGTGATACCTCACTGTGGTTTTTAATTTGCATCTCCCTAATATCTAACGATGCGGAACCTCTTTTTATATGCTTATTTGCGATCTCCGTATCATCCGCTTGTTCTCTTCAGTCCATTTTTTCTCCTTTGACTGCACAACCTCTACTTTTCTATCTTCATGTTCACAGATTGCTTCCTCTGTCCTCAGTTCTGCTACCAAGCCCATCCACTGATTGTCTCATTTTGGCTATTGCATTTTTCAGTTCTACAACTGTCATTTGGTTCTTCTTTAAATCTTCTATTTCTTTGCTGAGACTTTCTACTTTATCATTTGCTTCAAGCATTCTTGCAATTGCTTGTCGAAGCATTCTTGTAATAGCGGCTTTAAAGTCTTTGTCCTAAATCTGTGTCATCGCAGTGCTGGAGTCTGTTAATTGTCCTGTCTCGTTCCAAGTTGAGATTTTCTTGGTTCGCGGCAGGACAAGTGATTTTGCATCGAAGCCTGGACGTCTGGGGTACTGTGAGACTCTGGGTCTTACCAAAACCTTCTCTTTTAGTTGGCTGTTTTTGGACACACGTCTGGCAGGAGAAGGAGGTTAGAGCTGCTTCATTACTCCCAGGTAGGATAAAAGTCTTGATTCCCCACTTGTCCCCTGTTGACACTGAGGGGGGGAGGGGCTCTTACGACTGCTGGTGGAGGGTGGGAGTTCCAGACAGTGGATGGGTGGAGCAGAAATGCCTCATGATGGCTTCCCACATGGCCTCCACTGACATTGCATGTGGGAGGGAGGGGACGGGGCTGAAGTGGCCTCACTGCCACTGGATGAGGGCAGAAGCACGCGGTCTCCGTGTGGTCTCCACGGCTACCCCGGTTGAGGGGCCCTCATTACCCCTTGGCTCCTGGCTCCCCACTTGGCCTTCTCCGATGCTGCCCCCCCCAGTGGTGGGGGCTCATTATGGCCTCATGAGGGTTAGAAGTGGAGGCTCCCCGTTTGGCCCTTGCCGGCAAGGGTGGAGACGGACCCCAGTTTTGCTGTGGTGTTTGACTGGCGTAGAGGGGTTATGTCTTGCTAGGCTGCCCATTTCCTGGTCCTTTGGTTCAATCTCTTTAGATTTTTGTTCTTAGGTTTAAATCTTTTAGATTTAGGTTTTTGTGGGGCTTTTCTGTCTGTGCCCATTGGTGTTTCCAGTTTCTGGCCTCTTCAACTCCACGTCTGGGGTCTATGATGCAGAAAGACAACCCAAGGAGCTCACTGTTGTCATTCCTCAGGTCCCAAGAGTGCTAGCCTGTGTGCCTTCTTCTCTCCACCTTCCAGAGTCTTCTTATGTTTGTATTATACCCAGTGTCCAGGGGTTTTAGTTGTACTTAGCTGGAGGACTAGGAAAGATATTTTACTCCACCTTGCTGGAAACAGAAATCTCTACAAATGCTCTTCCCGGTTGAGATTGTTCCTCTTGTGACCAGGGTGGGTGTTGGGTGAAGAAGCAGTGGGTTATCTGACAGAAGACCCCTCCAGCTCCCGAGGCTGCTCAGGAAGGAGCTGGGCTCCAGCCCCATCCCCAGCCAGGCCAGGTCGTGCTCCAGCGCTCCTTCTGGTGACAGCCCCTGCCTCGTCTCCGGGCTTGACAGCGCGCGCACGACGTGTGCACCGTGAGCGGAGAAACCAAACACCCACCAGAAGGTCCATTCTTAGTCTTGGCTGATTCTGCCTTTATTCTCCTGGGAGGAAGACGTGGAGCCATAGGGTTCCTTGTGCCAGGCCAACGAAAGGGATATTTTTAGATTTCCTTCTCCCACAGCTAAGCCTCAGCAATCTGGTCTTTTCCCTGCAGCCCGGGGCGAAAACGCAGATGAATCCATTTCAGAGCTGACAAGTACATTCTGTAAAACTGTACATAAAACACAATCTCAATTGTGTTTAAAAAATACTAAAAAGCGGGGGAGAAGCGCTGGAAGAACGCATTCCAAAATGTTAATTCATGTCATTGGTGGGTCACAAAAGGATTTCTCTTTATTTTGTTTTTCAAATTAATGTTTATTTTTGAAAGAGAGACAGAGCATGAGGGAGAGGAGCAGAGAGAGAGGGAGACACAGAATCCGAAGCAGGCTCCAGGCTCTGAGCTGTCAGCACAGAGCCCGACGCAGGGCTCGAACCCACGAACGGTGAGATCATGACCTGAGCCGAAGTTGGACACTTAAACCACTGAGCCAGACAGGTGCCCCACAAAAGGATTTCTTTTAGCTGCTTCTTTCAGATTGCTTATAATTTCCAAATTTTCTGTATGAACTTATCATGTGTATAAAATTAAAAATCAAAATTTTAAACCCAAAACAATCCTCTCCCCTCCAAAGAAAAAACAAAAAACAAACAAAAACACTAGACACTCCCTGAAGCCATCACAGGCCGCTGGTCTCCTTGTGGACCCGAGCGTACCCCTCAACACTACGAGCCGCGGTCGGGACAGGACCGGGATGGTGCCGCACGGAACGCAAAGCAGACCCAGGGCCTGGAAAGTGGACATCGTGCCCCCCCCCGGGGGGGCCAGAAGCTGCCATCTTGCCCAGCCCCTCAGGTGGCACCGCCACAGGGCATCACTCTGCAGCTGTGACTGAAGGTGGACCCCACAGAATGTACTCGGGGCTCCAGAGTCAGCTGCACCCACCCCAGGCAGGAGCACTAAGGCCTGCAATAGCGCCACCAAAGGATCAAAAGTGCAATAAAACCCAACCCTTCCAAGAATCAGGCACCCCTCCCCAGACCAGGACCCACCCCAGACTCGCCAGAGGAAGCCCTCTAGGCCGAAGACGAAAGAACGGCTCTCATCCTGCATGAGACAGCGCCTCGGCAAGATGGCCTGGAGCCCGGGCAGACGAGGGCCCACAGGGGACACCTTCCCCACGAGATACGTCCTCGGCCTGCCACCACACCCGTGTGGCCTTGGTGGGTGGCCTCCATCCCAGCAGGCAACTCGGGTTGTGGCCTCCCTGGAAGGCTACGGGCCCCTGGGGAAGCCAGACGGCACCCCTGGCTGGAAGTCTGAGACCCAGCGTCAGGTCAGGGCAGGAAGGTGGGTACAGCTGAGACCCAGCTGGGATACATCACAGGCAGGTGCCCCCAGACACACCCAGACCCCCCCAGAAGACAGCCGCCGGGGAGCCGAAGGGCAACAGAGAACCAGCACTTCCAGAATCCAGGGCAGACTCCACAAACCTAAGAGTGGAAACATGTCCATCTTGCAGGAAGCCGCCCCCCCGCCCCCGGAAATCCCCTGACGGTGCTCTCCGCCATCACCTCTCTCTTCGGATGCCTCCTTTTCTTTGCTATTGTAGGGTGTGGAAACCTTGCTCTCTGTCCCTCTGCCGTCTGGAAACTTCCTCTCAAGCCCTTAACTTCCTCTCACAGAGGCAGAGCCACATGGGGACCCCTGTGCTCACTAACAGCTGTGGAGAAACCACTGACAGCTAGCTGGGGAGAGCAGGCCTGGCCCCTGGCTGCGTCGTTATTTATAACTTCTTTTACTTCCAGTGTTAAGGCCCCTCAATTCCAACTAAAAAGGTCGAGAGAAAAATGAATGCCTTGACATTTTTTCCAAACATCCTCTCGAAGAGCGCTTGGCAAGGGAACTTGGTTTTGCTGAGAGCATGAGAATGTCTGTGGCGCAGAGCCCTCCTTGGATGGGATCTATTTTTGTTTGGTGAGACAGCTGTGTTCTGCTAGGCTCAACACTTGGGACTATAAAAGAAAAACAAAACATGGAAATGGGGACAAAGAGCTGGACCAAAATAAGACTGGGTCCCGAGCTGTTCTGTTGCATGGCTGGTGGGCGGCGAGGAGTCTGGGGCAGCTCGGTGGGCGTCCCTGCCTGTGGCCAGGACACCAGCTCGGCCCTTCTGCCTGATCTTTTCCTGCGAGCCTTCCCAGGAGGTTCTGTGTCTGAAGCGAACAAACCAAGTCAGGCACATCCACCCACGGGAGCGGCCGGGACTCCCCAACCCCCCGAGGCACACAGACAGCTCAGAGCACGGCCCCCAGAGTCACACTGCCCAGGGCTGAGCCACATTCGCCTCCCACTGTGCGTCCTGGGCACGTGACTGATCCCTCCTGTCTCTCCGCACCCCTCCTGGAAGGCAGGGTTACCATGGGGGGCTGTGCCGAGCAAGGCCTGTCTGTGCGGCAATGGCGTGTAGCATGGGCTACACGCAGGTTTGTTGTGGGTGTGGGCAGATGGTAGCTCCCTAGGGACGAAGGCGCCCAACAGCCACGGGAGGACGTCCCCTAGGGAGGACACGGCAAGCCCTTCCAGCTGCTGCTCCCCGACTCGGGGCTCAGATTCCAGAAGTGTCACCGTGACCTCCTCCCCCTGCAAAGGCCACCAAGTGCACTGCCGGGCAGCCGCTGGGCCCATTCCCGGGCCAGGTGGCCCAGCAGCTGCAGAGCGGCCCTCGAAGGGGCCAGTTCTAGCAGGAGAAGACAGGGCTGCATGGCTCCTTCTCTCTCACAGCCTTGTGCATCCCTGACTACCGCCCTGTGACCCTGAAGTACCAGGCACACAGAAAGGACATGGGGAGAAACAGGACAGGCTCTGCCTGGCCATTCTTAGCATCAGGACACCCGGAAAGGAGGGGGCCAGGGCTGTCGCCCTCGCTCGCGTCCGTGTTTTCCCTCACCCACCCCTGCACACACCCTAAACTCCCTAGACTCCCTGCGGCCTTCCATGTTCCGTCCACATGCTCCCTACTCAGCCCGAGACCATCGTGTGGGACCCCCACCCCCAGTCCACTCCTGTGCCCTTGCCCACGGTGGCCAGCCTCGCCTAGTGTCACTGCAGAATGGGGAGGACACCTGGCCCCATCAATGGCCACGCCAGGGGTGAGCCCACCGCCTGGGCAACGACAAAGTCACACGGGGCTTCAGCCCCAGCCCCCAGACCAGCAGCCCTAGGTCCCCTCTGGGAAACAGATTTTCCAAACGACAGTGATTTACTCTAGGACAGAAATCACTTACATATCGTTGCTTCCCCAATTCCTGGGGACACAGGAGTTTGAGCACAAAGTAAACACAGGAAGCTACATGCTGACTCGCATTCCTAACACACAGGGGGTGGTGTGCACGCGTTCTGAGGGCCCACCTGTGCGCTTGCGGGGCTGAGTGCTGCCAGTCGTTCAACAGGCATTTGCTGAGCACCAGGCCCTGAATCGCCAGCCATTGCTGCTTGTGCCTCCTTCCTTCCTTCGTCAGCTCAAAACCAGGTGTGGGGCGCATTCCAGGCCCCCCTGGCCTGGACCCCGCGGCTGGAAAAGTAAAGAAGCCTGGGTCTGGGAGTCCAGCTGCTCCCGGGCCTGCTGCAGAGAGGGGCCCGTCAGGAGAGCTGCAGCCAAGGAACGAATGAGGCTGGGATCCTTCTGCACACTGACCACCCGTCTTGCAGGCTGCGGTGTAATCTGCCAACATCTCTCGGTATCTTATTAGATTAGGGAACAAAACACAAGCATCTTCTCTAGGGGATAAATGAGCCACAGACTCTGCCCTCCATCTTTGATGAAACACAGATTTCTCATTAAAAGAAAAGCCTGGGTTTTAAAAACATACAACAAAAATAAAAAAGGATAGAAATACACAATTTACAGAAGGGGATGAAAATCAGTGACCAAGGAAGATGAGAAAAAGCCTCTAGTCTCATTAGTAATCGAAGACGGTAACATTTTTGTTTCTATCAACGGAGACCTTTTAAAGAAACTGATGATACTGGGGCGCCTGGGAGGCTCAATCAGTTAAGTGTCCAACTCTTGACTTCAACTCAGGTCATGATCTCATGGTTCGAGAGATCGAGCCCCACATCAGGATCTGTGCAGAGCCTGCTTGGGATTCTCTCTCTCCCTTTCTATCCCTCCCCTGCTCGCTCTCTCTCTTTCCCCCTCTCTCAAAGTAAATAAAAAAACTTAAAAAACAAAAAGAATGGCAAGGTTCAAATCCTGGCCCAGCACTCCCCTGCCAGATGAATTCTAACCAATAACTCAACCTCTCTGAGTCTGGCTTCCTCATCCATGGAAGCAACCAGAATGTCGGCTGTGTCAAGGTCGGGAGTCAGCGAATAGTCTGTGCGATGCTTAGCCCACAGTAGGCACTCAGTAAATGACAGCTGTTCTTACGGCATGTCATGTTCTCCCTTCATGTGTGTGCCAGCCCTGACCAGCCACCTGGTTCCCACGGAGATATGCCCCATCCCTGTTTGCCTCATTCCTCCACTGATGAACCTGGTCCTGTCTGGAAATTTCTGCCAGAGTTGCAGAATCAATGGGGTCCAGAGACCGGAAGGTATGCAAAAATGAACAAGGGAGAAGAGCCAGTGCTGGGACCCCCATATGCACCTGACCCAGAGTCAGCATGGTGGGGACAGCGGAGACACTGGCCCCACTGGGCCCTGCCCTGGCTGACCCCGCCCCCCCACTGGGCCCGGCCCACCTGGCCCCTCCCCCACCTCCCCTGCCTCCATCTGGCCCTGCTCTCACATGGCCCTGCGTCCTCCAGCTCCTCCAGAGCCCCCATCAGTGACAGTGACGGCAGCAGCAGCGGCGGCAGCAGAGCATGTGCTGTTGACCAGGCACTATGTCAAATTCTCCACGCACATGGTTTTACTCATCATATGCCCGTTCCATAAACCAGTTTTAAAGGGGTTAGGTAACATCTCGCTGCCGAAATCATACCAGCTCAAGCGGGCAGAGGCAGGAGCTCAGGCCAGTAAGCGCCCTGCCACACTCCCTCCCGACAGGCTCGAGGGCTGCGTCCCTCGCAAAGGAACCCCACGGTTCCCAGGGCACAGGGCTACAAGGACAAAAGGAGGTCCCTGTCCCTCCCAGACTGCCGCTGCTTTCCTGGGCAGGAAAAGGACAGATTCCAGACAGATTAGCCTGCGGTAACCACCCCCCCTGCCCCCGGCCCCCCGTGGACACTGCCTGCTGAGGCGGCTGCTTAGCTCGGGCTCCGGATGGGGTGGGGGGTGCCTGCCTCCGTGCAGCTCTCGAAGCTGCTGTTACCGGGACCCAGGCAACACTGAGGAGCATGCAGCTGCTGGACCTTTGCTGAGGTCGGGAAGGGGTGGAGAGAGGGCAGGGGTGAGGCCTGGAACATTCTGTATTAGTCAGGCTTCCTTTCCCTGGACACACAGATTTGGAGACCGTGTAAAAGCCACAGACAACCAGGGGCATCTACATGTCCGGGCTGGCTTGCCCCAGGGTCAGCCCTGGACATGGCCCCTGGGCACCGGCTGTGCTCCTCTGGTCTCTCCTGCCCCCGGGAGCCCCCCCCCCACATCCACCAGGCCCAACTCCCCAACGCTGAATGGACCCGGGGTGGGGCATGGGGAAAGAGCAGGGCAGCCCCACACCACTTCTACCCCGACGGCGGGGAGGAGGGCACAGGCAGCAGGTGCAGGAGGTGGGGCGGGAGGAAAGGCCCCCGGAACGTCCACTCCATCCGCCCGAGTTTGGTTTTTAGCTCAACAGGCGGATTTCTCGTTCTCTTTCTCCAAGATCTGCTTTGCCAGGCTGAGCCCACTGAGCCAGGACCCAAGCGGAGCACTGGGGACAGCCGAGTCACAAGGATCTGGCTCCCCTGGTGCGACTGTCACCAGCCGGGTGTCTGCCACAGAGCCCCGGGGTAGGGGGTAACTGCGGGTGCTGACCCCACCCCTGTGAGTAGGGCGCGAGCACTTGGTACAGAGGCCCAAGGTGCAGAATCCAAGAGCTTTAGGCGGCCACGGAGCGCTGAGCCAGGCCTCATTATCAGCTCGGAGGGCCAGCTTAAAGGATAGCCCGGTAATTGCAAGGTTTTTTGTAAATGTTAATTACAGTTGCCTTAATTAGCTCGGAACCCATTGATCTATGGATTATATTAGGTTTATAAGTGTAATTACCTTAACAGGCATATGGATTACAATTATGCTCCAATTAAACCCCAAGCGTACAGCATATAAATCAGCAAGGGGGTCCTCCCAATTCTCCAGGGGTGGGCTGTTAAAATGCTGGGGCTTCAAGGGCCTTACGCTGGGGCTGGTCCTTCGCAGGCTCAGGGGCGTCTGGGGGTTTGGAGCGAGGGGGAGAGGAGGTGCTCGCACCATCTCTGGTGTTCTCCAAAGGATGGCAGCCTCATGGCCGGTCCGTCGAGGCCTGATTTACAAATGATCGCCTTGGCGGCGAGGCAGGGACGGCAGGGCCCCAGGATTAAGAGCTGGGTCCAGCCTGGCTGCCAGAGCCCCCCTTCCTTCCCTCAAGGAAATCAGGACACTCATCAGTCCGTTAATTAACGATGCTCAGCCCCTCCGGGCAGAGATGGTTTTCTCTCCTTATCTCTGGAGAGGGCTGATGAATGTTATTAACCTACTTTCCAGGATGGGGCATGAGGAGGCCACAGGGCCAGGTGGGTGCAGAGAGCAGGGCCCCCTCTTCTGATGGGGTGATGAGTGCCCGCAACCCCCACCCGACAGTCTGGAAAATGGGCGGTGGTAAGGGGGACAGCAAGGCAAGGCTCCAGAGGACAACCCAGCAGAGCAGGGGGCAGGACAGGAAGTGCCTGCACTAGGGGGTGGGGGTGGGGGATGAAGGGTCCTGGGGCCTTGGGATGCTGCACCTGCTCGCAGGGTCTCTCCTACAACCTGCAAGACTGCAGGGCAGGCGGCCGGGCACAGCACCCTCTGGACGTCCCAGCACAAGCCCTGGCTCCAAGGGGACACTGGCAGCTAAGGGGGCCAGAGATGGGCGCCCTGGTCTGGGCCACACTGCTCCCTAGGAAGGCCTGCCAGGGGTCCCCGCTGGGCCCCTCACCTCTGTGGACTTTCTTCCCCTGGAGGCTGGGCCAGCAGGGCAGGAACCACCAGCACCAGAAGCCCAGAAGGCTGGGCGTCACTTCTGTCACTTCTGCTGGCAAAGGTGGCCGCGCCCTACCCACTTCGGCTCTTGCGGATCTGAATCTCCTACTCAGGACGGCATCCTATCAGCCGGCCCTCACCTCCCCGAGATAATGGAGGGAAGCTGCAGCCTAGAGAACAGCCCACGGAGGGGGGGACGGGGGGGGCTGTGTCCCCGGGGGTCAGCAGGCTTGCATGAGGGCAGTGGGGTGAGGATTCGTGTCGGGGAGTCTGGGGTGTGGATGTTGGCCAATGGCGGAGTGTGACGTCAGAGAGGGCTCGGAAAGGTAGGAGCCCAGAGCCCGAGGGGTGGTGGGCAGGCCTGGAATCTGGGTGGGGTTGGGGTCGTAGGGAGGCGGGTGCAACAGGGCTCCATGCCTCCGGGCTGGGCCAGCTAGTCCTCAGTGCGACCTGCCTTCCCCTCTGCTTGGTCTCTGAGGCAGGTGGTTAATGAGGCTGGGGGCGGGGGGGGGGGGTCTGGTTCCTTAGGACCCCCTGGGGCGGATGGGAGCTGATGCTGGTCACATGATCATGGGCACAACGATCATGAAGACCAGCGTCCTGGGAGACGGTGGCTCCTGGGGTCCCATTTTACAGATGGGTTAAGTACAAACGGAGGCACAGCAAGCAAGGGGTCACAGAGAACCGAAGATCGCAAGGTTATTCAGTGGTGGACCAGGGGTCTACACTCAGGCTACTGGGCTCTAGATCCCCACCTAGACCAAGCCCCTCTGTGGGGCACAGAGCTGGTGCCTTGCTGCGGAGGAAGGACGTCAGTTACCCCGGGGCACAGAGGTGGTGGCAGGGCTGTGAGCAGGCAGCTCACAGACCTGTGTGTGCAGGCCGAGCCCCTCCTCGCTGCCCTGGCTTTCCTCTCCCCCACCTGCCGTTCCAGAGCCCCTTTCCCAGAGCCTCGGCCTGGAGGGGGGAAGCAGGCCTGTCCTCTCCACGGTGTGGGGGAAAGCCGTGTGCACACACCCCTGCCCGTGAACAAGTGGGGCTGGGCCTTTACGCGGTGGCCTCCACATGCTGCAGCCCAACCGCCCCTAGAAGCAGACTGCACCACGTCCCCCCTGCACCTGCACGCCGCGCTACAAGTCTGTGAACTAGCTCTTGTGGGCGCCAGCCTAATGGGGGGCGGGGGTCCTCTCTCCTCTCAGCACACGAAGGGTGGGAGACAAGGGTCAGGGCCCAAACAAACGAGACCAGGGTCATCCACGAGTCCCCTGCCCCACAGCTGCCTGAGGCAGAGCCCACAAGACACGGGTCGGGAAGGACGGTCCAGACAACAGCACTGACAGTGGACCAAGCTCCCTCGGCCAGCAATGAGCTCCCCAGCGCCGGATGGGTTTAAGCCCCACTTGCAGGCACGAAGAAGAAGAGGAGTCTGTGCAGCCCCCCAGGCCCGTGAGGGGCTGGGAGACGGGCCACCTGCCTTGCACACCAGGTCAGGACATCTGTACCACCCACACTCCCTCTCGGCCAGCGATCACCGTCCATGCCAGACGCGTCACACACAGACAACGTGATTGGATTTAAGCCTCATAACAGCCCACAAAGAGGCATTACCATCCCCATCACACACGAGAAAAGGAAAAGAGAGTTTGTCTCTTGCCCCAAAGGGCCCCAGCAGGCAGTGACTAGGCCAGGATTCAAACCCGAGCCTCTGATTCTGAACACCGGGGCCCTGGATGCAGCCAGAGGCCGACCCCGCCTGGCAGACCATCCATGCAGGAAAGGGCCATCCCTGCAAATCACAGCACCGGCCGCTGCAGGAAGCCCATATCCCGTGGCCCAACTAAGGGCAAAGGCTACCAAACGGATTCTTCTGTGAGTTTCTAAGGTTTTACACATAAGCCTAAGACTAAAAAAAAAGAAAAGAAAGAAAGGAAAGGAAAAGAAAAGAAAAAGAAAAGAAAAGAAAAGAAAAGGAAAGGAAAGGAAAGGAAAGGAAAGGAAAAGAAAACTGATTTCCAGAAGGAAGGCTCAGAATCAGCTCCCTTCTTTCCCTGACACTTCTGAATGGAGCAGATAAGATTCACTCCTCAGAGGAACTTCACGTCCATGATGCATTGCTGGAAATTGGTTTGTGGGAAAAAGCTAACTAGACTAGATTTTTAAAAATGTTTATTTTTGAGAGAGAGATAGAGCGTAAGCAGGTGAGGGGCAGAGAGAGAGGGAGACACAGAATCTGAAGCAGGCTCCAGGCTCTGAGCTGCCAGCACAGAGCCCAATGGGGTGGGGGTGGGGGGGCCGAACTCACAAACCGTGAGATCACGACCTGAGCCAAAGTCGGACGCTTCACCGACTGAGCCCCCCGGGCGCCCCTAGACTAGATTTTTATATTAGACTTAGTTTTCATTCAGGCCTAAACTCAATAATCACCAATACAACATACAGGTTAAAAGAGGCCATGCACTTAAAAATTCATAGGTTTATTCTAAAGTGTCCCCCTTCTCCGTCCTTTCCGGGTGGGGGGCAGCTTGGCCCGGGAGAAGGCCCCCGCGAAGAGGCTCTGGCTGAGGGTCTGCCGGACAAGCTGTGGGGCTGATCCCAACCCTGGCCTGTCACTCGGAGCTCAAGGCTCAAAGACCCAACCATGGCTGGGGGGCTCCACCAGGGCGCCCCCAGCCCAGCCCCCAGCCTGGCCCCCACGCCCGCCCCTCCACCAGCTGCTCAGGCCCCAGACCTGGGTCTCCCTGATTCCCCTCCCCTGCCCTCCCCAGCCTGCCAGTCTCCGGCTCTGGACAGGTTCCAGACTAAATGATGAGATGCCCGTATGTATTTGTTTCAGTCCATACTAGACAGACAGGCTGATTAATTGTAACAAAACACCACAGACTGGGGGGGGGGGTGTTAAAACGAGGAATTCATTCCCTCCCAGATCTGGAGGCCAGAAGTCCGAGAGCAAGGTGCCCAAGCCCGCATTCCCTCCACAGCTCCCGGAGAGGGCCCTCCCTCGTCTCTTCCAGCGTCTGGGGGCCCCTTGGCTTGTGGGCACATCGCTCCATCTCTGCCTCGGTCTACACGCGGTGGGCTTCTCGCCATGTCCGTCTCTCTTCTCCTCTTGTTTTGCGTTGAGGATCCATCTGACTCCAGTATGGTCTCAACTTACCTAATTAAGTCTGCAAAGACTCTTTCCAAATAAGGCCTGGTTCACAGCACTGAGAGCACCCTCACCGGTCTGGGCGGCCCTGCTCCTGGAAACTGTGTCTTCAGGAGGGAGATGTCAGCCCAGACCTCCTCGCAGCCGGAACCCGTCCCCTCCAAGGTGATGCGGCGTCACCACGCATAGAGACAGGTCAGGGACCTCAGGGCCAAGGGTGCCTTTTCGTGCGCTCAGCACGGGCCCCAGGGAGACCCAGAGAGGAAACCTCCCCCAAGACACAGTGGGACGGAGGCTCACCCTTCTGCATGCTCAAACCTCTACCCAGCGGACACCTGGATGGGCGAGCTGCAGACTTTCCAGAACATCTCCTTCCTCCACAAAGACTTACATTCATAGAAATAATTAAAGTCATAGAAATAATTAAATCACTAAGAGAATCTAAAGGCCAAACCATTTAAGTGAGAAATTGGAAACAGTTATTTAACTTTTTTTTAAACTTCATTTTATGTATTTTAAGAGAGAGAGAGCAGGGGGGAGACAGAGAGAGGGAAAGAGAATCCCAAGCACGTTCCGCACTGTCAGTGCAGAGCCCAACGCGGGGCTTGATCTCACGAACCATGAGATCATGACCTGAGTTGAAATCAAGAGTCGGTCATTTAACTGACTGAGCCACCCAGGTGCCCCTACACCAGAAACAGTTTTAAAACACGAAAAAGGGCTTAAGAGAGCGTATTGTTTTTTCATTTGCAATGTTAAAGAGAAAGGAAATAACCTGAGTATCCATGGCGGGGTGGGGGTGGGAGGAGCGAGCTAGACCGCCCACACCGGCACGAGCGCATGCTACTGAAGAGCATGAGTTAGGAGCGCCTGGCTGGCTCAGTCCGTTAAGTGTCCGACTTCGGCTCAGGTCATGATCTCACAGTTGGTGGGTTCGAGCCCCGCGTGCTCGTGAGCTGTCAGCACAGAGCCTGGACCCTGCTTCGGATTCTGTGTCTCCCTCTCTCTCTGTCCCTCCCCCGCTCACACTCTGTGTCTCTCTCTGTCTCTCTCAAAAATAAATAAACTTAAAAAAAAAACAACTTTAGAAGAGCATGAGTTAGCTCCTCTACCGTGGACTCGGGGGACGTCCAGGATGGGTAGCGAGAAAAGCAAGGCGCAAAGAAAAACAATACGATTCCATTCTTTAAAGGATAAACAAGACGACCCTCATACGTGTGTGTGGCGGCGGGGGGGGTGTACACGCTTGAGCAGAGAGAGGCTGAGCGGGTTGTTAACAGAGATTATTCTGGGATGGAGGTGGGGGCAGGAGAGAGGAGGGGGAACAGGTGTAGAAAATGTAAAGACCAGAGTAAAAACAATATTCACGCTATAATGTTAAGTGCAAACGTACGACACAAAACTCTAACTAGAATATTATCTACAAACTGATATACACAAGACCTAAATATGCAGATGGACGAGGAAGGAGAAAGGAATGTGACAAAGAGAGGGACGTCCAGGGAAGGGGAGGCTGGAGGGCAGGGGGACATATAAGACCTGCACTTGCCACAGGCCACAAGAAACCACATAGTTCTTGTTCAAGGTAGGTAGCGGGGTGATCAAGGGCGGGCTCCCGGGCAAGACAGATTAGAGGTGGTAGACAGGGAGGTGGTGGAGGGGGACGGAGTGGAGGGGGAGGTGGAGACAGAGGACCAGCCAGCAGCCACTGCCCACGTTGGTGTGACTGAGCTCAGGCCACGGGTGGGGGTGACTCAGTGACTGAGGAGGGTGGCCGAAGGACACGGCGTAGGTGACAGAGGGGACCGTGTGCTCAGCGACAGGCAGGGCTAGAGTGGGGAGGCCTGGGTGGAAAGATCGGGGAGGTGGAATCCCGGGCCGGGGCCCAGGAGCCTGGGGGTGGCCTGGGGTCTGGGGGAGACACATGCATCTTGCCAACATGGGTGAGGGCCCTTTCGTGCCTCACCCAGTTTGTTCCCAACATGGGGACAGCTCGGCTCTCAGAGGGTGTGGCTCTGAATCCTGCCAGAACTTGGCTCGGGGACCCTGGGCAGCACCCCTCCCCGCTCAGAGCCACAATCGGTCTCAAACAAGGGCTGTTTCTAATGATCGGATGACAGCACAGGCAATGTCTGCAGCCCACGTGCCTGGCCCGCTGAGGGCTCAGAAAACGGGGCAGTCACCATCATCGTCGTCACCAGCACCACCTACACGCCCTGCTGCCGCTGCTGCCACTCCACTGTGGACAAGGGCCTCGCCCACCTGGCGCCCCGTCCTTGTCTATAAAATGGGAGGTGAAAGCCTCACCTGATTATGAGTTTTAAAGGAGGGAGTTCAGGAAAAAGTGCACAGAGAGCAGCGCCTGGAGAAGTGCTCCCTCCCTCCTAGCCCCTGTCACCACCATCTTCGCTGACATCGCCACTGTCATCATCGTCACCACCGATGCCATGGCACAGGCCCCCAGCCCTGGAGGAGCAGGCTGCTGGGGACTCAAGGCCAGCGCTTCCAGAGGGGGCCAGGCTGGACCGGCAGAAGCCAGCCAGGGAGAGTCACACCGACGACCCGGAGCGATGACTTTGGAAGGCAGTGCGGAGCCTGGGGCCGTTCTGGGCGCGAGGAACGGCGCAGCGCGGCAGGTCTGAGCGTCTGGACGGCTGGCCTGCCTGCTGTTGGGAGGACGGGGTGGGGCATCATGGGGGCGGAAAGGCTAGCCTCCCGGCCACTCCACCCCGACACCCAGGAGTGGGCCCACTCACAGAATCGTGGCTGGCCGAGCCACCCGGGACGTCCCATTGCTTTTGGCCAGGCACCTCCTTCCGGAGAAGCCCTGCGGCCAGGCACGGTCACGTGAGCCAATCCCGAAGACGTAAATGGAAGTCTCTTAGGGAGGGCACCTCTGGGAAAGCCTTTGCTTCCATTTACAAGGGACTCCCATGGGAGGAGAGCTCACTGCCACTGCCACTAAGGTGACCATGACACCCGGTGCCACAGCAGCCATATTGGGACCATGAGGGGACAATGTGTCCACATCAAAAGCCATTTCTAAACTGAGGTGAAATTCACAGCATGTAAAATTCACTACTTGCAAGTGTAACTCAGGAGCTTTTGGTGCATTCACATCACGCACCCACCACCACGATCTACTTCCGGAACATTTCATCACCCCAAAGGAAACCCTGTACTTATTCTTTTTAATTTTTTATTGTTTATTTATTTTTGAGAGAGAGTGAGTGACTAAGCAAGCACAAGCAGGGGAGAGGCAGAGAGAGAGGGAGACACAGAATCTGAAGCAGGCTCCAGGCTCTGAGCTGTCAGTACAGAGCCTGATGTGGGGCTCAAACCCACAAACCAGGAGGTGATGACCTGAGCCAGAGTCGGACACTTAACCGACTGAGCCCCTAGGCGCCCCTGAAACCCTGTACCTGGGAAGCAGTCGCTCACCTACTCTGGTTCCCCACAGCCCCACGGCTTTGCCTTTTCTGGACGTTTCTATAAATGGAACCACGTAATACGTGGCTTTTTGCGTCCGGCTTTGTTCACCTGCACCATGTCCGCAAGGACCATAGGTGGCGCAGCCCGACAGTATGGCCGAGTGACCCTCCACCGTGTGATATGCTGCGCTTTGTCTTCCGTTTGTCAGCTGACGGACATCTGGGCTATTTCCACTCTGGGGGTGTCATGAATAACACCGCTCTGAACACTCGTGTACATGTTTTTGGTGAAATATATGTTTTCAATTCTTTTGAACCTAATTTTGTATTCATTAAGCCTAATGTTGTATTTTATTTTTTTATTATTTTTTTTAATTTCTTTTTATGTTTATTTATTATTGATACAGAGAGAAACAAAGCGTGAGTGGGAGAGGGGCAGAAAGAGAGGGAGACACAGAATCGAAACAGGCTCCAGGCTCCGAGCTGTCAGCGCAGAGCCTGACGCGGGGCTCGAACTCACAAACCGTGAGATCATGACCTGAGCCAAAGTCGGATGCTGAACCGACTGAGCCACCCAGCTGCCCCTTTATTGTTTTTTTTAAATGCCCCTTTTCCCCAACTTGTCTCAACCTCAGGCCTCAAAAGAGCTGGATTTACTCTGATACGGAGGCTGGTGGACCAGAAAGACAAACCCTGAGTCCGACTGTGTCCTTGGGTAAACACCTACCCTGAGGGTCGGGTGTCCTGTGAGCTGCGGCCAGAGGCGTCCCGACGGGAACGGGGGGTTATGACGGGGACCCAGGCCAGCAGCAGTGAGGAGCGCAGGGGGTGGCTGATTCGAAACATTCAGGCAGGAGAACGGTAAGACGCGGCGGCTGCGGGGCACGGCCCAAGAGGAATTTAGGACGGCTCTGGACTGCCCTCGGCAACTTCTCAGGCTCAAGTACAACCAAAGAGGTCACTGTCATACGTGAGCTAAGAATACGAGCAAATATTTGGCAGGAGCCCAGCACAGAACAGCCCTCTGATAAATGGGAGTGCTGACCGCCACGGGCGGGCGTGACGGCGTACAGCGACCAGCCGGCTCCGGGCACAGCAGGCACTGAGTGACCTGTCCCTTAGCAGCCACCCGAAGTCAGGAGAGGGTGGCGGTGCTGTGGCGCGTCCCTTCCACCCTACACGGCTCCCGAGAGATGCCCCCTGCAGACTCTGGGCCCCGCACGGGGTCCTACATGTCTCAGACCTTCCGGCCGGCGTGGCAGGTGGAGGGAGGCTGGCCGGCCAGCTGGCGACACCCCGATTCCAAGCACCCCCCGACACATGCCTGATCAGTGCCCCGCGTCCCATCAGAGCCATGACGACCACTGTCCGTCGCTGGGCTTCCTGAGCCCCAACGACAGCAGAGCGGCCGCATTTTCTCCCCGACGGCACTCCTCACTCTCAAAATGACAACATCAGCCTTCGCCGTGAGATGCCTGTCACACCCGAGGATTTGTATTAAGGTTCAGGAACACTTTTTAACACGCCTGCTGGGGTTTCCGACGTTCTTAGGTTCTTGAAAACCAGCACAAGGCCTCCGCAGGAGCAGAGCTGGGGGGCTGACTTGGGGCGGTGAGAGGGCCCCGAACAGGTGACCTGGAGGAACGGCCTGTTTGGACAAAGCAGTGCTCACCTGTGGGGCTCCTGGGGGGGAGCAGGTGCGATTCTAACCATGGGACACGCGTGACCATATACCCCTTGTCTGGATGGGGATGGGGATGGACCCCTGCTCGGTCGTCTGCCCCAAGGGAGCCATCTCCCATCCCCCAGAGGTCGGGCACAGAAGCCCCTCTTCCTCCAAAGTGCTGTGGGACCAGGCGGGGGGCTGAGGACCTCTCTCTGCCCTGTGTGTTGGGGGGACTGTGGGGACAGGCTGCCCCTGGAGAAGCTCTGTCTTTGACTCGGCTCTAGGCACCAACACCCGTGAGGGAGGGGAAGACAGGCGATGGGCCAGGAGCCCAAATGTGCACACGGTTGGCACCTCCATGGGTGCCAGCAACTCAGGGGCCCCAACTCCACGGGCTGGTCACATGCAGTTGGCGACCAAGTGCTGGTGTCTCTGCCAAGGGACAGCCCCACCTTGACCAAAGGCCCGCCAGGCACCACACGAATTTACTCGTGAGGTCCTGTGAGGACAGCATCCTTCTCCCCACTTCGAGATGACAACCTGGAGGCCCGGCCCAGCAGCCACAGTGCCGAAGCCTGTGCTCACAGCCCTGGCCCCGCACAACCTCGCGGTGGTAAGATACAGGAACACGTGCCGGGTCTCCTGCACGCGGGGGGCTGCTGGCCACGAGGTGAAACCAGGGCCTGTCGGTAAATCCAGGCAGCCATGTTGGCTTGAGCAGACTCGCTGCCCGTGGTTAGCATCCCAAAGGGGTCCCCGGGGGGTGGCTGGGCCCAGCCGGCTCCCCAGACTACGGAGGTGGAATGAGGAGGGGGCCCCTCCTGCAAACAAAGATGAGTGGCCCCTGCAGGGTATGACTCTGACTCGATTCAGGGTCATTTCTTGGATGTGTCCTGGCCTCTGCCAAGGTTTGCAAAAGTGCAAACGGGACTGTGCCCCCAGGCACACGGAGGACCCGAGGACAGCCCCTCACATGGCCCCTTGCCCTCAGTGTCCCACTTACACCGTCTCTGCACACGAGCCCCTGAAGCCCGGCCCCGGCCCCTTCTCCAGCTCTGCCCTCGGGCCTGCCGTCTTGCTTGCCCACCCACATCTGGGCACCAAGCCTTGCGGTGGGACCCTGACCTCCATGCCATGCGGGTGAGGGGCCCATAGTCATTCACACCACATGTCTACCTGGGAGACGGCCAGAGCCGGAAGGGACCTCAAGAGACTCTCTATCCGACTGCCACCTCTTCCGGAGGCTCTGCAAGGGGCTGCCCCCCTCTCCCGCCCCACCCCCTGTCCTGCACCTGTCTCTCCTCCCAGAAGCATCTGCCTTCACCCTTAAGTCTCGTGGTGGAAGAAATGGGGAGATGTTTCTGACCAGCAAGTTCTTCCTGGTGCTTCCGGGAATCAAGCACGCCTGGTCTATACAGCGGCCTTAGAGTCTAGGAGACGGAGGCACGGGCCCGACACCAGGACGTGTGAGGCTGGGTGGGCCTCCTCCAAGGGCTGGGTGGGCAGAGCACCACTCTGGCCTCTGACTTGGTATGTGGCTTCCTGGTCCCAGTCTCCGCAGGGCTGGGGCCGGGGCTGTGGCAGCATCTATAGGAGCCGGGCCCACTGGGAAAACAAAGGCTCTCCTTCCGTGTTCTTGACTTGCCCTTCCCCAGCTCTTGTCGCTCTGGCAGACTCCCCCTCACCCTTCAGAACTGCCCTCAGGCCCCACCTTTCCAGGGAGACCCCATTCACCCCCTGGGCTCACTCTGTGTCTGTGGGCTCAGCGCCCATGCCAGCCAGCCCCAGGGAGAGAAACTGCCTGCTTACCCACTGGCTCCCCGCCGCGTGGACTGAAGGTTTCTACAAAGCCAGGTCTCAGTGTTCCCCTGGCGGAAGCAGCACTCGGGGAGCGTTTGTAGGGTGACGGGACAACCTTGCAGTCAGAGCAGCATCGCTGCCCACCACGGATGCCAGGGTGAGCCTTAGTGGCTCCCACCACCCACCCGGCAGGCCCCCCCTTAAAAGTCTGGCCATGAGGGGGGGCGCCTGGGTGGCTCAGTCAATTGAGTGTCTGACTTCGGCTAAGGCCATGATCTCACGGTTCATGGGTTCAAGCCCCACGTCGGGCTCTGTGCTGACGGCTCGGAGCCCAGAGCCTCCTTCGGCTTCTGTGTCTCCCTCTCTCTCTGACCCTCCCCAGCTTGTGCGTCTGCGCTTTCTCTCTAAATAAATAAACAAACAAACATAAAAAAAAGGGTCTGACCATGAGAAAGAAGAGTACATGTGGTATGATTCCCTTTATAGAAAGTTCCAGAACAGGCAACCTAATCTCTGCACTTAGAGGTCATCAGGGTCGTGATTATCTCAGGGAACAAAGTGACTGGATGAGACCCAGATGGGGTCCTGGGGGTGGGGGTGGGGGGGACTGGTCACGTTCTGCTTACACAGGTGTGTTCACTCAGTAACAATTTACTAAGCTTTTCCCCAAAGTTCTGTACACTATTCTGTGTTACGTGTCAATAATGAGTCTCAAAGTCTAACAGGAATCCTGAGCTCCGTCAATGGAACCCTGGCACGGAGGCTAATGGTGGCCGCAGCGTGAGCGGGCCGCTCACCACCCCCATCAGTGAGGCCAGTGCTGCAGCTCAGGGGTGCCAGTCCCCTGCCCTTTGCCCTGGTGCCCACACTGGCGAGGGCGCAAGGCCACCCCACGAGGACGGTAAATCCAGGGCTGGCAGGGGTGAGGCAGAGAGGAGAGGCACACGCAGATCTTCCCTCAGGATGTCCACGGCCACCCACCAGTGGACACTGGGGCCCGCCTGTCACTGTCTGCCACGAGTCCTGCCCTCCCTGCCACCAGCTAGTCTGCTCCTGGCCCCCGGGGGCTCCGGGCCGGCAGGCATGTGGGGGTGAGGGACACAATTCCTCCTACCCAGGGGTTCTGGAAAAGGGAGAGAGGACTGGATGCCAGGCAGTGCCCAGCCTGCCCTCCTGCTCCTCTAGGCTGGCAGCTTCCTAGACAGGCTCCACCCCAGCGTGCTTGGCTGGGTCCTGGGGTGCTCGGCTGGGTCCCAGGGTGCTCGGCTGGGTCCCAGGGCACTTGGCTGGGTCCTTGGGTGCTTGGCTAGGTCCCAGGGTGCTTGGCCGGGTCCTTGGGTGCTTGGCTGGGTCCTGGGGTGCTTGGCTGGGTCCTTGGGTGCTCGGCTGGGTCCTGGGGCACTTGGCTTGGTCCTGGGGTGCTCGGCTGGGTCCCAGGGCACTTGGCTGGGTCCTTGGGTGCGTGGCTGGGTGCCGGGCGCTTGGCTGGGTCCTTAGGTGCTTGGCTGGGTCCTGGGGTGCTTGACTGGGTCCTGGGGTGCTCAGCTGGGTCCCAGCGCATTCAGCTGGGTCCCGGGGTGCTTGACTGGGTCCCGGGGTGCTTGGCTGGGAGTCCAGGAGGCTGCAGTTCTGTGAGAGCACAACCACATCCCAGGGACGGGAACATGCTTGAATGCGAGCGACTCTTGGAGTATGATCTTAAATCCAAAGCCAGGCCTCATGATGTCATTTAGTACAACTCTTTTTAAGAAGCAGGCAGAACAAAACGCTAACTGTGATTCCCTTTGGGAGGTGGGATTGTGGATTTTCCCCTTTGTGCTTTTCTGTATTTTCCAAAAAAGGTATGGATTTCTTTCATGATCAGAAAAATTCCATTAAATTTTTTTAAAAAGAAAAAAACCCCACATCGGAGGCCTTATCAAAACCGGTAAATAAATCCCCAGAGGATTAATGGAGTTTCTCAGGGTAAAAATGGCTTTTCCGTGAGCTGCTGTGTGTGCTCCAGCCCAGACAGGCCCCGCCAACCCCACCACACGGCAGATGAGAAATGCAAGACACACCCCAGCATGCGCTCAATACCAACAACTGAATTCGTGCTGTGCGCGGCCCTGGCAACCGGGATGTTCCATCTTGAGGGAAAGGTCCCGAGCCCAGAAAGACACCCTGTTCCCAGGCTCCTAAGTCTCAGTCTTCCTGGGACATCTCGGCTTTGTCCCACTGGCATGACGGCTCCCGGATGGGGTATGCAGCCCCTGTGCAGGCGACGCGGCCTCAGGCTGGCCTGCGCCCACAGCGGGTATCCGGGTCAGATGGTGCCCTTGCTCAGGCCGGTCATGAACTCAGGTCACTGTGGGGCATGCGTCTGTCAGGCAGACAGCTGGACATCAGTGGTGAGATGCAGGTGGGCTGCGCCCACAGAAAGACCCGTGAAAGTGAGGGAGGCCAGACAGGGGGGTGGGGTGGGGGGGCCATCAGGGAGTAGCATGCCGGGCAGCGAGAGCAGGAGGAGGGAGGCATGGAGAGAGCATTCTGGGAAAACTGGGCATCCAGCACGGCCGAGCCCCAGGGCACAGGGGACTGAGTAGGGCCGGTGGAAGACCGGCTCCCCCTAACTGGCCCATCTCCCCCTGCTGACACCTGTTCTGCCCCTCTCTCCAGTCCCACATGCAGAGGCCAGAGGAGTTCAGACAAGGCCAGAGCGGGCCTGATGCGGGGGGGCAGCTCCGATCCGTGAGATTCCACGAGAGCGGGATTCCCGGGGAGCCCCTTGATGCCCCTCGGCACCACGTGCCATAGACAGCCCAGCCTGAGCCCTCAGACTGGAGACAGGATGCCAGTGCCCACGAGCTGCTGCGGATAACCCAATGTCTCTGTGCCTCAGTTTCCTCAACTGTAAATGGGGATATAGTAACACTCGCCTCTTCAGGCCATGGTCATCATTATCTGTAAACACGTAAGGCAGCAAATGAGTGGAAGTCACCCCGCGGCGGGGCCCCACAGACGCCCCGTTCAGAGTCACAGTACCTCCAGGCTGGCCCCAGCCCCGGACCCGGGCCCCAACTGCCTCAGATGGTCCGGTTGGGTACAATAAAGCACCAAGACAGGGCAGGGAGGGCAAATGCATGACGATGGCCTTTGGTGACTCAGCCCCCAAGCCCACAGGGGCTTCCGGTTCGAGGCGTGGGGGCTGCAGGTGTTTCTCAGGAGAGCCCCTCGAAGCCCCTCGCCCCTTCCATCCATCGGGACAGGGACGAAGCGTGGCCATGGGCCGCAGCTGGCTCTGCCACCAGGACACTCTGGCTCCAACTCATGGGAGAGATATGAGCCCAGTCCTGTGGCCAGAGCCTAGGGCTGGGCTCAAGGGGACAGGAGAGGGGACAGGTGTTTTCTACAAACTGCCCAGCACTCTGACCCACCGGTCCTGGGGCCAGTAAGAGTGCAGCCCCTCGGGGGCGGGGGGCGGCAGCAGGGCCTGTTGGAGGAGATGCGTGTGCCCCCCGCAGACCCCAGGCACTGAGCTGCACGGGAGCACCGGGAACCATGGCGGTTTTCCAGGCAGCGGGAGGCCGCCCCCCCCGCAGCCCAGGGTCCTCCGCAAACCCCCCATGCAAACCGTGAAGGGCAGAACAGAGTGAGCAGAGCAGGCTGCGGGGGGGGGGGGCCTGAGAACATGAGGGGGGGGTCACATCAACAGTGTGGGGCGCCTGGTGGGAGGAGCCAGCTCCCTGAGACACTGTGCCCTGTGTCAGTGACTTCCCCCAGAACCTTCTGAGAGCAGATCCAGAGATGGATGAGAGCGGGGCTCCAGGCTGTGACAGAAGGTCTCTCCTTGTGCGGCTCCCCTGCGCCAAGCCCAGCCCAGCCCCGAGAGAGACCAGGCACCGCCAGCACGTGGTGGGGACCCGGGGCCACGTGGACCAGGTGGGACAGGGTAGGGCCGTGTGCGCAGGCTGCAGGCCCCTGCTCGGGTGGGAGACCCCCCCCCCCAGCCTCTGGAGGCCGGACAGCACAGGTGCACCCAGAAAAGGGCTCACACAGCCACACCAGTACGGCGACGCTACGGTGTCTGTTAGGCCCCAGTGCCTGGAAGTCAAGTCCCTCCCTCCACAGTCATCCTGGGGCCCAAGTTTCCTCAAATAAAAATATCGCTACTCAGTACTCGCCGAGCACTCCCTCTGCGCCAGGAAATGCGCTGAATGCTTTCTGCAGAATATGCTGTTCTAGTCTCCCCAACCCGCGCGTGGGCACTCTTAGTGTTCCCATTCGAAAGATACAGAAATTGAGGCCTGAAGTGACCGGAGCAGGATGGGAAGACAGACAAGCAGCTTTGCCTGGAGACACTTTGCTGGCCCCCCTCCAGCCTCCCGAACCCACACCCTGGGGCTGGGGGGCATTTTGGGTTCAAGGTGGTCGGTGGGCCACGGGGAAGAGCTGGGGGTGCTCTGCTACGCCTCACGGGCACCCCACATTTCCTTGGACCATGCAGCCCCCCCGGAAAGCGGCCACGCAGAACCATTCTACACTAGAAGTCCATCTGCCCGAGCTGCAGCACCCGGGTGCTCCGATCCCACAAGGCCGAGCTAAGAATAACTCCATCCCTACAATATTTTGAGAAATAAAGTGCCTTGAAATGTCATGGGAGGCGGCACAAACTGCTCTGGAAGTGCTTCCTTCCCCCGCCACGCCTCTGGTGCAAGAGTTGAGAGGCGATCAGGGCATGCACTGGCTAGCGCAGTCGACTCCCCCAACGGCCGTAGGAGCCGGGCAAGTCCGAAGCGACTCGGAGGCTTACTTTTCTTTTTTTTTTTTTTAATGTTTTACTTATTTTTGATACAGAGAGAGACAGAGCATGAGAGGGGGAGGGGCAGAGAGAGAGGGAGACACAGAATCCGAAGCAGGATCCAGGCTCTGAGCTGTCAGCACAGAGCCCGACACGGGGCTCGAACCCACGAACTGTGAGATCATGACCTGAGCCGAAGTTGGGTGCTTAACCGACTGAGCCACCCAGGCGCCCCGGAGGCTTACTTTTCTGTACGATGGGGAGGGCGGAAAGGACCCAGAGAATCCCCGAGGGTTCTCCTAGGTACGTGAGTCTCCAGACAAATGGAGTATCGGTGCACACATCACCACCCTCACCGGGGGCTTGCGTTGCAAACCCCTTTGTGGGCAATTGCACCGTCTGGAGCAGACGTTCGCGGCCCTGTCTCAGGGGAGGGAGGCCTGTCCACTGTCTTCCCCACGGCCGGCGGGGCCGAGGGGGGCTCTCCCGCTCCCCTGAGGCTGTTGGGCGTGTGTAGACCAGAGTCTCGAAGTATCAGGCCCCTCTGATGTGCACGCAGAACATCCGGCAGGGAGCAGTGAGGGCAACGGGGAGGCCGCACTGTGGGAAGCGGCAGGGCCGTGTGACCCATGGAGGCCGAGACCTGCAGACCATGGGAAGAGCGACAGCAAAGGGACAGCCAATGGCAGGGTGCGGGGCAGACGTGAGTGCCCTGCAGGGCTGCCCTCAGCGCTAGGTGGGCGGCTCTGGGGGGGTCACCTGGGAAGGGGGAATTGGAATGGCCCAGAAGAGGGCATGGTCACAGCAGAGGACAAGGACCCTGCCAGGTCCTAAGAGGGTGTTTTCGTCACCTGGGCCACAGCCCCGATCTGAGCCCTGCCCACACCCCAGGTCTTTGTGGCGGCTCCCGTTTGGGGGCTTAAACCCACACGCGCTCATAACAGGGCAAAATAAGCCCAGAGGCTTTTGTTTCTGATGCAGTCTACGTTACTCACACCTGGCCGAGATCTCCCAGTCACACCCCCGAGGCAGGAGGCTTAGAAAGGGAAGCCATAGGAGCAGGGAACGGGGAGCCCGGCCCTTAGGGCCAGCCCTCACGCCGGCCACCCAGCTCTCTGGCCTCAGTACCCCTCATCTGTGAAATGGGGGCAGTGTGATGGAGGGGGTGGGGCGCAGGCATTATCCAGTGAGCGCAGCCTGTAGATAGCACCTCGATGCAGCCGTGCAAGCGCTCGGGGAAGCGTGGGGCTCACCCAGCTGCTTCCAGCCTGGGGCAGGGCAGGGGCGGGGTGGGGAGGCAGGAGGTGCCCCGGGAGGCCCAGCCTCCCCACCTCACCTCTGCACAGCCTGCTCTGGGCGACCATGCCCACCGCCCACTCTCTGCGGCCCCAATTCATGCCTCCAGCACGGGTCCCCACTTCCAGCAAGAACGGGGAGCCCTGCCGCATGGACCGAGAGCCCTGACACCCCCAACATGTTCCTAGGCCCCCGTGAGGTCCCAGCTCCGTGGTCCCAGCACCTCTGTTGGCAGCAAGGAGGAGGCAGAGAAGACAGGCAGGGAAACTGAGTCTGGGCAAGCTCGTCAGTCAGACACACCTGGCTCAACTCCCAGACTATTACTGTTTCTGATGCTCAAGTTTCTCATTTAAAACCAGAAAACTGTGTTTACCCTACAAGCTGGTTTGCTTCCCACTGCGTGCACCTGGGAAGTGCTGGATTATTCCAAAGAGATTGTTATGGGGGTCCCTGGGGGGCTCAGTGGGTTAAGCATCTGACTCTTGATTTCGGCTCAGGTTATGATCTCACAGTTGGTGAGTTCGAGCCCTGCATTGGCAGCGTGGAGCCTGCTTAGGACTCTCTCTCTCTCTCTCTCTCTCTCTCTCTCTCTGCCCCTCCCCACTCATGCTCTCTCTCTCTCTCTCAAAATAAATAAATAAACTTTAAAAAGATGGCTATTATTTTCATTACCTGAGCAATCAGGAGGCCTGAGCCACCACCTGGCGGTCCGTAAGTCCATCCATCTCCCAGGAGCTAACTGACTACTAATAGCTTCCAACACGACCCGTCAGAGCCACTGTCCAAACCAATCCTTGCCGGGTCCGACCCCACTGTCCCGGTTCCCAATGGTCTTCTGCCAAATGGGGGCCTGCTTCTTGCCTGCTTTCAGAGAGTCCCTTCCAAAGTGACACTGAAGCTCTCTGCTCCCCTCCCCTCTCCCCTTCCCCACCCTGCCTGCCCTCCGCTCCCCCAGGCCTTGGCTTACAGAACCCCCCCCCCGGGGAGACTTGTACTTTGCTCCAGGACACACCGGCTGATCTCCCTGGAGCTCTGGGGTACCCCTGGCTTGCCCACATATTCTGCCCACCACACATGGGCAGGGAGCAGGGTCGGAGTGTTCTCAGTCCTGCAGGGAGAGGACTGGGACACTAGGAGGCGCTCATGAGCTTCCATGGGGGTGGGGTGGGGGTGGGGGGGCAGAGATAGGATAGGAATTTATTTTAAACTATTTCCTATGGAGACACTGGTGCTTCCCCTTAACTGGTAGGTTCCAGAGAGGTTAACCTCGTCTTCTCCCTCCTGGCTGACTCCGGCCAGAACACCACCAGGGACGGATCCTGCCAGCCCCTAGACACGCTTTCCTTGAGGCCCGTGAGGCCTCCAGGCGGAAGGCTCTGGGGGGCGCCCAAGGCTGGCCAGGTTCACTGGGCTGTGAGGCGGGACTGCACATATGGGTGGGGTGGGGGCCCTCCGCCCCGACTCCATTCCTAGCCTGTCTCAGCCTCTGCACCTGTAAAAGGGAGGGTGGGGTGGGGACGGGATGTGAAGATAGTGTTCCTTGAAGCTTCTGAATACAGGGAAGCAGCAGAACCTGTTGCCTCTGCCCAGTGGAATTCACAAGGAGCCCGATACCGACAAGAGAGCCGGTCCGGCTGAACTAGCGGTAGGGTCTGGAAGCCCCACATGGATCCCCCTAATTCCCCTGAGGGACCAGAGCAGAACTGGGGCTTGGCGCCCCCCACCCAGCAGGACTTCACAGCACACGTCCCTGGCAGCCTACTCGACTTAATAATCCACTGGACTGGAGCACCTGGGAGGTTCAGTCCACTAAGCATCCAGCTCTTGGCTCAGGTCATGATCTCATGGTTCATGAGATCGAGCCCCGAGTCAGGATCTGTGCTCACAGCATGGAGCCTGCTTGGGATTCTCTCTCTTTCCCTCTCTCTCTGCTCCTACCCTGCTTGCGTGCTCTCTCTCTTTCTCTCATAATGAATTAATAGACATTAAAAAAATATAAAAAAATAGAACTACCCTATGACCCAGCAAGTGCACTACTAGGTATTTATCCAAGGGATACAGGTGTGCTGTTTCGAAGGGGCACATGCACCCCAATGTTTATAGCAGCGCTATCGACAATAGCCAAAGTATGGAAAGAGCCCAAATGTCCATCGACGGATGAATGGATAAAGAAGATGTGGTACATAGACAATGCAGTATTACTCAGCAATCGAAAGGCAAATTTTGCCATTTGCAACTATGTGGATGGAACTAGAGGGCATCATGCTAAGCAGAATTAGTCAGAGAAAGACAAGTATCATATGAATTCACTCATATGAGGACTTTAAGATAAAAACAGATGAGCATAAGGGAAGGGAAGCAAACATAATATAAAAACAGGGAGGGGGACAAAAACTTAAGAGACTCTTAAATACGGACAACAAACAGAGGGTAACTGAAGGGGTTGTGGGGGGGCGATGGGCTAAATGGGTGAGGGGCATTAAGGAATCTACTCCTGAAATCACTGTTGCACCATATGCTAACTAACTTGGATGTAAATAAAATAATAATAATAATAATAATTAAAAATGAAAATAAATAAATAAAAAGAAAAAGAAAAACCCACCAGACTAACTTAAAACCATACAGAAACAAACGGAGAGACAGGAATCACAGGGAACCCTGCACAGGGTGGACCACGGGTTCCAAGGCCCTCTCTCACCAGCTCTGTGATCCCGGGGCAAGTTCCTCAACCTCTCAGAAATAAGAATAGTTAACCATTCCAGACAGCTGCTTTGAGAGTAAATGAACTTCTGGACAGTGTCTGACACGGTGGGTCCCGGGTCTGTTGCTGTCACAACTGTTTTCCCAACAACCTTAGGAAGAAGACACATTACTCCACCACCTTCAGTGAGGAAGCTAAAGCACAGAGAGGTTAGGTAACCAGCCCCTGGCGAAACAGCTGAGCTGGGACTCACAGCCAGGCAGCAGGTCCCAGAACCTGGGTGCTTAACCACAAGGCTCCAAAGACCAGGGCACACGAGAAAACACTCAGATTCTGAGAAAACACTCGGATTACGGGAAAATCTTAATCTGGAACTATGTTCAAGGCCTAACTGCTACGTTATACAGCCAGATGAATGAGCTCTTCCCAGCCCGGGGTAAGCCGGGGCCAGAAACTGTGAGAGATCTCCGCGCAGGCTCCAGGCAGGGAGGAAGGGGACCGGGCTCACGGCAGGCTCACCGTCCCTCACGGCATCGTGCAAGGTCAGCAGCATCACCCGAAAACCTGGATGGAGCACGGAGAGCAGCCCATGCGGGGGGTCACACGCTGGAGATCCCGTGGCACAGGCCGCAAAGCCCAGGCCCTTCTCCAGGCGCCCCTGCCCCCAGGCCAGGGCTGGTGGGGCTGAGAGGTGCCCACCGAGGCCTCCTGCCCTCACCGCTGCAGCTTCTGATGAGCCGCTGCTGCCCCCTCCCTGCCACCAGCTCTCTTTACAAATCCCACATACAGGACACGCATAAGAAAGAGAAAAGGCTGCGGGGCTATGGTCAGACTAGGGAGGCAGACCCAGCACCCCAGCTCCCCAGCTCTTCCACACTCCCCCTTCTGAGCAGCAGCCCCAGGGAGAGCCCTGAGGCCAAGGACAAATGGTCCCTTCTCCCACACAGACATGTAGGTGACACGGCTGGGCTTTCATCCAGGCGCAGGGACAACTGTGACAGACCAGTGCCCTGGAATGGCCTTACTGGCTGGGGTGACCCTAGGTGAGTCGGCTTCTTCCCCAGAAAACAGCAGACTTTCTCTGCGGGCCGTGAGGCTCCGAAGGGGGCCCCAACCGTGAAAATGGCTGGGAAGCCGAAAGGCCCCTCCCAATGGGAAGACCGTTGCTGCTCAGTTTCACAAATGCAGAGCGTCCAAAACGTGCAAGGCATCGTGGGGAAAACAAAATTGGCAAAGACTCACCCCTTCACTCACCAAGCAGTGGGGGAGAGGGCAGGAAGGCAGATGAGGCAGCGAAAGTCTGGGGTCTTCCCTCTTTCCTTATAGGAGTGCAGCCCATGCCACCTGGGCATGGGAAGAGGGTCAGGGACCCAAGTAAGGGAGCCCTGGGGAGGTGGCATGGCACCTGGGCATGGGAAAGGGGCCAGGGACCCACGTAAGGGGGCCCTGGGCTGGTGGGTGGGGGAGGAGCAGGCACTCAGCAGCCCGGCAAGGTCAGGTTGGCTACATTCAGGGGGACTGAGCAAATACGTAAATGGAGAGAGAATAATGTAAACCAGGTTTCTCCCAGTAGTAGGAAGGCACAAATTTGCAAAAGCATAAGGCTGGAACGCACCCCGCCGTGTGGGACTGGAAGCAGAGGAACTGGTATGAAGGTACTGTTTTGGGCAGATACAGATACAGAGGTGCTGCTGGGTGGGTGTGTGAATTGCAGGTGTATGTGCCCTCTGTCCACTCAGAGGTTTTGAGGACAGCGACAGCCACAGGCACGGGAAGGATGCCTTGTGCCCTGGGGTTCGACTCTAAATCTTACTCTCCACCCAAAGGAACCAGGGCTCCTTGAGAAATGGCCGGCTCCAGGGCTGAGGCATAGAAGAATATTATGAACCTGAAACATCTTTTTGTGCCAGAAAAGTAAGGAAGGGCTCAGAAAATGGTGGGGATGTGTCAAAGGGCTCAGCTGCCACTAGCCACATCGGGGACCATTTGAGCATCAGAATAAATTATAATACTAACAGATTATAACCCACTGAATTAAGTAGAATCCCGTAAGTCCGCACTGGTATAAACAAACGGGGAGAAGAGAACATTCTTCTTTACAGTAGAACGCTGACATCAAGTGTAAGAATGAAAGATGGAATTACCGGGGCGCCTGGGTGGATCAGTCGGGTAAGCGTCCGACTTGGCTCAGGTCATGATCTCATGGTTTGTGGGTTCGAGCCCCGCGTCAGGCTCTGTGCTGACAGCTCAGAGCCTGGAGCCTGTCTTCGGATTCTGTGTCTCCCTCTCTCTCTGACCCTCCCCTGCTCATGCTATGTCTCTCTCTCTCTCAAAAATAAATAAAAACATTTAAAAAAGTTTTTTAAAGAAAGATGGAATTACTTAGCAACCGTCACAGAAACAGTTAATTCAAGAAGCAGTAATAGACCTTAGCGACAACGGATGGAGGCAGGGTGAGGAGTGGGACTGTACAGTTTGCAAGTATCACCCCACAAATAGTCACACATCACAAAGGGGAAAAGGCCCATAACTTTGAGCAAACTTACGGTGGTCCCCATCTTAATCGACTGATACCAACATCACCAATCTGGGGGCACATGGACCCTGTAGGCCCCTGACAGGCTGCACCGAGAAGCACACAGCACCACTTCTGTGACAGTCTGGCTCAAAGTGCATAACGCAGGTCACATCACGAGGAGACATCAGATGAAGGGCGTGTCCTGTAATCCTCAAAGGTGTCAACACCCTGAGGGCTGAGGAGAGGCCAGCGAAGCAGTCTAGAAACAGGACCACGTGGCTGCCTGCCCCTGGACCGACTGGCGAAACCTCCCAGGTCCAGCCCAGGGAGGCCAGTACGTGGAATTCTTTGTATTCTGGAAAAATCTCAGAAAAGGTTTGGAGCTAAGAAGGCCGTGGGAAGTCCTGGGAGTGCCAGATAATTCTCCTGGAGGTGAGGGGTGTCTGCCACGGGGTGACCCGTGCCCTTGAGACAGTCCCTCTGTGACTCTCGGCCCATCCCCATAGGAAGCCAGGGGTCCCCTAAGGGCCCTTTCATGTGGGAGGCCCCTGGGAGTTCCTTCACTAGGGAAGGTCTTGAAGGCAAGATTCAGGCAACTGAGGAAGGGACGCAGGAAGGTGCTGGGCACAGCACGAACGAAGGCTTAGGGGTGGGATGGGACTGGAGCGGTGGGAGGACCCCCAGGCCTGCCGCCCCAGACCCAGCACAGACACCAGCTGCTGCAGGAGGAAGAGGGGCATGCAGGCGGGTGCGGCCAGCATGTGGGCTGGGTGCTAGTGTGTGTGGGTGTGCCAGCAGGCCCATGTGTGCCGCCTGAGGGGGCCTGGGTGTGAGGATGCCGGGGGGGGGGGGGAGGGCTGGGTGTGTATATGT